>JAODAL010000464.1:0-310495 GCA_025379985.1 Phyllomedusa bahiana | reverse complement strand
AGGTGAGGGCGGGGGCGGGGAGGGTTCGGCGGCGCGCATGGCGGCGGGGCAGCCAGGTGGGCAGCGGAGGTGTGCGGGAGCGGAGGTGAGGGGGGGGGTGACAGTGGAGGTGCTGGGGCAGGCATATAATGAATGGGGGTCTGTGGCAGGCATATAATGAATGGGGGTCTGTGGCAGGCATATAATGCATGGGGGTCTGTGGCAGGCATATAATGAATGGGCCATATAATGAATGGGCCATATAATGAGAGAGAGAGAGAGAAGGAGAGAGAGAGAGAGAGAGACCCCCCGCCCTTCATTCAGAAAACGCATCCGGAATGCGGATGCGTAAAACGCAACTGAATAAGCATTTAAAACAGATTCAAATAAAGTATCCAATGCTGCGTTTTTCGGGTCCGCTTTCCGGATGCACTTTTCAAGTGCCAAAAACGGATCCGTAAAAAGGATCCAAAACGCCGTGTGAACAAGCCCTAAGTTGTCTGCCTCTGATTGTACTTCATGTTTATTAATTTTTGTTTGTTTATTGTCATAATAATTTAGTCCCTATGCTAATTATTGTTTCTATTTCAAATATATGATATTTTAGGTTTGTGTATTTCTCACCAATTATACCTATATCTGGTTCTTGTCTTCAATATATAGTGGGTGCCTTTACGCGATATATAATATTGATGGGTGGAATGCTGATATATCAGGGTGTACCTTGGCACCTTTCAGTGCCTAGATCTATATGTATATCCCTTTGACTGTAGCTTTTTTTTCTGTATTGGTGTTACCCTAACAGTTTAGGGTATTAGCTGGACTCCCCTGCGCTGTCACCTAATGTGGCGGCGACTATTGCGCATCGATATAGTGTACGGGGATACAGACGCGCTGTATTTTATGGTGCATGCGCACATGTGTTTGGTGGCACAGGTACACTGAACGCTGCAGTCTGGTCGGCGTCCGGAAGTTATCGACGGCGCATGCGCGCGGCTATGGTGGCGCGAACGTTAGTTCAATCAGAGGCAGACTATTTAAAGGTGAGTGAATACACGGTGTTTTTGTCCTTCCTACCACAGGAGTTGACCATGGCACATCAGGCCCCCCTGAACCATCATACGGGCCCGGTTTGATGTATAAATTGCTTGAGAAAGGCTGCTGTTTTGCATGTTTTATTATAAAAACGTTCCTATTATGGTGCTTGACATCTGTGTACCTGAATGTTTTCATTGAGATATTGTACCCTCCGTATGACCCTGGCCCTGATGATCCGATATCATTGGGGAAACGCGTTGGTGCGTGTATACGAGGGGTACATATAATTATTGATGAGGAAGTTATATCTTAATATTATGGGACACGTATAAATATCTATTATCTGTACATTTACTGCAGGATTGAAGCCTATCTATTTGTGTCCCGTTTTTCTTTGCCCAAGAAATAGATTAGGGCTTAGTAGGGCTAAGCATATATAGGATAAGGTTCCTGTGGGGGTCGTCCTTTTTGGACGGGTTCCCCCCTTTTTTGGTAGGTAGGGGTCTTTAGGATAGGTTTTTCTGTGTGTTTTTTAGGTTAGTGTAGGGGTTTGTTAAGTGTAGTAATTATTGTCTTTTAGTGAGTATTATTAAAAACTATATTTTATTCTAGTATTTTTCTATTTTGGTGTTTTCTTGTGATATATTCTTTGGAAATACAGAGGTTACTTATTTTTGGGATACCCAGTCCGCTATCAGCTTGGGATAGTTGTGTTTCTATGAAACATATTGTGAAACTGCATGGGTTACCCGAGAATATCGTTTCTGGGCAGAGGGGGTTTAATTTGTTTCTCGGTTCTGGAGATCCCTCTGTAAGGCTCTGGGTATTACCCTATCCTTCTCCTCGGCCTTTCACCCTGAGACTAATGGGCAGACGGAGAGGGTGAACCAAACAGTTACACTAAAGCTTTGTTGTTTTGTTTCTGATCAGCAAGCAGATTGGGTGAAATACTTACCATTAGTGGAATTTGCTATTAACAATCAAGGTAACAGTTCGTCGGGTGTTTCGCCATTCTTCTGTAATTACGATTTTCATCCGAGACATGCATCTTTTTCCAATGCTACTTCTGACCATAGTGGGGTGGATGTTATCGTTAAGGATCTGTGCACAGTATGGGCCCAAGTTCAGAAGAACTTGCTCAACGCCCAGAGCATCCAAAAGAGGAAGGGTGACAGGAGGCGTCTCTGCTCCAGTGGTTTTTCTGTGGGAGATAAGGTTTGGTTGTCTACCCGTAATCTCCGTCTTAAGGTGCGTTCCGGTAAACTAGCCCCACGTTTTGTGGGTCCGTATGTGGTGCAAGAAGTGGTTAACCCGGTGGCATACCGTCTGAAGTTGCCGCCTTGTCTCCGGGTACGTAATGTCTTTCATCAGTCATTATTAAAGAGGTACATACCGGCTATGACTTCGCCTTCCAAGCCCCCTCCCCCTGTAAACGTTGAGGGTGAAATGGAATACGAGGTCGCTCGTATCTTGGACTCCCGCAGAGTGCAAAGATCCCTGCAATACCTGGTCCACTGGAAGGGTTATGGTCCGGAGGAGAGGTCGTGGGTTCCGGCCAGATTCGTTCATGCCGAATCTCTGATCAGGGAATTCCACGACTCCCACCTGGACAAACCCGGACCAGGGAAGGGTCCAGTGGCCCCTCCTAAATGGGGGGGTACTGTCATGGCTCACGTTGTTGCCGTGCAGGAGCAAGGTGCTACAGGGGTTAATCCCTCCAGTCGTGTGACACGCCCAGGGAGAAGCCTGGCTGATAAGATTGACAGCTCAGCTTCAAGTCAGCTTAGAGGGTGTGTCGCTCAGACCAATAGAGGAGCCCGGAGGCCGCACCAATCAGCTGCTGGGGCGGTGTCCGGGCGGCTCATTTAAACTGGCTCAGTTTGTATTATCTTTGCCTGTGAAAGGTTACCCTTCGTGTTTCTCCTGTTTCCCGTTTGCTTGTTTGCTCTGTTACCCTGACCTCGGCTTGCTTCCTGACCTCGTTCTCGTCCCCTGATTCTGTACTGCGTTACCTCCTGGTTTTTACCCTTGGCTTGGCTTACGTTATTCTCTTGGTTTTCCGATTTGTGGCTTTGGCGTACCCTTACCGTTATCGACCCGGACTGTTGACTTCGCGTTTCCCTGGCGGCCCTGCACATAGTAGAGTAGGGACTGTCGTCCACTTGGGGTCTGCCATTTAGGGCAGCACGTCAAGTAGGCAGGGACAATGGGCTGGGTGGCAGTCAGGGCCCACTGCACCTCCTCTGACGTGACAATAAGAGACTAAAAGGGATGTGAAGAATTAGAAAAACATGGCTGCTCTCTTACAGAAATACTGCCACCACTATTCAAAGTTTATGTTTGGTTTTGCAGTTCAACCATTTTCAAGTACATAGGGCTCAGTTGCCATAATGAGTGTACCATCTGTGAATTGGTGTGGTATTGTAGGAGTGCAGCCATGTTTTTTTTTTTAATCTTCTACAACTCCATGTATGTGCCATTGAAGGCAGAATAGGGCCCTGTAAAAAGGTTGTCAGGATCTGTATGATGTATGACACCAAGAGTAGGATATATTGAGGCCTGTTAAATGGCTTTTTACAATTTTGGCGGTCTTGTTTGAGCTACACACTGGCTTGGGCTGACCCATAGGGGAAAACCCTTGATGGGGCTCTGGGCATAGTGGGACCCTATGCATGATGGGCATGGCAGGCCTGGCACTGCTTCTCTGGGAGAAATACAGAGAGACCAGAAGCTAAAGGCATGTGCAGTATGTGCAGTCATGTACAGTAGCTGTAGGGAAGGTTGTAAGAATCAACTCCAATGGTGAGTATCAAGAATCATCTCCATGTTGGATCTCAAGAATCAACTCCACTGGTGGGTTCCAGGAATCATCTCCACTGGTGAGCTCCAAGAATCAGCTCCACTGGTGGGCTCCAGGAATAATCTCCACTGGTGGGCCCCAAGAAGCAATTCCACTGGTGGGCCCCAAGAATCAGCTCCACTGGTGGGTCCCAAGAATCAACTCCACTGGTGGGCTCCAGGAATCATCTCCACTGGTGAGCTCCAGGAATAATCTCCACTAGTAGGTTCCTAGAATCAATTCCACTGGTGAACCCCAAGAATCAGTTCCACTGGTGAGCCCCAAGAATCAACTCCACTGGTGGGACCCAGGCACTCCAGTCGGACAAAGGCTACATACTCAGTGCATACTTATCAGCGATAGGCATTATTTGACTGTGACCTCTCATCAGTCATCATGGTTCATTGTAAAACATCATACAGACTCCTTATTTATTATTTCAATGTATACATGAAATACAGGTTTTGGAATATAATATGTACAACTTGTGCACATTCCAAATGTCTACTAGGTTGTAAATAAAGGAATGAACAGAGGGGCCCACATACGTGCATGCACTTTTTTGGCAGTATTTTTCTTTTCCTTTTTTATTTCGTCAGTTCTAGAGTAGAGTCTGTCACGGGCAACGGTAGTGGATCCTCTGGACCACCGCAAGCGATGGTGTAAGTCATGCCAGGGAGCGGAATCTAAGTAGGTCCCGGTTTTCACCAGAGCCCGACGCAAAGCGGGATGGACTTGCTGTGGTGGGAGTCTACCAGGTAGCTTCCACTGACATGACTTGCATGTGGAGGCAGCCGAGGTGTAGCGTGGTACAAAATCGTAAGGCAGGCTCGTAGTCGAGGACAGGCAGGAAGGTCAGGACAGGCAGCAAGGTTCGTGGTCATGGACAGGCTGGAAGGACAGGGCAGGCGGCAAGGTTCGTGGTCGAGAGACGGAGGCAAAGGGTATGGTACACTGTAATCAGAACAAGACTTCAGGAACGCTTTCTCAATAGGCTAATGGCACTAAAGATCCGGCAAGCGGAACGGGAAAGGCCGGGCTAAAATAGGGAAAACCAAAACAGCCACAAGTATAGTGGGTATACTATCAAATACCTCTAAAGCCAACAAAACTGAAAACCAGAGAGAGGAATAAATGGCCATAAAACATAACTTTTAATATAAGAAGAAATATAAAATACACACTAATACAGACACAACACCCTCAAAAGTATATTAACAAAAGAGTGAGAAAAAGACACTCAAAAGAATAAGGGCACACATGTGGGACACCGGGACCAAATGGTGTCTATGTATCCCTATAAAGCCCTAAGTGAGGGAACTATTCAGCCCTAACCTAGATATCAAATCAGGAAAGTCGCCCCAATAAGGACGGTCCTGGCAGGAGCCTGACCCTGCAAACACTCACTCTAAGTACAATCCTATAGGTCCCATCCCAACATGTGTCGATCCTCCAAAAGGGATCGCATCAGGGGATGATTAGTAACGCAGAGACCAAAAGTAAAAAATAAATTAAAAAATAATGATGCAAAATTATTGTAACTTATTAGGATGCACTGAGCATATACTCACAGAAATCCTGATAAATCAATCAAAACGGGTACATACAGAGTATTTAAGTTGAGCAGCACGAGGTGGGGTACAGGCATCAAGCGACATGAAAAGAAATCCTGCAAAGAAATAATGCAGGAAAACGTCCCACACCCTGTAAGGGTGTCCCAGCAGTGGCCAGACGAGAGAGATGCGATCCCTTTTGGAAGATCGAAACATGTTGGGATGGGACCTATAGGATTGTACTTAGGGTGAGTTTTTGCAGGGTCAGGCTCCTGCCAGGACCGTCTTTATTGGGGTGACTTTTCTGATTTGATATTTAGGTTAGGGCTGAATAGTTCCCTTCCTTAGGACTTCATAGGGATACATATACACTATTTGGTCCCCTTGTCCCATATGTGTGCCTTTATTGTTCTGAGTGTCTTTGCTTTAGTCACTCTTTTGTTAATATACTTTTGAGGGTGTTGTGTCTGTATTAGTGTGTATTTTATATTTCTTCTTATATTAAAAGTTTTGTTTTATGGCCATTTATTCCTCTCTCTGGTTTTCAGGCTAAAATAGGGGCAGCGACCAGCAATAGCCAATTACCGGTTAGGTAAGCAGGCAGGGGGCTGGCTGGAGAGAAGAGCATGTCCGCGGCCCGACGTGTGGGCCGTGGCGCCGCCCGCCAGCGAGGCACGGGTGCACCTGTGACCCGGGTTGAGGTTCGCAGGAGCACCCGTGACAATAAAGATTACACGTAAAATCTTGTCCTTTTCTAGCTGTGATAGTAAAGAAAAAAAACTCTTGAATGACAACGCAAATTAATCCTAGTTTACTGCAATTGCTGCTTATCTCCATATAGTCTCATTACAAATAGTAGGTAATAGCATACCGATAACTGTTTTGTTCTCTGGACAGGCTGAGATAAGGAGTAGACTGAACCGACAGGGCAAAAACAAAAGTAATACATGAAAGGATAATGGGTTAATCTGTTTCTGCACTGTGGGAGGAGGGGGTTTCATCTTTCATCAAATATATCAGGTCCTTCTGATAACACAAAGAGTAGGTAATAGCATAACGATTACTGTTTGTTCTCTGGACAGGCTGAGATAAGGAGTAGACTGGACAGACAAGGCACAGACAAAAGTAATACATGAAAGGATAATGGGTTAATCTGTTTCTGCACAGCGGGAGGAAGGGGTTTCAGCTTTGATCAAACTTATCAGGTCCTTCTAATAACAGAAATAGTAGATAATAGCATAACGATTACTGTTTTGTTCTCTGGAAAGGCTGAGATAAGGAGCAGACTGGGCCGACAGGGCAAAAACAAAAGTAATACATAACAGGATAATTGGTTTATCTGATTCTGCACAGCGGGAGGAGGGGTTTTCAGCTTTCATCAAACTTATCAGGTCCTTCTGATAACACTTACACTTTTTAAGCACATAGGGCGACATGTATGAATCTCGCCCCGTCGGAGCGCACGTTTTCAAGCGCTCGAACGTGAAAGTTGCGC
The DNA here is from genome assembly GCA_025379985.1 of Phyllomedusa bahiana. NCBI lineage: Eukaryota > Metazoa > Chordata > Amphibia > Anura > Hylidae > Phyllomedusa > Phyllomedusa bahiana. The sequence goes on along the minus strand of JAODAL010000464.1, from coordinate 303,591 downwards.
CTCATGTATGTCGGCGCCCAAGGTGCGCTCATACATGCAGTGTAAAGTCCACCGCACCTCGCCAGTGTGTGAGGCGCAGTGCGGGACTTAGGCGCAGAAGGACTGCGCCTAAGATTCACCGCCCGAGGAGGTGCGCTCATACATGCGGTATAAAGTTCCCTGCGCCTCGCTAGTGTGTGGGGGCCCCAGTGTGGGACTTAGGCGCAGAAGGACTGCGCCTAACATGTATTCCGATTCCAGACAGGCTGGAAATGAGCGAGAAATCATTAAACATGTTAGTGAATAGCAAAAAGTGTCGTCTTTCAAATGAATGAATGAATAAATAGAAAAATCAAAGCTGTCTAAAAACAATTAAATGTAGTGAAAAAGTGAATCATCTAAAATTAAAGGGAAAATATATAAGATCGCTCAAGAAATAAATCTCAGCTCCGTGAGGCATGAAGTATGAATCAAAAAAATCGTTTTTATGAGGTGTAAAACATTATCTGAAAAAGAGCTCAAATCTTCTAAAAAAATGCATAAATAAAATCACTTTCAAAAAATCAAGAACGGTGCAAAATCAGGAATAAGGATCTTGGACATTGCCGGGAAATATAGTAATTAAAATTCTGTAAGCGCTTCTCATTGGTCGGCAAAAACCAACCAATCAGAATAGGAGCGACAGTGAACCATTATAAGTTATGGAGTAGTATTGACCAATCAAATGAAAAGGCGGGACAGTTCAAAATACATTAAAAAAGGTAGAAAAGAGTTGATTGGTTGAGCTAGCGGGGGCTTGGCTATCCCAGCCAATCAAAGCGCGAGCTACTTTGTTCCATTGTAGTCTATGGACAGATCGGGGCAATGAAATCTCGGCTCTCAGCGCCGTGCGACATGGAGTATGATTAAAACAATCGTTTTTATTAGGTGTTAAATATTATATGAAAAAGAGCTAAAACCTTCTATAAACATTCATCAATCAAATCCCTAACAACGCGTTTGTCGCCGAGACCGGCGCTACATCAGGAATTCCGATATTGGAAACTGCCGGGAAATACAGTAATTCAAATTCTGTAAGCTCTTCTCATTGGTCGGCAGAAACCAGCCAATCAGAATAGGAGCGACAGTGAACCATTATAACCTATGGAGAAGTATTGGCCAATCACATGAAAAGGCGGGACAGTTCAAAAAACAGTAAAAAATGCAGACAAGAGCTGCAATGCGCCACACTTTGCCGACCCGCGATTATGCATGCCTGGGAGTATTCGAATGTGGTGCATCCCGCCCCAGAACACCCACACCGCGCCCATTGCACGCCCCTTCATGTTAGGCGCATCCGCAAGTGGCGAAGGTTGCGCCTAACACCGCATCCCTGCGTCCGACAGGGGATTTGGAGCGGTGAGGCGCAGTTTCTGCCAGAAATCGGGCGCAAATCCCGATCATACATGTCGCCCAAAGTGTGCCTGGAAGAGAACTGTCAAGTAATCCTCACTGCTGCCATCAGAGCTTACAGAGGGAAGTCAGGAAGACAAACCAGGAAGTAATATACATAGAGAAACTTCTAAAACTCTATAAGAAAAAAAAATAACCACCCATTTTTTTTCCATATCCATATAATTGTCGAATAGTGCTTGTCAATATGTAGAAAACAAATTCAATGGTAGTGTCCCTTTTGAGAAAACAGTGGGGATAGGGATCGCAGTGGTTTCAGGTACATCTGTGAGACACCATTTGTGAAGATGCTGTAAAAGCAGCAGCTCTGTGCAGTAGAGGATGACTAGAGCAGTCAGGTCCTCCTTCATAGCCGGCTGGATGCTGCAGGCTGGAGAATGATTCCCATCCATCCTTCTTCACATTTCCTTCCTGACCCCTCTTGTAGATTATGACACCTTCTTCTTTTGTTTTAATCTGATCAGATTTAGCATCCGGCAGCCGAGACACGAATTAGCCACGTTGTAACAGGGCTAATCCTTGGCTAAATCAGCAAAGAAAATTGACGCTGTAAAGTGAAAATCCATGGCAATTATCCAAGAGGGCCACCTATGGACTCTGTGTCAGATATTTCAGCATAAAATTATGGTACCATGTGCGCACATTCTCTGGCTTCTCTATGAATATACGATCCCTCTTTGGCTCGTAATTAGTGTTGAGAGAACCGTTCGAGAAAAGGTTTGTTCGAGTCGAACTTTAGGTATTTTTCAAAAACTTTTTACGGCCGTTCGAGTAAAGATCGCGTTCGTCACGTGCGGTCGGCGCGCCTTTTTTCACGTGCACTTTGAGCTGCTTAATGTACTTTTGATGCCATCCAATCAGTGCAGACAAATAGAGAACTGTCCAAAAACGTCTCCAGTGAGTGTGTAGGGATCTCATTGGCTGCTGAAATCACATGACCCCGTTCTATGTATTATACGGTATTTCCTGTTGAACGCCATTTCCAGTTCAGTCTAAGTACTGAACGCACTGCTGTCCGTGTCTGCATGCTTGAATGCATGCAGGCACCCCATTTCACAGCAATTTTATTAAGGAAAAGCTGCTAGTAAGATTAGTTGGGGGGGGGGGGCAGTAAAATTAGGGAATTATACACAGCAAAAGTAAGAGAGTTTTAAATTGCTGCCTGCATCTTTCACACCTTCAGTCTGAGTGCCCAAAAGTGCATGTCTGCTGTTTAGGGGGTACAGTCAGTGCAGAAGACACTAATTTAATTTAAAATTAAGGGGATTCAAGAACAGTTGTGATTTGCTGTGTTGCTGTCAAGGTTCTTCCATAAGACCCCATTCAACAGATAATCCATAGAAAAAAATATATTTCTAATCCTATCTGTTCAACAGATATTCCATTGAAAAAATTATAATTGTAATCCTATTTGCCAATTATAAGGATTGAAGAACAGTTGTGATTAGTTGTTTTGCTGCCAGGGTTCTTCCATAACACTCTGTTCAACAGATATTCCATTGAAAAAATTATAATTATAATCCTATTTGCCAATTATAGGGATTCAAGAACAGTTGTGATTTTCTGTTTTGCCGCCAGGTTCTTCCATACGACCCTGTTCAACAGATATTCCATTGAAACAATTCTATTTCTAATCCTATTTGCTAGTTGCCAATTACAGGGATTCAAGAACAGTTGTGATTTGCTGTTTTGCTGTCAGGGTTTTTCTATAAGACCCTGTTAAACAGATATTCCATTGAAAAAATTATATTTCTAATCCTATTTGCCAATTACAGGGATTCAAGAACAGTTGTGATTTGCTGTTTTGCTGCCAGGGTTCTTCCATAAGGGATGTTGAGCCATAGAGAGTGGAGGCAGGTGAAGGATCTCTTCACCATCCTTGACACTTATGAAGAGGCCACCAAAATGGTCAGTCAGGAGGTTGGCATTGTCAGCATGACCATTGTGGTCATATTTTTACTGGAACAAGTATTAGACACTCTGCGGCAGCAGGTCCCAGCAGTGATGGAGGAAGAAGTGGATACAGATGCAGACACAGAGCCTTATTCGCCGTCGGATCTAGAAGGCCCGACTGTTTCCAAATTTTATCGGTATTCTTTAGGTGGTGGTTCCAGGTCCAGGGCTGGTGCAGGATGGCAGTTCAGCTCACAGAGTAGAGCGCATGAGGCTAGCCAGGGCTCAGGTGATGGTCAGGATGAGGAAGTGAGGGAGGATGAGGAGGCTGGTACTTACCCTTCAGTGGTAAGAGGTTGGCACAGGTTACAGGAAGAAGAGGAGGAAGACCTGTTTAGTACCCACACAGACCGTCTTAAGAGCATGGTCCATGAGTACCTGCGGCTCAACACCAATGTTTTTGGATTTGGTCTGGACCCATTCAACTTCTGGGTGTCCAAACTGGATGAATGGCCTGAGCTGGCTCGGCACGCCATAGAAGTTTTATCCTGCCCGGCAGTCAGGGTTATCTCGGAACGCACATTCAGCACAGCTTGCGGGGTGATAACTGACAAATGTATCCGTCTTTCCCCCGAGAATGTGGATCATTTGACATTTATCAAAATGAATCATGCGTGGACGTCTGACGATTTTGTTGCCCCGGTTGCCGATGTCACCAACTAGTAAACTGTAGCACGTCTTCTTGACAATGTGAAATACACATTCCATCAGTCATCTATTAACATCAGTCATCAGTCAGTCTGCAGTAAGTCATCTATTAACCGTTTCAGGCCCCATACAGCCAAATCAAATGGGGCCACCACCCATTACTACTTCCTATTTTTTTAACATATTTGTGGGCCCCTGTTCGATTAGGGCCCGTGACCGGAGTACTGCCCGTACTGCCCTGTTGTCACCCCTGGCCATAGCAGCCGCTACGGGGCCCTGCATCCTGAGGTGTCCCAAAAGCCCCTTTGACACAGAAGAAGGTATTGGAAATGGCACATGGTAACTGGCAGGTGTGCCAATAGGGCAGTACTCCTGTCAGGGGCCCTATTAAAAAAGGGGCCCACTGATATACTAAAAAATAGGAACTAGTAATGGGTGGGGGCCTCATTTGATTTAGTTGCATGGGGCCCTGAAATCCTTAATAGATGACTGATGGAAGCCCTGGCTACCACTGCACCTACGGCCCTGCCAACTGAACCTCCATGTTCCCCGTTCGGATGTTCTTGCTGCCACCATATATACCATATCACATGTTCCTGGGCCTGGTGCAAAAAGTGATAGGGGCTCCTGCCAGCTACCATGTGCCATTTCTAATACCAGTGTCTTCTTATGTGTCAAAGGGGCACCGTAGCAGCTGCTACCGCTGTACCTGCTGTAGCTACGCTGTCCTCATCTTTTCAGTTAGCCATTAAAAGGAATGAATTATTTTAGCCTGTGAATTTTTTTCTGTGTCTCTTAGAGCCAAATTTTCTTCACTAAGTTGTGCCACGCATGCAGTTTACTGTTATGGATGGTAATTCCAGCTTCTCCTCACCTGTATAGGTATAAAAATTAACCTGAACATCTTCTCCCATTGACTTTAATGGGGTTCGAAATTCAAGTTCGACTAGAACTTCGAGGCGAACTTCTCAAAATTCGAGGTTCTACTCGAACTCAAACTTTTTAGGGTTCGCTCATCACTGCTCATAATTTATGACTGCCTTTATCATTCAGGTTTTGCCCCATGGTGTTTCTCTACCTGACTGCTGCACTTCCCTCTGTGTTCTTGTCGGAACTTAACCTTCTCAAGCTAAGATTAGTGATGAACACAACAAAGGAAGAGCTAGATCCGGTAAATCATTGGAATATGTCATTTCAACTGTGAATTATAAAAATAAAAAGCAGTTTTTAACCCCTTACCGCCGCAGCCACTTTTGACCTCCCTGACAGAGCCCCATTTTTTTTAAAACTGACATGTGTCACTTTATGGGGGAATAACTTTTTAAATCCCTTTTACCTATCCATAAAAACCCACAGAGTTTTTTGATTGTAAGACATTGGGCCCTGTATAAAAAATTGTCTAGTTTCAAAAAACTCACTTTTTTTGGCCCATAACAACCAATTAGAGCCCCCCCTTGCTTTTTCATTAGTGTTTTGATTGGTGTTATGACAAAAAAGTGAAGTTTTGGGCCCAAAAAGGAATTTTCATACTTGTGGCCCATTTTTTTTTAAAGTTTTTTAAGTAATTTTTCACTTTTTAAAGAAAATTTGCAACTAGTTTTTTTAAAGGGGACCAGCCCAAAGTTTTTGGATGTGGTTTTCGGGGCCCCGTATGTTAGATACGGGCCCAATTTCCCTAGGAAAAATTTCACTCAGGCGAGGTAAAGGGAAATTTCCCCCCACCCCCTGAAACTTTATGGGCCCCTTTTGCATCACCAAAAACCCAAAACCCCCAAATTTATACAAAAAAGCTTTCCCACAATGTGCAAATAAAAAAACTACTAAATAATTGTTTTACGTTAACCAAAAAAAACCGCTACCCCAACCAAAAACCCAAAAGGACCACTAAAAAACTATCACCAGCACACGTAAACGAATAATCCCCAAACACCAGGGCCCCCATATCCACACCAAAAATGCCCGAATAATAAAATTGCCCCATTTTCCCGAAAATAAAAAACCCATTTTAATACAACCAAATATTCCCGGCATACATTTTGATATACGGGGGGGGGGATACCAGGGGTACCAGGCTTGCAGACATATAATGATTACAGTAAAGTTAAATCTTTTTGATCACAGGGGGACGTCTCTGAAGGTTTTTCTTTTCTTTCTTCTTTTTCTTCTTTTCCAAATTCGGTTTCCAGAGGGGCCATGCCCAAATTTCCTCCCCAATTCTTTCCATTTTTAATTTTAAAAACCCTTAAAACCCATCTTAGACTCCTAAATTTATAGCACTTCTCTACCAATTACTATTCTATACAAATTTCCCCACCCCTATGGGGCCCAACCCATTTTGGTTTTGGGGGGCCATTTTAAAAATGCCCTGTTGGCCCAACATAAGGTTAGCCCCTTTTTCCCCCAAGGAAAGTACCCCCTGTAGAAAAGTTAAATGCCCCCCTTTTTAGCCTTTTGTGCCCCTGTACCCAATGTTTGCCCCGTAGCCAGTGATGTCCCTCTTTTTACCCAGTGTTTCCCCCCTGTACCCAGGGGAGCCCCTGTACCCAAGTGAGGGCCCCCCTGTACCCCAAGTATTCCCCCCCTTTTGGGCCAGTGTTTCCCCCTCCGGGAAGCCCCAGTTTTATGCCCCCCTGTTTAAGAAACCCGGGGTGATTTTGCCCCCCTGAAAGCCAGTGATCCCCCTTTTTCCCAGTAGATGCGCTCCTTGTAGCCGTGATCCCCCCTTTAGCCATTTAGTTTCCCCCCTTTGTACCCAGTGTTTGCCCTGTAGCCAGTGATCCCCCCCTTTACCCAGGGGAACCCCCCCTTGTACCCCCGTGATGCCACCCCTGTAGAAGTAAATGCCCCCCCTGTACCCAGTAATGCCCCCTGTGGGCCGTGATCCCCCTGTACCCAGTAGATTCCACCCTGTACCCAAATTTGTTTCCCCTGTGCCAGTAGTCCCCATGTAAGGGGTAATTAAAAAATAAAAAAAAAAATTGTACTCCCCTCGGTCCGCGCCCCCCGGGGCCGGGGCGGGGGGGGCTTTTTAAAGGGAGTTGAAAACCCCGCTTTGAGGTCATCACGTGTTTTCGTTTACCAGCTCCAAGGGTTTCCGGCGGCAGAGCTGCAGTGAGGGAATTCCGAACCGGTCCAGGGGGCGCGGTGAAACCCTTAATGCCCCCCCTGGGCCCCTTTGTTTTATTTATCGGGCTAAATTTGAGCCCCGATACATACGGGGAGGGGGAAAGGGGGGGGAAACGACCCCGTCCCGCTCCCCCCCCTTTTCCCCGGCAGCTGTGGCTCTGGGGGACTTTTTAAAAAACCGTCGCGCGGGTTTTCAGGGGGGGTTCCTCCGGGGGGGTGGGGAAATTTGCCCCCTCGCCCCCCTTTGGAAACCCCCGGTTAGATACCCCCATAAAAAACCCCCACCCAAGCCCCAAACCCCTTTAAGTTTTCCCCAAAAATTTGGGAAAGGGTTTTTTTAAACCCATTGGTATTTACGGGGAAATTAAAGAAAAAAAGTGGGGGGGAAAATTTTAAAATTTTTTAAAAATTTTTTTTGCAGATTTTCAATTTTTTCATTATTATGGAACATGGTAGAGGGAAAAAGGGAAATAAAAAATCAGCATTAAATTTTCCCAATTTTTCCCATTTTTAGAGATATCCTACATGTGGTGGGCCCACTTTTTGACTCAACCAAAATTCCGAGTAGGTGGAGCCCCTTAGGGAAATTTTGGGGTTTCTTTTTCATTATGATTTTCATTAGGTGCCTTTACGGTTAGCGGCCCCCCTAAAGTGCAAAACTTAATAAAAAAACCTTAAAAGACCCTACATTGGAAATAAAACCATTTAAAAAAATATGTCAGGGTGTAATGAGATTTCGACCCCAAGGTCTTTAAAAAAAAAAATTTTAGGTTTAGGCTGTGAAAAAAAAAAAAAAAAATTTCAACAATCTGAAATTTTTAGCTAAAAAATGTTTCATTTGTACAAGGATCCCTGCAAAAACACCCAAACTTTTTGTTATGCGATTTTTTCCCAAAGTTCGCTGTCCCCTTTATATTTTTTGGGTTTGTTAAACGGGCTGTTTGGGAGATGGCAAAAGGCCTAAAAGCTCAAAATTGGGCCCTTTTGGAAAAACCGGAATTTTCGGGGGTTTTGTAAATTGTTATTTATACAAAAGGCCCCCCAAAAAATCCCAGAAAAGGTGGGTTTTCCCAAAAAGTTACCCCATCTTGGATTCAACACCCCTCAGGAGGGATCTTATCTATGGGTGTATTGTGCATTTTGGTGTTGTGTTCAGTAGTTTTTTTTTAGCATGGGCCCATGAAAAGGGGGCAGGGGGGAAATGGTTCACCCTTTTATTTTTACAGATTTAAACCTTTGGGGGATTAATGACGGAAAAACTTTACTATACCGGTTTTGGACTTTTACAATGTATAGTTTTTATATATTTTTTTTCATTTTTTTTTTTACTTTTACACAATAGAAATGTGTTTGTAAAAAAATTGCGTTTTTATGTCATAGTCTAATAGCCATGACTTTTTCTGTATTGGGTTTTTAAAGGGGCTTGGTTTTTGCGGGTTTGAGTTGAGGGTTTTTATTGGTCCCATTATGCGGTGATATGACACTTTAATGGCTTTTTATAGGTTTTATAGGTTTTTTGAAGAAAAATGCAGCAATCCGGGGTAGTTTTTTTAAATTTTTTTACAGCAGTCACTTTCGCATTTATCAATAATTTTAAAAACTTAGCATTTTGAATGATTAACGATACCCAATTTTTTAGTTTTTTTTTTTTTAACTGCTTTCAAAAAAAAACTTTTGCTAAAAAGGGAAATCAGTTCTTGGATCCTTTGTTGGAGAGTCATAAACTTGTTTTATTTTTTGTGTAGAAGCTGTGTGGGGGCCCTTGGGATTTAATTTAAAAGTATAAGGACCGAGGCCCTTTACTTTTGCCCAAAAAAAAGGGGAAAAAATTTTTGATGAGTAAAAGCTTAGGATGGAAAGAATAGTGGCTATTTGGAAAAATTTTAAAAAAAAAAAATGGTTTACCAAAAAATTTTTACATGGGAGGTAAAATTTTACCCTGGGGCGGGGTTTTTGTCCCTTAAGCAGTTTAATATCCCTCAGGGGGCCGTTTAATGTCCGCCATGGGCAGGTTTTAAGGCTTTTTAATTTTTCCATGGGCAGGTATGGGGTTGGTTTATTTTTCCCCATGGGGCGGGTTTAAGGGCCCATTTTAATGCCCCCATGGGGCGGGTTTATGGCTTTTTAATTTTCCCCCATAGGCAGGTATATGTTCCTTACGGGCCCGGTATAGGCTTTTAAAATAGGCGGCCCTATGCCCCCCATAGGTAGGTAATCAGGATATGTCCCCCATAGGCAGATTATGGGAAAGGTATATGTGCCCCATAGGGGTTAATAGACGGTTTGGGGCAGGATAGGGCCCCCCAAATGGGGGTTATAGGGGGGTTTAGGCAGGTATATGTCCCAATAGGGGGTTTTATATGCAGGTTAAGGAGGTATATGTCCCCCCCATAGGGGTTTATATGCAGTTTTTTGGGCAGATATATTTTCCCCTTTTGGCGGTAGTGCCCCCATAGGCGGTTTTAGGCGGGGTTTTTAAAAAAAAAAAAAATTAAATGTATTCCACTTTCCCTCGTTTGCTTGACTCTTTGGCACGATGTTGTGGGCTGACTTGGGATTCAGCTATATGCGCTCCCTGAGGAGTTGCTAATAGCTGAAGTGTCCCAGCCGGCGCCCGGCCTTGCCGCATAGTGACTCAAGTATAAGCCGAGGACGGATTTTTCAACGCATTTTTGGTGCTGAAAAACTTGGCTCATGTGAGGTGTGTAAAAGCTTTAGTTATCTTTATTTAGGAAAGCAGTGTGAGTGTATTATAGATTTCTTGGGTTTATAGAAGGGTAATAGATGTTAGTTTTAGTGCTATGAGAAACAAAAGGGGAAAGGTTTCACAGTTTTGGGCTACCAAAAAATAACCCGGGTTTAAAAACTTTTTAATAGTTTCAATGTTTGTCAGCAAACAAGCCCGGGGTGTAGCGGGGCCGAAACCTGTCTTCCGGCCGCAGCGTATAGGAGAAGGGGCCACAAGGGTCCTCAAAGGCGGCAGCAGGAGCAGCCAACCTGGACGGAGTAAAAGAAGCCACTTAGGCAAGTCGGGTTAAAACAGCAGTGACGTAGGCTTGGAGGATGGCCCTTTCGGGTGCTGCTGGGCGTGTGAGTGAAGCTGCGAGAGCTGCATGAATCTCTATACGAGCGACAAGAGTGTTCTGCATTCATCGTTGTTGGAAGACAAGGAAAGTAAAGCCACAGTTCTCCCGGTCAGCACGCCGGTACTCAGAGTCCCACATCGTCTCTCCCAGCAATACAAAGAATCTGAGTGGGTTGCTTGTCCTCGCCCACTTCTTACACTCATACTCAAGTATATATGGTACGGCAATACTAGTAGTGTATTTTCGTTTTTATTTTTAACAGCGCTCAACGTGTAGTACATATTACAAGTTAGTTTTACTCTGTGAGTCCATACGATTATGGCGATACACAATTTATATAGTTTTTTTTATGTTTAAGTGCTTTAAAAAAAAGTGTTTTTATTGTGTAAAACAATATTTATGCATCGCTATCTTCTTATCGCCAGAACTTTTTTATTTTTCCATATACAGAGCTGTGTAAGGGTTTGTTTTTACGATGTTTACTGTGCAGGTTGAATAAAATGACCAATTTATAGGATGCGCACGCGGCAATACCAAATATGTGTACTTTATTTATTTTTGATCTTTTTTGGGGCGGTCGACGTTTATAAAGGGAGGGAAGGGGCAGTGTATGTGTCTTTATTTTATTTTTTGTGTTTTACTTTTTTGTTTCTTTTTTTTTTTTTACTTTTCCCCATAGGGGACTTGTATCAGTAATCTTCAGATTACTGATACAATGGAGGGCAGTACTGCTGTGTACTGCTCTCCATGGCAACTGTCAATCACTATGCCCACAGGGCGCAGCCTGGCATAGTGATGTCCTGGGCAGCCTGTAAGGCTTTTTAGGCTTCCGGGGTGTCAGGGAAGTCATCAGAGCCTGCAATCCTGCCGTGTGGGCTCCATTGGTAACAGAGGGAGCTCCCTCCCTTAGCCTTGCCCTTAGCTGCTGCAATTGATAGCGACAGTTAAGGGGTTAATTGCTCACTCCAGCCGCGGGCGATGCAGCATGGGGCCAGCTGTAATATACCCCGGGCCCCGCTTGAGACCCCGCACGATGTCCAGGACGTACCTGTACGTCCATTTGCGGGAACTCAGTTTCCACTAGGACATATAGGTACGTCCAATGTTAGGAAGGAGTTAAATATACATCATCATGACCTATACCTATTAGACATATGTGTATGAAAATGAGATTGGCGCTTGCAGCCATCCTCTTCATTCACTTCTGTGGGAGTTCTCAATATAGCAGAGTGTGTATGTGTTGGCTATTTTCAGAAGCTCCCATAGAAGTGAAAAAGGAGGACAGCTGCAAGCGTTGCATCTATGCTAATTAATCTATCTGAAAGCCGACCTGTGCCCACTTTGCTTCATGGTAAAACCCCTTTAGGGAATTGCAGCAGAATTCTTGCACTATTTGCATCAAAATACTGTTGTACATGCTTTACACCACATTTGTTATGTATTTTAGACAGTTTTTAGACACTTCTGTGCAGTGTTGGACTGGGATGCCGAGGGTCCACCGGTGGAGTTGATTTTGGGGGCCCACCTTTCACCTATTGGACATTACTGTACATGCCTCTTATACTCTGCATTTTGCTTTTATCCTCTTGTTCTCTTGCTTTTCTCCTCTCCCAAGGAAGCATATGCCGTCGAAAAGCAACTTCAGGTCAGCCAACTTCTCGTATTGATTTAGCGATTGCCAGCCCTGATATGCTTGCGCAGGTGACAACTTTAGAATATTTGCCCAGAGGAATTTCAGATCACGCCCCCCTCGTGATTAGGGTGACCCAGCCAGGTGCAGGGGTGGCTAACAGGTGGCGCTTGAATCCCAAGTGGCTCCAAGTCCCAGAGGTGGAGGTGCGTTGCAGGGAGAGCATTGGCAGTTACTGGGAGATTAATGAGGCCTCTTCTGATCCATTGACGGAATGGGATGCATTTAATGCAGTGACCAGAGGGACTCTTATTCATGCTATTTCCACTCACAGAAAGATATTCAATAAACGTAGGGGAGAATTGGAGGTGGGCCTGGCCCAAGCGGAAGCTGCCTATGGAAGGGTACCAGATGGGGAGCACAAGGGTAAGATGGAGGAGGCACAAAGGGCATACAATTTGTTTCTCACCCAGTACACCCAAAAGAGATTACTATCGCAACGACATATGGTGTTCGCTGAGAGGGATAAAAACGGAAGAGCCCTTGCTTTCTTGGCTAGAATGGATACCCCCAAGATGATCGTAGCAGAGATTAGTAACTCAAGGGAAAAGTTGGTGACGAATCCAGGTGATATAGCGGAACAATTCGCAGATTATTACAAGACCTTATATGCTTCTAAGTTGCAGTGTTCAGATTCAGAGATTTTGGGCTTTCTTGGGTCACTTCCACTTCCGGTAATCTCAGAGGAAGGGAGGGAGATCCTGGCGGCTCCAATTTTGACAGAAGAGATTAGTGGAGCTATAGGGCAGATGGCCACAGGCAAGGCCCAGGGCCCTGATTGTATTCCTGTGGAATGGTTCAAGTTGTATAACGAGGAGGTGAGTCCCAGTTTGGAGGTGATATATAGGGCTGCTTTTGAGACGGGACAGTTGCCCCACTCTCAGTATGAGGCAACCATTGTGGTGATTCACAAGCCAGGTATACCACCGGAGTTATGTCAGTCATAGCGACCCATTTCTCTTATAAACATAGATGTCAAGATTCTGGCGAAGGTGCTTGCGCTAAGGCTCAACTCTATTATCCTCTCTATTATAGGGGTGGACCAATCGGGTTTCATGCCAGGGAAGTCCACAGATATTAATCTGAGAAGGCTATATACTAACTTGCAGATCACCCATGATAATTCGGGCTGTAGGGCGCTTGATAATGAAAAAGCGTTTGACTCAATAGAATGGAGGTTCATGTGGGCGGTGTTGAGGTCGGTGGGTTTCCCTGCTGAGTTTTTGAAATGGCTTCGGATTTTGTATTGGAAACCGACAGCCAAGGTTCTGGTGAATGGTTATTTGTCCGGCCCTTTCGAGCTTAGTAGGGGAACTAGACAGGGGTGTCCCTTATCCCCTCTGTTGTTTGCTCTGGCTATCGAACCCTTATCGCTTCTCATCAATAATAATTCTCAGATTAAAGGGTGGAATATTCGGTGGATTACCGAAAAGGTGTCTCTGTATGCTGATGATTTACTGGTGTATCCGGCGGATCCTAAAAGCTCTTTGGAAGCACTATTGGATGTAGTGGATACCTTTGGGGCTTTTTCGGGTCTAAGGATAAAATGGACCAAGTTGGTGCTGTTCCCAGTGGATCCTATACAACTTGAGGAGGTATCTTTGAGGAGCCAACTTGAGATTTCCGATCAATTTCGATATCTCGGTATACAGATTCACAAAGATGTGAAGAGATTCATCCCTCTTAACCTTACAGTTACGATGCAAGACGTCGCTAAAAAATTTACAACTTGGAGGTCACTGCCATTAACGCTCGTAGGGCGTATTAACGTTATAAAAATGGTCCTTTTGCCGAAGCTATTGTACCTGTATAGAGCGGCCCCTGTTATGATCCTGCTGTCTCATTTTAAGGCTTTGAATGGATTGATTTCATCCTTTCTCTGGCTTGGGGGTATTCCCAGAATAGGCAAATCCACATTGAAAGCATTGTATGAGGATGGGGGGCTGGCACGGCCGGATTTTATATCTGCCATGTGGCGGTGCAGTTAACTTATGCAGGATGATGGATTAGGGCGGACCATAATAACCCGGCGGTGGTTCTGGAGGCAGCTTTGATAGGTTCTTATGAGGCTTTAGCCAATTTGGTGTATAGGCAGGGGCGGTATCAGACACGATTTTATACGCCTACTATGGCAGTGACAGTGACTGTATGGAAAAAGTTTGTGGGCACTTATCGAGGGGAGAGAGACAGAGACACCTGGTCGCCTTATATCCCCTTGTGGAGAAATGGGAGATTACCTGAACTAGTCTCCTTGATGGAGTTCGAGCTTTGACCGAGGCATGGTATAAAATATTTGGGACAGCTGTATGCGGAGGGGTGCTTCCAGGATTATCAGGAATTAATTAGGATAGTTGGTTCAGAAAGAGGGTTCCTTTTCAGGTATTTGCAGTTACAGCATGCGTGTTTTAAACAGTTTGCAGGGGGACATATTCAACTTGCGTGTGATTCCTTGGAACAGGTGGCTAGGAGGGAGGATCCGGTAAAACAGGTCACTACATTTTACAGAAGTATCATGAGTTGCCACCCATCGCCCCTCCCAAGGTCCTTTGATAGATGGCAGGAGGATATCCCCAGTTTGGAAGCCCATCATATGGAGGAGTTAGCATCCACATGGCGAGCCACAGTAGTCAGCGCTAGGGATCAGCTAATACAAAACAAATGGTTGCACAGAGTTTACTATACGCCATCAAGATTGGCCCGTATGGACAAATTTCCTACCCCGGAGTGCTCAAGATGTAGTTATGCACGTGGCTCTTTCTTTCATGTGATATGGGAGTGTCCTGTTATACGGGCCTTTTGGTCGGATGTTCATAGGTTTATAAATGAGAAATTGGGACTCCCGGGGGTTTGCGCCCCAGAAAATAGTCTTCTTGGCCTGGTGGAGGACTTACTGCAGACAAAGTATGAACGACAATTGTACAGATTATAGATGTTCTATGCTAGAAAAACTATGGGCGACATGTACTGTATGATCGGGCTTTACGCCTGTTTTTTGCCGTATTCTGCGCCTCCCAGCCCGAATCCGCTGTCAGATGCAGGGATGTGGTGTTAGGCGCAGCGTTCGCCACTTTCAGCTGCGCCCCGCATGAAGGGGCGGGCAGTGGGCGCCTTGTAGGCGCGGGGTAGGTGTTCTGGGGCGGGACGCGGCGCGCTCGAAAACTCCGAGGCATGTATGATGGCGAGTCGGCAAAGCGAGGCGCAGTGCAGCGCTCGGCAGCTCCGACAGGCAGACCTGTTTTTTTTTTGGTCTAAATGCTCCGGCAGAGGCGAAGTGAAGCAGGATCGGAACATGCGAGGAAACATAGAAGATCGCTACACAAATCTCGGCGCTCCGCTCCGTGCAGCAGGAGTATGATTCCGAAAAAATCGCCTTTATAAAGGCGGAAAACAGTGTCAGAAAAGAGCTGAACGTAAAAAATAAACATAATTAAAAAAAAAATCACTTTCCTAAACTCTAGAACGGCGCAATATCAAGAATTATGATATTGTAAATTGCCGGGAAATACAGTAATTCAAATTCTGAAACCTATTCTCATTGGTCGGCATAAACCGGCCAATCAGAATAGGAGCGACAGTGAACCATTAAAACCTATGGGGAAGGATTGACCAATCAGAATCAAAGGCGGGACAGTTCAAAATACAGTAAAAATGTTGAAAAGAGCTGATTGGTTAAGCTACCGGGGACTTGGCTAGCTCAGCCAATCAGAATAGGAGCGACAGAGACCCATTAAAACCTATGGAGAACTATTGACCAATCAGAATAGGAGCGACAAAGACCCATTCTAGTCTATGGAGAAGTTTAGACCAATCAGAATCCACGGCGGGATAATTCAAAATACAGTAAAAAGACAGAAAAGAGCTGATTGGCTGAGCTAGCGGGGGCTTGGCTATCCCAGCCAATCAGAGCGCGAGCTACTTCTCCCATTATAGTCTATGGAGAGATGGGCGCTCTGAAAACTCGGCGCTCAGCGCCGTGCGGCATGAAGTGTTTATCAAAAAAAATTTTTTATTAAGTGTAAAACATTATCAGATAAAGAGCCGAACCCTTCTTTACAAATAAAGCAGTTAAAAACCCGAACAACGCGTTTGTTGCCGAGACCGGCGCTACATAGGGAATTGCAATAGAGAGAATTGCCGGGAAATACAGTAATTCAAATTGTTTAAGCTATTCTCATTGGTCGGCATAAACCAGCCAATCAGAATAGGAGCGACAAAGACCCATTATATCCTATGGAGAAGTTTGGACCAATCAGAATAGGAGCGACAGTGGCCCATTCTAACCTATGGAGGAGAATTGACCAATCAGAATAGGAGCGACAATGTCCCATTATATCCTATGGAGAAAAATTGACCAATCATATTCAAAGGCGGGACAGTTCAAAATACAGTAAAAATGCAGAAACGAGCTGATTGGTTGAAGCGGCGGGGGCTCGTCCAGCTTAGCCAATCAGAGCGCGAGCTACTTTCTCATAGAGTTCTATGGGGAAAAGAAATTCTGAGCGCGCTCTGTGATTGGCTAAGTTAAAAGAGGCGCCGTTATTTGGACCAATGGGAGAGCGAGCGACGCTCCTATGGGTTTTCTAATGCAATCTGAAATAAAACTGTACATGGCCGAAATCAAATTATAACACTACAGAAGTTGTCCCGATGTGTATATAAACCGAATGATAATATTGAGGTAACGAAAAAAAAATATTAAATCAATAAAATCATGTTTATTTCTTTATTTTCGTTGCACCCATACTATTGATCCTTGGCTAACGAAAAAAAAGAAATAAACATGATTTTATTGATTTAATTGATTTATATTATTATTCATTTTTTTTACTGTATTTTGAATTATCCCGCCGTGGATTCTGATTGGTCTAAACTTCTCCATAGACTAGAATGGGTCTTTGTCGCTCCTATTCTGATTGGTCAATAATTCTCCATAGGTTTTAATGGGTCTCTGTCGCTCCTATTCTGATTGGCTGAGCTAGCCGAGCCCCCGCTAGCTCAGCCAATCACCTCTTTTCAGCATTTTTACAGTATTTTGAACTGTCCCACCGTGGATTCTGATTGGTCTAAACTTCTCCATAGGCTAGAATGGGTCTCTGTCGCTCCTATTCTGATTGGCTGAGCTAGCCAAGTCCCCGGTAGCTTAACCAATCAGCTCTTTTCAGCATTTTTACTGTATTTTGAACTATCCCGCCGTGGATTCTGATTGGTCTAAACTTCCCCATAGGTTTTAATGGTTCACTGTCGCTCCTATTCTGATTGGCCGGTTTATGCCGACCAATCAGAATAGCTTTCTGAATTTGAATTACTGTATTTCCCGGCAATTTCCAATATCCTAATTCTTGAATTAGGATATTGGAAAGTGATTTTGTTTTATGTATTTTTTATTTTTTAGGTTTCAGCTCTTTTCCTGAGAATGTTGAACGCCTTTATAAAGGCGATTTTTGATTCATACTCCGCACCGACATCTGGAATGATTTTTCGCTGTTCCAGCCTGTCTCGCATCAGAACTGTTTTTCGGCGCAGTCCCGCACGGCGCCTAAGTCCCGCACTGCGCCCATGTCCCCGCACTGTGCCCCACACACACTGGCGAGGCGCAGGGAACTTTTGCCCGCATGTACGAGCGCACTGCCTCAGACGGCGAATCTTAGGCGCAGCGCCGCACTGCGCCTCAGTCCCTGCACTGCGCCCCACACACTGTCCAGGCGCGGTGGACTTTTCCCCGCATATATGACCGCAATACCTCCGGCGCCGAATCATAGGCGCAGCGCCGCACTGCGCCTCAGTCCCGCACTGCGCCTAACACACAGGCGAGGCGCGGCGGACTTTACATAGTATGTACTGTATGAGTGCGCCCCGGCCCCGACATAAATCAGGCGCAGATTCCGCCGGGAAACTGGCGGAAAGGTGCGCCCCGACCCGGCGAGATTCATACATGTCGCCCTATATTGTTAAATTGGAAGCCTCCCAGAACCCCATCTTTACAGCAATGGAAGCAAATTGTTAATGGAGATTTGGCATTATATAGGCTTACTTTTGAAGCTAGGGGGGTTCCGGACAAGTTCCTGAATATTTGGAGCCTCTGGATCGCGTCCCAATCCTGTTAGGTACGAGATACGTGTGTCTGTGTTGGAGCCCAGGAGGTCGGGATATAATTATAAATAGGGGCTGCTGTTTCTGCTGCTCAAATAATGGAGTGCATGGGGTGCATGTGTGTGTGAATGGTCCCACATCTTGGTTAATAGCATTGAATCTTGTATATTCCAATCAGTGACTTTGTAATTATTATGAAGTATGGAAGTCTATTTCCTGTTCATATATGACAGTTTATAATATCACATTGTATGTAACAGTGGGAATGCTTGAATGTTCATTGAAGGTTGTATTTAGGTTCCTAAAATGTTTTTGGTAATAAGGAAAAATTTTCTTCTAAAATAAATACTTTGAAAAAAGACTGTAGGAGAATAGCCTGGAATAGATGTCAGCAATGCATGATGGGAGCTGTAGGCTGCTACCCACATGGCTGCTGCTGAAGCCACGTCCACTCTAGCTGTTCTAAGGAGGAACACATAGGGGTCAATAATGTGACAAAATAGATAATTATACATGTTTAGGATTTAGGATTAGTGTTATACTTTCGTTCTGTGTAATGACCCTGTAGCCTTCTTTCAATTTTCTATGTACAATCGCTAGAATATCTCTGTAAGGGGTTTATAAATCCATCTGCTACATAGAAAGGTACAAGTATTATATATGGCATACGCGAGGTAGGGACCCTTTTTACGAATTTTTCACTGTGGCCCAGGTGCTTCCAATTACACCTCTGATGAACTAAACTATATGCAAACAAGTATTGTAAACAATTAAAATTTTTTTTTTTTAGATATTTTAAATCTGTAATAATTAGTCCTTATTGGGCCATTGAAGACCAGTAGACTCTACCCAGTCATTGTGGTAAAGTTTTCTAGGATTTAGTGCACAAAACACATGACTTTCATGAAGTTAAATAAATAACATTTTAAAAAATGACAAATTTCTTCTTTTTTTCTTTGTAGGATTTATACTTTACCTTCAAGGTTAATTTTTTACATAGACTGGAGCAGGTCATGATCATGGTACTTGTTATAGGACGTTGGTTGATACCAAAAGGAGAGATGAACAGAAACCAGTTGTCTCAACTGCTGCTAATCTACATCGGTTTAGGAGCAGATATGCTGGATATCCTATTACTTATCAAGGAACCATCTTTACTTACCAACTGGAATGTGGCCATTGTGGCTCTGTGTCTCTTCAGTTTGGCAAATTTACAGTTCACATTAGTCCTGACACAAACGGGTTCATTACCCACTGAAGAAGCACGCAAGGAAGATCAGCCAGCGTTAACCCTGGATGTAAAGGATTGTTATTCCTACTGTTGCTCGAATGAAATATGGAGCTTATTAGTCGCAGTGGGGATGCAGGATGGACCTTTTCTTCTCTTTCGTCTTTACCTACTATTAAGAGAGAACGTGTTAAATGAAATGATGATATTCTTCATTTGTAAAAATATTTTGACTATTTTATTAGAAATATACAGAATAATAGTGGTTATATGTGGAGAAGGCGATCATCCAATAAGTAGATAGTAATAGATTTTCAATCAAAACCAAAGTAAATTGTACAGTTCATTCTCCTTTATACAACTGTTTCGCAGCCTTGACTCTAAGGCAATGTTCACACAGCGGATTGCCGGCGTACTTGCGGGGACGGATTTCGCCCCGCAATTACGCCAGCTGCCGTACAGCGGGGGCCGGGGGCCGGCAGCTCGCCGCCCCATAAACACTCAATATTCACGGCGCGTACACGCCGTAAATAATGTGCATGTCACTTTCTCCTCCCGCGGCGGATTCGCCGAGCGGGGAGAGGAGACGGAATCCATAGTTCTCTATGAGAACTGTGGATTACCGTAATGACTGGGACTGATTTCAGCCGTATTGGAGCGCAAATACGGCGCTCAATACGGCTGAAATCAGTCCCAAAATAAGCCGTGTGAACGAGCCCTTATTCTGCATCATTTGCCTTTGCCAGAGTATATAGATACAGAGCCAAGACTTCAAACTGAATGTTTGCAGCAGGTTAGGAAAAACCTGGCTATGCCACACAAATATGTCTCTGTTTAGTAGGAGTCTATTCTTTCAGTCTCTTTTATTCAGTGTATTGGTGCTGGACAGCAGTACAGAAAATACTCATTGACAATTAGAGTAAAACCATGAGGAAGATAAAAAATACTTGAAATGTGGTGTATTGCCAAGCTTTTTTTTTTTTTTTTTTAAGGAAAGGCTCAGATTGTCTTTAAAGGGGTTTTCTTACTATGCAGTTTCACAGTCACAGCTAGCTTTTCTTTCACTCTGGTCTCCTCAGGCTGTGGGTGGTTCTATAGCAGTGGTCAGCATATTTAGCTTTTCTCCATAACTAGCTGAGACATTACACAGAGCAGTGGAGGAGGTTTAATCTGTAGGTAAACAATGCTACACAGGCTGTGAATCTGTGTCTAGTTACTATAGCTAAGTGATCTTAGCCCGTAAATATATGCTTATGGACCTGCGTGTTTTTGGGGGGTGGAAGCAGTTTTAGTTTGGGTGTCTTTGTATCACTTTTTATATCCTTGTTTGTTTGTATATTTATGTATTTCTATAAAGATTATATATATTTTTTACCTTGGTGGGAATTTTGTTTGGTTTGTGCATGTATATATTTTTCCCTGGGCTGTAATATATTTGTTTGGCCAATTTTTTTGGTAGCTGTGAGTAGTGAAAGCAAAGGTTTATCAGTAAAACAACAGCTAATCTTGTTAGAGATAATTTGTTTTTCCCCAGAGCTCAGTCTATCTGTGGGGTGATGTCACTCCCTGCTCTCTGCTCAATTCTGATAACAGAGTAGGGTCTGGTATGCAGTTTACCATAGAAACCTGTGTGCACTCAAGAGCACATTTGTAACGGTCTGGAGGTGGATCCACTGGACCACCGCAGGCGATGGCGTAAGCCCACACCAGGGAGTGAAATCTAAGTAGGTCCCGGTATTCACCAGAGCCCGCCACAAAGCGGGATGGTCTTGCTGCGGCGGGAGTCTACCAGGTCACTTCCACTGGCGGGGCTTGCCTGCGGTGGCGGCCAAGGGTAGGCGAGGTACGGAATCGGCAGGCAGGCTCGTAGTTGGGGACAGGCAGGAGGTCAGGAGAGGCGGTTCTGGTTCGTAAACGTAGACAGGAAGAAGGTCAGGGCTGGCGGTAAGGTTCTTGGTCGGTAAACGTAAGCTCGAGGTTCGGTACACGGTAGACAGGAATAGACAATACTAGGAAGGCTTTCTCCAACGGGAAATACACCAAGGATCCAGCGAGGGCTGCCAGGAAGAGGCTGGACTTAAATTGGAGCAGTGCCCGGCAATGACCAATTACCGGCGCACTGCCCCTTTAAATTTTAAACTGCCGGTGCACGCGCGCGCGCTCTAGGGGCGGAGCTACGCGTCGGGAGATGGAGACAGGCTGAGCAGAAGCGTGGCCGGGTAAGGGAACGCCGGCGGGGACGAGGGGGTGAGCGGACCCCGAACCCGACGTGCGGGACGGGGCTCTGCTTGGTGTAGGAGCACAGACACGCCTGCGACCCGGGACAGTTGTCGCAGGGGCGTCCGTGACAGTACCCCCCTCTTGGGCCCCCCTCTCTTACTGGATAGGAGGAATCTCTGGATGAGGCTGCGGTTCAAGATATTCTCCTCCGGCTCCCAAGACCTCTCTTCAGGACCGAAACCCCTTCCAGTCCACTAAAAAGTTTTCTTTTTCCTCTAGTTTCTCCTCATGCCCAGAATCTCTTTGACCTTGAAGACATTGGGCGCAGCAGCCACAGACGGAGGAGGAACAGCCTTTTGGGAAAAGCGATTGAGGACCAGGGGTTTCAGTAAGGAGACATGAAACGAGTTGGGAATTCTCATAGTAGGAGGGAGCCGGAGTTTGTAGGACACCGGGTTGATGCGGCTGATGACCTCAAAGGGTCCCAGGAAACGGGGTCCCAGTTTGTGAGAAGGCATCTTAAGGCGGACATATCTAGCCGAGAGCCACACCTTGTCACATGGGGAGAAAACCGGAGGAGAGATTCTTCTTTTGTCCGCTTGAGTCTTCATGCGCTCAGAAGCGCGGAACAGAGACTGACGGGTCTGGGACCAGATGGCCTTCATGTCTTGAACCAGTGCGTCCGCCGCCGGGACCTCGGAGGAGGTTGCCAGAGGGAGAGGAGGGCGGGGATGCAGGCCATACACAATGTAGAAGGGGGAGACCCCCGCGGACTCAGACTCCAGGGAGTTATAAGAGAACTCCGCCCATGGCAGCAAGTTGGACCAATCATCTTGCCGTGCCGAGACGAAATGGCGAAGGTAACATCCCAAGACCTGGTTGACCCTCTCCACCTGGCCGTTTGTCTGTGGGTGGTAGGCAGAAAATGTCGAGCTTCACCTGGAGTTGGTTACACAGGGCTCGCCAAAACCTGGAGACAAACTGAACTCCACGGTCCAAGATGATTTGCTGAGGGAGTCCATGTAGACGGAACACATGAAGGAAGAATAGCTCCACCAGACGGGAGGCAGACGGCAGGCCTGGCAACGGGACGAAATGCGCCATCTTGGAGAAGCGATCAGTGATCACCCAAATGATGGTGTTGGCAGACGACAGAGGAAGATCAGTTATGAAGTCCATAGAAATGTTGGTCCAAGGTTGAGTTGGGATGGGTAGTGGCTGTAGAAGGCCTGCCGGCTTGTGGTGTGGTGTCTTGTTGCGGGCACAGGAGTCACAAGATGAAACAAAGTCCTTAACATCCTTTTCAAGTTATGGCCACCAATAGAACCGGGATATCAGGTGGAAGGTTCTTCTGGCGCCGGGATGACCGGCCACCAAAAAGCAATGTCCCCATTTTAAGATACTTCTGCGGAGAGCAGGGTGCACATAAGTCCTTCCAGGGAGAACCTTCCGGAGGTCCACCGGTGCTGCCAAGATAAGACGTTCTGGAGGAATTATGTGTTCTGGAGTAGTATCTTCACCCACCACGTCAGAGACACGGGAGAGGGCGTCAGCTCTCACATTCTTCTCTGCAGGCCTGAAGTGGATCTGGAAATCGAACCGGGAGAAGAAGAGCGACCACCTAGCCTGGCGTGGGTTAAGTCGCTGAGCCGTCTGAAGATATTGGAGGTTTTTGTGGTCCGAGTAGATACGGATGGGGAAACGGGCACCCTCCAGCAGATAACGCCACTCCTCCAGGGCCAGTTTTATGGCCAGTAGCTCCCGGTCGCCAATCGTGTAATTCCTCTCGGCCGACGAGAACGTCTTGGAAAAGAAGCCGCACGTTGCAGTCTTACCCGTGGGCCCTTTTTGCGTAAGAACTGCTCCGGCTCCCACAGACGAGGCATCCACTTCCAGCATGAAGGGTTTCGCGGGATCTGGACGTGCAAGGATAGATGCCGTAGAGAAGGCGGACTTGAGCCTCGAAAATGCCTCTTCGGCCTCGACGGGCCAGCTGCGTGGATTGGCTTGTTTCTTGGTAAGGGCCACTATCGGAGCCATCAGCATAGAGAAGGGGGGGATGAATTGGCGGTAGCAGTTACAGAAACCCAAGAAACGCTGTATAGCCCATAGACCGACTGGGCGTGGCCACTGCAACACGGCTGACAGTTTTGCTGGATCCATCCGTAGGCCTTGGTCAGAAATGACGTAACCCAAGAACGGGAGGCTAGTCTGATGGAAGAGGCACTTCCCTAGCTTGGCATACAGATGGTTCTCCCGGAGACGCTTCAACACCTGGCGAACATGACTGCGGTGGGTCTCGAGGTCGGGAGAGTACACCAGGATGTCATCAAGGTAAACCACCACGCAGGAGTAGAGGAGGTCTCTGAAGACGTCATTCACGAGCTCCTGAAAGACGGCAGGCGCATTACACAGTCCGAAGGGCATCACCAGGTACTCAAAGTGCCCATCCCTGGTGTTGAAGGCCGTCTTCCATTCATCGCCCTTGCGGATTCGGACCAAGTTGTAGGCCCCTCTCAAATCCAACTTGGAGAAGATCTTTGCGCCCTGCAGGCGGTCAAACAGTTCTGTGATCAACGGCAATGGGTAACGGTTTTTCACCGTGATCTTGTTCAGACCCCGGTAGTCTATGCGAAAAAGAACCCCGCACCCGTGGGAGACGAGGATTTCCGGATGAACCCTTTCCTGAGATTCTCCTGGATGTACTCAGACATGGCTTGGGTCTCAGGAACCGAGAGAGGGTAGACTCTGCCCCGGGGAGGACTGGTACCCGGCAATAAGTCGATCGGGCAATCGTATGGACGATGCGGAGGAAGACTCTCGGCTTGTCTCTCGGAGAACACATCGGCGTACTCCAGATATTCGGGCGGCAGCCCGGGCAACGGCTCCTGAAGGGTCGAGCGAGAGCAGGAAAGCACCGGGCGAGGTGCCACCAAACAACGCCCCCGACAGTTGGGACCCCAACGAGTCACCTCTCCAGATGTCCAGTCCAGGATAGGAGAGTGGAGCCGCAGCCATGGGAGTCCGAGGAGGACCGCTGATGAGGAGCGAGGCAACACATAGAAGGCGATTTCTTCCTTATGCAGCGCCCCCACGTGGAGGGACAGTGGCTTGGTGACAAACTGGATGGTGTCGCTAAGCAGCTCCCCGCTGACGGATGAGATGACGAGCGGTTTTTCCAAGCAGGCCACCGGAAGCTGATACTGCTTTACCAGGGACTGGTGGATGAAGTTCCCGGCTGAGCCCAAATCCAGAAACGCCAGAACCTGGAACGAGGTACCAGTCTCTGAGACGACCTGCACGGGCATCAACAGACGTGGAGAGGAGGAGTTTGCACCTAGGAATGCCTCTCCCACAGATCCTAGGTGCGGGAGTTTCCCACAGGCTTGGGGTGCCTGGGACAATTCCTCCGGCAATGCTCTGGGCTGCCACAGTAGAGGCACAAGTTCCTTTGCCGTCGCTGGTCCAACTCTTGCTCAGAGAGACGAGCCCGATCAATCTGCATGGGATCCTCGGTGGGTGCTGGCGGCTGTGGAGCAGGAGGCCTCTGGATACAGGTGCCAGGCGTGGAAACCGGCGAGGTTGGGCTGACTGACGCTCTTGCCGAAGTATCTCCTCCCATTCAACAAAGCGTACGACGATGCGGGTCGCTAACCGGATCAGGTCACTGAGGGAAGACGGGAGGTCTCTAGCGGCCAAGACGTCCTTAACTCGGCTTGAGAGCCCTTTCTTGAAGGTGGCGCACAGAGCGGCCTCGTTCCATGACAGTTCAGAGGCCAGAGTGCGGAATTGCACTGCGTAGTCTCCCACAGACAGATCCCCCTGGCGTAGGTTTAGGAGGGCTGTCTCAGCGGAGGATGCACGAGCTGGTTCCTCAAAGACATTGCGGAACTCACTGAGGAACGACTGAAAATCCGCCGTTACTGGATCGTTCCTGTCCCACAGAGGTGTAGCCCATGCCAGGGCTTTCCCGGAGAGCAGGCTGACCACGAAAGCCAGTTTCGCACGCTCGGACAGGAACTGATCTGCCATCAGCTCCACGTGCATAGAGCATTGGGTGATGAACCCCCTGCAGAGTTTCGGGTCTCCGTCGAACTTAGATGGGAGCGACAGCCGAAGCTTGGGACCCCTCAGAGCCAAAAGGAACCGTAGAGGCAGGGACAACCACTGGAGATGGCGAGGATTGCTGCTGCTGGACGGTGATGAGCTGCTGCACCATGGAGGAGAGTTGCTCGAGCTGCTGTGCTTGCTGCGCGATCTGTTGCGATTGCTTTACCACGACGGTGGTGATGTTGGCAACGCTTGGCAAGGGCACCTTGGCGGGATCCATGGCCAGATCCTACTGTAACGGTCTGGAGGTGGATCCACGGGACCACCGCAGGCGATGGCGTAAGCCCACACCAGGGAGTGGAATCTAAGTAGGTCCCAGTATTCACCAGAGCCTGCCGCAAAGCGTGATGGTCTTGCTGCGGCGGGAGTCTACCAGGTCACTTCCACTGGCGGGGCTTGCCTGCGGTGGCGGCCACGGGTTGGCGTGGTACGGAATCGGCAGGCAGGCTCATAGTCGGAGACAGGCAGGAGGTCAGGACAGGCGGCTCTGGTTCGTAAACGTAGACAGGCAGAAGGTCAGGGCTGGCGGCAAGGTTCGTGGTCGGTAAACGTAAGCTCGAGGTTCGGTACACGGTAGACAGAAATAGACAATACTAGGAAGGCTTTCTCCAATGGGAAGTACACCAAGGATCCGGCGAGGGCCGGCAAGAAGAGGTCGGACTAAAATAGGAGCAGTGCCCGGCAATGACCAATTACCGGCGCACTGCCCCTTTAAATTTCAAACTGCCGGTGCGCGCGCGCCCTAGGGGCGGAGATACGCGCCGGGAGACTGAGACAGGCTGAGCAGGAGCGTGGCCGGTTAAGTGAACGCCGGCGCGGACGAGGGGGTGAGCGGACCCCGAACCCGACTTGCGGGACGGGGTTCCGCTTGGTGTAGGAGCACGGACGCGCCTGCGACCCGGGACAGTGGTCGCAGGGGCGTCCGTGACAACATTGTCTCTTGACTAAAGTAAAATCTATTGACCAATTTATTAAAAAAAAGTTAATTTAAAGAGAACCTGTCACATAGATTATGCCCCCCTTGCTGAGGGCAGCACAAGCTAGTGTCAGACCTGCTGTTTCCAGCGCTGTGTCCCTTATTCTGAAAGATGCAGGAGTTTTCGTGTATTTAATGCTTAAATCTGTAGTTTTCAGCCAGAAGAGTCATTGGAAAAGTCATTCAAAGAGTCAGTTTTTTTTATACCCTGCCCACCTGAGACTGGCCCCGCCCACCTCAACTGATAAACCTATTACTTTGAATAGGTAGAAACATGTGAATAACTGCAGGTGGGCGGGGCTAGCCATTGGTGGGTGGGGCTAACACCTGCTCATGAATAAGATTTGAGCATTAAGGGCGACATGTATGATTGGGCTTGTGTTAGGGATGCAGTGTTAGGCGCAGCGTTCGCCACATTCAGCTGCGCCCCGCATGAAGGGGCGGGCAATGGGCGCGGTGTGGGCGTTCCAGGGCGGGACACGGCGCGCTCGAAAACTCCGAGGCATGTACGATCACGAGTCGGCAAAGTGCGGCGCATTGCAGCTCTCACCAGCTCCGACAGTCAGACCTAGTTGATTCTGGTCTAAATGCTCCGGCGGCGGCGAAGTTAAGCAAGAACGGAACATGCGAGGAAACATAGAAGATCGTATCAGAAATCTCGGCGCTCAGCTCCGTGCAGCACGGAGTAGGATTCCGAAAAAATCGCCTTTATAAAGGCGGAAAACATTGTCAGAATAGAGCTCAAACCTCAAAAATAATATATACATTAAAAAAATCACTTTCCAAAATCTAGAACGGATGCAACATCAGGAATTAGGATATTGGAAATTGCCGGAAAATACAGTAATTCAGATTCTGAAAGCTATTCTCATTGGTCGGCAGAAACCGGCCAATCAGAATAGGAGCGACAGTGAACCATTAAAACCTATGGAGAAATATTGACCAATCAGAATCAAAGGCGGGACAGTTCAAAATACAGTAAAAATGTAGAAAAGAGCTGATTGGCTGAGCTAGCGGGGGCTTGGCTATCCCAGCCAATCAGAGCGCGAGCTACTTCTCCCATTGTAGTCTATGGAGAGATCAGCGCAATGCAATCTCGGCGCTCAGCGCTGTGCGGCATGGAGTATGAATATAAAAATCATTTTTATTAAGTGTAAATCATTATCAGATAAAGCGCTGAAACCTTCTCTAAAAATAAAGCAGTTAAATCCCTAACAACGTGTTTGTTGCTGAGACCGGCGCTACATAAGGAATTGCAATAGAGAGAATTGCCGGGAAATACAGTAATGCAATTTGTTTATGCTCTTCTGATTGGTCGGCATACACCAGCCAATCAGAATAGGAGCGACAGGGACCCATTCTAACCTATGGAGAACTATTGACCAATCATATTCAAAGGCGGGACAGTTCAAATACAGTAAAAAGGCAGAAAAGAGCTGATTGGTTGAAGCGGCGGGGGCTCGTCCAGCTTAGCCAATCAGAGCGCGAGCTACTTTCTTATAGAGTTCTATGGGGAAAAGAAATTCAGAGCGAGCTCTGTGATTGGCTAAGTTAAAAGAGGCGCCGTTATTTGGACCAATGGGAGAGCGAGCGACGCTCCTATGGGTTTTCTAATGCAATCTGGAATTCAACTGTACATGGCCGAAATCAAATGATAAGACTACAGAAGTTGTCCAGATGTGTATATAAAATGAATAATAATATGGGGGTAAAGAAAAAAAAATGTAATTCAATAAAATCAGGTTTATTTCTTTATTTTCGTTAGCCAAGGATCAATAGTATTGGTGTAACGAAAATAAAGAAATACAAATGATTTTAATGAATTATTATTTTTTTTTTCTTTACCCCCATATTATTGATCATTTTATATACACATCAATATTTCTCCATAGGTTAGAATGGGCCACTGTCGCCCCTATTCTGATTGGCTGGTTTATGCCGACCAATCAGAAGAGCTTAAACAATTTGAATTACTGTATTTCCCGGCAATTCTCTCTATTGCAATTCCTTATGTAGCCTCAGCGACAAACGCGTTGTTAGGGATTTAACTGCCTTATTTTTAGAGAAGGTTTCAGCACTTTATCTGATAATGATTTACACTTAATAAAAATGATTTTTTTATTCATACTCCATGCCGCATGGCGCTGAGCGCCGAGATTGCATTGCGCCGATCTCTCCATAGACTACAATGGGAGAAGTAGCTCGCGCTCTGATTGGCTGGGATAGCCAAGCCCCCGCTAGCTCAACCAATCAGCTCTTTTCTGCATTTTTACTGTATTTTGAACTGTCCCACCTTTGATTTTGATTACTTCAAACTTCTCCATAGGATATAATGGGTCTTTGTCGCTCCTATTCTGATTGGCTGGCTTCTGCCGACCAATGAGAAGAGCTTAAACAATTTGAATTACTGTATTTCCCGGCAATTCTCTATATCCCAATTCCCAATGTAGCGCCGATCTCGGCGACAAACGCGTTGTTCGGGATTTAATTGATTTATGTTTATAGAAGGTTTGATCTCTTTTTCCGAGAATATTTTACAACTAATAAAAATGATTTTTTTATTCATACTCCATGCCGCACGGCGCTGAGAGCCGAGATTGCATTGCACTGATCTCTCCATAGACTAAAATCGGAGAAGCAGCTCGCGCTCTGATTGGCTGGGATAGCCAAGCCCCCGCTAGCTCAACCAATCAGCTCTTTTCAGCATTTTTACTGTATTTTGAACTGTCCCGCCTTTGATTTTGATTGGTTCAAACTTCTCCATAGGCTATAATGGGTCCCTGTCACTCCTATTCTGGATGGCCGAGATAGCCAAGCCCCCGCTAGCTCAGCCAATCAGCTCTTTTCTGCATTTTTACTGTATTTTGAACTGTCCCGCCTTTGATTCTGATTGATCAATACTTCTCCATAGGTTTTAATGGTTCACTGTCGCTCCTATTCTGATTGGCCGGTTTCTGCCGACCAATGAGAAGAGCTTTCAGACTTTGAATTACTGTATTTCCTGGCAATTTCCAATATACAAATTATTGATGTAGTGCCGTTCTCGATTTTTGTAAAGTGATTTTTTTCTTTTTATTATTTTTTTTTTTTTTGAGGTTTGAGCTCTTTTCTGAGAATGTTTTCCGCCTTTATAAAGGCGATTTGTTTTTTTCATACTCCGCACGGACATCTTTAATTATTTCTCGCTGTTTTCCAGCCTGTCTCGAATCGGAATACATCTTCGGCGCAGTCCTGCACTGCGCCCATGTCCCCACACTGCACCCCACACACTGGCGAGGCGCGGCGGACTTTACATGGAATGTATGAGCGCGCCCCAGTGCCGACATAAATCAGGTGCAAATTTCGCCACAAAACCGGCGGAAAGGTGCGCCCCGACGTGGCGAGATTCCTACATGTCGCCCTAAATGTTCTAAAACTCCAGCATCTTACAGAATAAGGGACACAGTGCTGGAAACAGCAGATCTGACACTAGCTTGTGCTGTCTTCAGCAATGGGGGCATAACCTATGTGACAGGTTCTCTTTACGTGTCTTTTCATGTTGATAGCTAATCTTTGTAGTCAGAAAACCCCTTTAAATAAGGCTACAAGTTAGGATACAATGCACTTTAATTGCATGATATGATTATTAGGTTATAGGTGATTATACATAATAACGTAACTAAAATAGTGTGAATATATAAAATAGTATGATTATATTTACACTTTTATAAATTTTGGCATACAAAGATTAAATTTAACATAAACGAGTTCTATTCAGCCTACAAAAATTAAACATACAGTAGTTTAAGGGGTTTTACCATTAGAGAAAAACACTTGCTGCAAACCGGCAATGTCTGTGAATGAAAAGGGCGGCGCTTGCAGCCGTCCTCCTCATTCACTTCTATGGGGGCTACCGAAGATAGCCGAGTGTGTGTACTTACATGTAAGCACTTAAATCACCATGGAGCTATTGCTCATCTGCCTGAACATCAGCCGGAGAAGCAGCGGCAAAAACAGAGAACTCCTGGGAAAATCCCAACACTGAGAATCGGCATCCCAAAGCTTTCGCCTTCGCCACCACAAAAGCAGCTTTTATATGCTTTAAGGGAATGTGTCATCAAAAATGAATTATTGTTTAACTCATGTTTTTATGTTAAACACATTTTTTAAGAATTTTTGGTTATATTTCTTTTTAATTTTTCTATCACTTTCAATATTTTTTAATAATTCTTAAGTCTTGCAGTTTTCACTTTGGCCACTAGGCCTTGTTTGCACAGCTTTAACAGCAGTCAGAGAGATGCTTTTCATTAGCTTCATGCACATAGGAACCATAAGACTGTTTCTGTCCCATAGACTTCTATAGGAGAGTTTTCAAGTCATGCTGTGTGACCTAAGAAGAAATCACTCTGCAGGGAGGAGGGGGCTGAGAGCTGTGACATCTCCTCTTGTGACTGGTGGATTCTGTGTTATCTATTCGCACTGGTGTCTCCTTTCACTTTGACCCTGCTTGTGTTTATAATGAGCAGACAACTGAGATTATTTCTCTACAGAACAGGAAGTGTCAGACGATTATTAGGCTTAGTGGCCAAAGTGGATACTGCAGGACTTGGGAATTATTAAAAAATATTGAAAGTGACGTGGAAAATTAAAAATAAATATAACCAAAAATTCTTTAAAAATGTGTTTAACATAAAAACGTGAGTTAAACAATAAGTCATTTTTGATGACACATTCCCTTTAAGAACGGACCTGAAAAATCTAGAATGACAGGCGCATGGAATGCACACTTGTTATTTGTCCGTCCTACTTCTCCCCCTGAAGTGGTCAATCCTGGGTCAAGATATGGCAGTCAAAACAACAGATTTCAAATGAGCAAGTTCTTCAAGACCATACTTATGAGAGCTAAAATTACTGAAATTGCGGCACGCTTTTTCGCGCATAAAAGCGTAATCCTGGGGTTTTGTAAGGTCTGAGTCTCTATAAAAATGCGGGGGTGCAAATACGCACAAAATAAGCCTTTGTAAATCCCCTTAAAGCTTTCAACACTTTGAATTTATACTCCTTGTCTCTGTTGTTTCCAGCACCACTAGTTACTTGGAGGAGGATAACTACAGACGCTATTTCCAGATCAGTGCTCCCCCAATGCAGTAACCTGAAGACACAATTTCTTCTTCCCCACATCAGGGATCAAAAAAGTTAAATACCCGGGAAGTTTTATCTCCAGTCCCGCTGATTCTGAGGGCGGGCGAACTGTAATTAACACCAGGCCCTGTAGGGAAAAAAATTTTTGGGTTAAAATCCAAAAAAATTTCCCAAAAAGGGGAAAAGTTCCAATTTTTTTTTTTTTTTTGGGCAGTACTGGTTTTATTTCGGCAGTCCTATGCAATTAAAAATTACATTTGTGTTCTTGTCTAGTTGTGATAATAAAGAGATAAAACTCCTGAATGGCAAGGCAGACGAATTTTATTTTAACTCCTTACCAACATTTGTCGTACTCATACGGCAATGTCGGGTAGGGGTCCGAAAATTG
Organism: Phyllomedusa bahiana; assembly: GCA_025379985.1. Lineage (NCBI taxonomy): Eukaryota > Metazoa > Chordata > Amphibia > Anura > Hylidae > Phyllomedusa > Phyllomedusa bahiana. Next base: position 271,524 of record JAODAL010000464.1, on the reverse strand, counting down.
CCGATGAGTAGCAAGGCGATTTTTGCGCGCTCACAGGCGGAGCGCGCAAGACGCGGCAGGAACGGGGGTATATACCGCTGGCATTTGCCGCATCCCCCAGGGGCCCAGTGAGCCCCGGCCCGGGGGGATTACCCCCCCGATCGCAACATCGGGGACGCGACTCGCAGCTGCGGCCCGGGGGAGTGACTTGCTGCCCAAATCCGGCGCATAAGGGCCCTGAGCGCCGCTACGAGTTCCTCCCAGACACCCCGGGATGCTGAATGACAGATGGGGGTTTTGACGGTGACGTCACAGTGCCCCAATGCATTGGGGGCAGGTGACAGACATTTCCCAGGAGCCCACATACGCTAAAACTTATGCGATCTCCTATTGCATAACATCTGCGATCGTTCATGAAATTTCCCCCCTGGGAAAAGTGTAAAAAGTGTGAAAAAGTAAAAAAAAAATGGAAAAAGTAAAAAAAACAAAAAATAAAATAAAAAAACGACATCCCCCTTTTTTTCCCCTTTTCAAACGTCATCGCCCCAAAAAAGATCAAAAAAAAAAAAAGGGTACCCTATTTGGTATCGCCGCGGGCGTAATGCCCCAAACCTATAAATCTGTCTTTAAATTTAACCCCTACGGGGGAACCCGTAAAAAAAAAAAAAAAAAACAGCACAGAATCGATTTTTGTTCATCCGCAGCACATAAAAATGGATTAAAAAAGTCTCAAAAACCATAAAAAATCAAGGTAAGCCAATTAATCCAAGTGAACACCCCCTTCTTTTAATGTTTTGGGGTTGTATCAACGTAATTTTGCTATAGACAACGGGTTTAATTTTCTATTTTTTTTTTTCTTTTTTTTTTTGTTTTAGTTGATTGCTTATCACTGAAAACCCCTAAATCTGTACATCAAAAAAATCATTGAGCAACCCCCTCTTAGCAAAAAAGTTTCATCGAAAATTTGATCGGTTTTGATTTCTTATTTGTTTCTGAACATGTGCAAATCGATAGGTTTTTTTTTGTGTTCAATATATATAAAAAATTTTTGGTCTTGGTATATTTGTCTATAAAAGTGTTGACTTATTCATTACTAGGAAGTACCTAAAAAAAATATGTAAAAAAAAAAAAGTGATCCCAATTTAAAAAACGTCAGTTATCCGAAAAAAAAAACCTTAACCTCTTATACGAAAAATTAAAAAAGTTCTGGCTATTAAAATCGATGCATAATATTGTTTTACACAATAAAAACATTTTTTTTTTAAAAAAAATTGTGCTTTCAAAAAAAAAAAAACTCATAATTTGGGGTATCACCGTAATCGTCTCAACCCACGAGTAAACAACTTGTCAGGATACTGCACGGTGAACCTTTTAAAAAAAAAAAAAAAAAACACTGCTGGGTTACGTATTTTCTTCCCCCTGCCCTTCCAAAAAAACGGATTTAAAAGCATCATAAAATCTTGTCCCCAAAAAAAGTTTCCAAAAAAAAACGTCAACCATCCCCCAAAAAAAAAAATCCCTATAAAAGCCCATAAACAGAAAGATAAAAAAGTTTTTGGCTCTCAGACCGCGAGATGCAAAAAAAAGTTTTTCCTTTTCAAATAAAAATGTTTTTTTTTTTTTGTGAAAAAACAGAAAACCTTTAAAAAATATACAAAAATTTGGATCCGTAAAGTATTACCTGCTGAGTAAAACTAGCATGTCCTTTATACCGCCAGTGACCTCTGTAAAAAATAAAAAAAAAAAAACCACTACCAGGATTGCTGATTTTGTACAAATTTTTCACAAAAACCTTAAAAAAAAGTGATCAAAGCATACTGCCACCCGTAAAGGGGGCCAAAAAACATCAATTTATTCAAAAAAAAAGCCCCCAAACACCCATAGCCCAAAAAAATTAAGAAACTTGGCTGCAGAATAGGACAACAAAAAACGAACTTTTTATAAAACTCCTTTAATTTTTAAAAGTGAAAACTAAAAAAAACTAATAAAAAAAGTTTTTCTTGTAAAGGGACCCCCCCATGTTTTTCCGTCATTTTTTCCCGATGGGAATACGTAAAAAATAAGCCCAACAACAATGGGGGGAACTCGTTTTTCCCCCCCCATTTCCATGGCCCCAAAGCTAAAAAAAAAAAATACGGAAAACCTTGCACCCAAAAAGAAAAATACACCCTTAGAGAGAACCCTGGGGGTGTTTAATCCAAAATGGGGGGAAAATTCGGAAGGTTTCACCTTTCTAGTACTTTGGGGGGTTTGCGATGCGATATGGCCCCACCCAAAAATTGTGCCCAAAAGCCAAATAGCCTCCCCTCCCTTTTACCCCCCTGCCATGCGCCCCAAAAAGCATTTTTCACCCACAGTAAGGTATTGCGAACTTGGGAAAAAAATTTCGTAACCCCCAATTTTTTGGGGGTTTTTTTTCCAAGATTCCTTTAAAAAAATTTAAAAATTTTTCAGCAGAAATTTCAGATTATTTTTAAAAAAATTTATATTTTTATTTCAGAGCCAACGCGAAAAAAAAAAATTTGAAACGCCTTTGGGTTTATATACTCACTGCCCCCTGTAAATTTTCCTTAAAAGGGTGTGTTTCAAAAATATGGGGTCTTTTTTAGGGGATTTTTTTGAGTTTTTGGAAAAAACCCTTTGGGGGTCCGCAAACTTGAAAGGCCCCTAAAATAAAATTGTAATAAAAAAAAACCCCCCCGATCCATAGGTCTCCTCCTATCTGGGGCTTGTGGTGAGCCAAATAATGCCCTAGGGCCACAAAAAGGGATATCTCGAAAACGCAGAATTTGGGAATCAAAAAATTTAAATTGCTTTTTCCCCCCTTTTAAAATTACCCCATTTCTTGCAATAATGTATAAAAAAATTGAAAATCTGCAAAAAAAGTGAAATTTTTTTAATTTCACTTCCCACTTTCTTTAATTCCTTTTGGAAACACCTAAAGGGGGGTTTAAAAAACTTCCAAATGCGGTTTTGAAACTTTAAGGGGTGTAGTTTCTTGATGATTCATTTATGGGGTATCAACATACAGATCAATCAAAATCACGTTAAATGGACGGCCCAAAAATTGTAATTGCAAATTTTCTTTTAAAAATTTGAAAAAATTTCTACTAAAATTTTTAAAACCCCCAATGTCGTAAAAAAAAAAAAAAAAAAAGACCCCCCAAAAAAACAGCAGACATATGGAGATGCATTATAAGCTATTTTTGATGGAATAACCCCTGCTACATGCAGAAATTTTTGAATTTGAAAAAGGTAAATTTTTTCACATTTTTCACGAAATTTGAATTTTAAAAAAAAGCTTTTTTGGACCAAAATTTTTCACTTAAAAAAATGCGTCACGAGAAAACAATCTCTGAATCACATGGGTAGGTTTTAAAGTGTCAAAAGTTATTCTACATAAAGTGACAATGCAAATTTTAAAAAATGGGGGTCTGCAGAGAGGGCCCAAAAATGGGTCCCGCGGGAAAGGGGGTTTTAATGATCGCTCTATTCAGGGGCGTAACTGGAGATGCTTGGGCCCCATAGTAAACTTTTGGATGGGCCCCCCTGACAGCCCCCTCCCCAAACACAAGCATTTACCAGTACCTCTTAATAATAGTCATACAGTTACTAGATAATGGAGTAAGTACAGCACCAGACATATCATCATCATACTGTTACCAAAAAACTCCCACTGTAAAAACTCCAACATTGACAATAACACTACTACATAAGGACCCGATTATACCACCAGAACACAACCATTAATTACCACCACATGGTGACTGAATAATACCCCTACACTATTACTGATTAAAGATCAGTAGACAAGGACCAATATTACCCCCATACAATGACTATATTATTCCTCCCAACCGTCTCGATTTCGGAGCCTTTGGAGTTTGAAATTGTCTCTCTGTCCTGGGACGGCTGGCAGTCCTGACTTTTCATACCTCCCAACCGTCTCGGATCCCACGGGACACTTTGAAATTCCAAAGGCTGTCCCAGACACATGCAGGTGTTTCCTGGGGATACAGGATATATGCCCTGAATCCCGGGACTGTGCTGTTCATTCCACTGTTTGTGCGACCGCGGGATGCGAAAATAGTGAACACAGAGTTGCCAGTTCTCACAAGTGTAGCAGGTAGTGGGGTCCCCCTTAGGTAGATAAGTAGATAGTGGGCCCCCTTAGGTAGATAAGTAGGTAGTAGGCCCCCCTTAGGTAGATAGGTAGGTAGTAGGCCCCCGTTAGGTAGATAGGTAGATCTAGTGGGCCTCCTTTAGGTAGATAGGTAGGTAGTCGGCCCCCGTTAGGTTGTTAGGTTGGTAGTCGGGCCCATTAGGTAGATAGGTAGGTAATAGGCCCCCATTAGGTAGATAGGTAGATAGTGGGCCCCCTTTAGGTAGATAGGTAGGTAGTAGCCCCCTTTAGGTAGATAGGTAGGTAGTGGGCCCCCCTTAGGTAGATAGGTAGGTAGTGGGCCCCCTTTAGGTAGATAGGTAGGTAGTGGGCCCCCTTTAGGTAGATAGCTAGGTAGTGGGCCCCCGTTAGGTAGATAGGTAGGTAGTAGGCTCCCCTTAGGTACCAGGCAAGCGTCTTAAGACGCTCCCCTGACGTCACTGGTAGCAGGGGATTTGCCCCACCCCCCACAGCTTGACTGTACAGCGGCACACACAGAAAAGACAGGTAAGTGACCTCCATCACTCCCTCCATTGATGTCCCTGTGGCCTATTCATATTTCCTGAATGCTGGATAGGCTATCCAGCATCCAGGAAAGCTGAGTGGCACCCTTTCCCCACAGCAGGCACACAGCTTTTCTGGGTACCTGATATGGGGCATATCACCCAGCTTTCCCGGGCACTGAATAACTTATCCAGCATCTGGGAAAGCTGGGTGATACCCCATCCCCCACAGCAGGCAACCAGCTTTTCTGGGTGGCCGCTGTGGGGTATGTCAATTAGCTTCCCAGGGAGCTAAATGAGCAAGTTCAGCATCTGGGAAAGATGGGTGATGCCTCATATTTAAGGCTTCTGTTGCTTTTTGGGTTTGTTTGTTACCGGTTTTCTTTTCGGAGCAGTATTGCATCTATTTCTTTAGTAATATGATCAATAATCGCTAGTGTCAGGGAGTGTTGCTTTAAATAAGTCATTTTTTTTGGTCTCTGTGTTTTTTTTCTTTTTTCCAGTATACGCGCAAACAGTTAAATAGACTGTGCAGTCCCGAATATCGAAGGCACAGGTGTTCAGAGGCAGAATGTGCTGGCCAGGTCCTCTGTGGTGAAGACAGGCATCAAGCAGCCCTCACTGCTGTGCTATTAGAGCTCACAGAGAGGGTCACAGAAAAAACAGAAAGTCATGGACATAGAGGAACCTTAAAAAATGTTATTTAAAAAAAAAAAATACTTATAACAAAAAAAAAATGTGGATGTTAGTGTCCCTTTAACGTCATGACATGTAGGTGCATAATATGGTATTAGGGGGTTAAAATACATGGATGAAGCTCTAAGAATGCATAACAAATTCTGACACTTCCACTACACATACCGTATATTTTATTAGCTTTTTGAGTCCATTACTATTGCAAAAACAAAAGGCTGATAACATATCTTTTAAGTCACTTGACTGCACTGATCTGTATCTTGTCCTGAAACATTATCTTTCTCTGTCTTGTTAAAGACTCTGAACATCTTCAGTAATGAAAAAATGTTTTTTGTTTTTTTTTACATATGTTAGTGGTAACTAAGTGAAAAAGTTTGTGGGGTTGTACCAATTTCTTATTGTGCAGTTTTCATCCTGCTATATGGATGATCTTTGGGCTGCATATCTGAACATTGGTGTAAAGAGGCCAGTTGTAAATAACTTTAAAGTAGTGTAGAAGGCGCTGGAATGTATGAATCTGTTCTACTGTATAAAGCCTTGGTGCGGCTTTCACTTGGAATATACTGTTCAGTTCTTGACTCCAGTTTATAGAAAGGATGTAATGGAGCTAGAAAGAGTGCAAAGACGAGCAACCAAACTTATAAAGGGAAAAGAGCATCTTAGTAATGAGGATAGGTTAAACAAATTGAACTTATTTAGCCTTGAGAAAAGATGGGTCCAGAGAGACATGATTAATTTATACAAGTATATAAATGGCCCCTACAAATAGTATGGGGAAGAACTATTTCCTGTAAAACCCCCTCAAAAGACAAGGGGACATTCCCTTCAGCTAGAGAGAAAAGGATTCAATCTCCAGAGAAAAGCCTTCTTCCCTATGAGAACTGTAGCATTGCTGCTCCTAACTCAGGGTAGCAGCCATGCCCCCTGGTATCTGGAGTAAGAGGCCTCTAGAGACCTGCCTGGCTTGGAATGTGGGAACGGCCACCCACCCAACGCTATAGCCGTTCTGGAAAAGCCAGCCCATACTTAGCTGCATAGCAGCTATTCTAACAGCTACTGCAAGTGTCAATAACATAGTCACTGACCCAAAGTATATAAATGGCCCCTACAAAAAGTATGGGGAAAAAACTATTTCATGTAAAACCCCCTCAAAAGACAAGAGGACATCACCTTCAGCTGGAGAAAAAAGGATTCAATCACCAGAGGAAAAAAGCCTTCTTCACTGTGTGAACTGGGAATCTGTGGAATAGCCGCCTGAGGAGCTGGTCACAGCAGGAACAGTTGTGAGTTTCAAGAAAGGCTTAGATAACTACCTGAAACTAAAGAATATTAATACGTATGTAGCCATGTAAGATTCTAGATCCAGTCTGATGGCAACTCTGGAATCAGAAATGAAATCTTTCTTATAGCAGATTGGTTCTTGCCTTATGGGTTGCAAAGCTTTCATCAGTAGGGAAACTAGGCTTAAACTCCTTATCTCTCTCCCTTCACCCACATTTTCCCCACCCATGGTTGAACTTGATGGACACATGTCTTTTTTCAACCGTACTAACTATGTAACTATGTAACTATGTACTGCGGGTCATAGACTTGGCTATTGTAGTTCCACTGCAACAACTCAGGCTCAGGTAGACCACTTTTAAACTTAGTCTGGCTGTTCCAGCAGTAATGAAGAATTTAACAAAAAAGGCCACTCATCAGTGACGTGGTGACACAATAGAAACCCTCCTAACCACAATGAAAATGATCACCAAAAAAGAAGAAATTGGTCTTAAAACGTAACTTTTACTATACTCAAATATATAAAACAATGATAATAATAAACCGTCTCTCAAAAATATTCGCCAAAGCAACAAGACCGGAAAAACAAGGAACTACTGGGACCTATAACAGATGACCGTCTCAGGCCCTATTAATCAAAAACTGGTCCCTATCCTGATAAGGGCCTTCCTGTCTGGAACCTGACCCTTACAGGTCCCTATGGTCCAGTCACCAACATACAGTACGTTTCGATCGGTCCCTTAGATAGCACTACCGATCACTTCAGGGGACAGGTTAGGAACAAAAAATACATAGACAGATCATAGGTGCACAAATGAGGGATCAATTACAAAACCCTCAAAATTAGAAGTAATGAGCCTAGTTTTGCCATCCTACGGTCATAAATGTGTAGAATCATGTGGTTGTGGTGTGATACCTCCAGAACAGCCCTACATCTTGGGCACATTACAAAGTGGCACCTAATTTTAGAGTGCATTTGCTCATACATCAAAAGAACAGGGCTGCAACAGTTTTTGGCCGGAAAGGACACCAGAAGATTGGCGCAGCCCCGTACATACATATCACCCTTTGTGTTTAAAAGTCTATAATTTGCCAAGGGTGATCTTTTCCCCCTGCCAACTGCATTGTGTGTGCTTTCTTTATTACAGCTTGTGTGAGCTGTCCTTATTGGATGCTTTCTTCCCTTTCCATGCTCTGAAGTGTACAATATCCTTCCCTCCCTGTCTCTTTCCTTAACATAAGGGTATGCGTCACAATACGCTGTGTTTAGCGTGGTACTTTCAACATGCAAATGGCCCGAGGCAGCTCTCTGCCTCCTTAGCTTGCCGTTTCTCTGTGCATAAGTGTCTGAAAATGTGACAGGTCACTTATTTTTATGGACGAACAGTAGACGCCAGGAAATGCGATTATGAAATCATCATCTTCTGAACAATGACGATTATTTTACACAGCCTTCAATGAGTGCTGGATTCGTCAAATGATTTTACCGTATTCGGCACCCCCCCAAATGTGTCGTGTGAACATACCATAAGGGTAAGTTCACACGGCTGATTTAGAAGTATAAATTTACACATTTACGCCTTATAACAAGTGTATTTTGAAGTAAATTTTGAAGTGTAAATCTACTCATCAGGTTTTAGTATATATAAATAGTATAGTATATATAATATAGTATAAAGTATATATACTAGTTGTAAGAAGTCATTAGCTCTATGACACCATCTTAGACAGTGTCTCAGCTCACAGATCACTGCTTCTGTAAGCGGAATGGCACTCGGACACAGGGCTGTAGGTTCACTCTGTCCTCAGCTAGCTTTATTCTTCAGACAGGATGAGTTCAGAAAAGAGCAAAACCAAAACACTAACAAGACCTATTCCGTTTGGCCACTAACTAAAGAGGTTTAGAGAACCATCTCTAACTGTGACCTAAACCTAGTGGCCAGCACGACAACCACATTATTCTCACTGTACACGCCTGGGGGCTAGAGTCTTCTCCACAGCATTGCTGCTCCTAACTCAGGGTAGCAGCCATGCCCCCTGGTATCTAGAATAAGAGGCCTTTACTGCCTCTAGAGACCTGCCAAAACCTGGCTTGGAATGTGGGAACAGCCACCCACCCAATGCTATAGCCTTTCTGGAAAAGCCAGCCCTGACTTAGCAGCATAACAGCTATTCTAGCAGCTACTGCAAGTGTCAGTAACATAGAGTCACTGACCCAATATAGCTGGCTTTTCTCCAATGAGACCAGACCATCGGTGGCATATCTCCTGCAGGACCTGTAAACCACTCAGTGGCAGCAGTATGCAACCACCTGAGGTCACTCTACCACATAGTATATATAGTATTGTATTTTTTTTCTTGTACTCTAACCCTACCCTAACATTAAACCTAAGGAAGTGATGGGGGGGGAGGGATTAGAGAGCTCATTAGAGGCATGAGCAACAACAGCAAAATGATAAAACTATTTTATTAACAACTATTAGTAACAACTCTTTAGAAATACTTACTTCTGAATTAATACTTAATTCTGCATTCAGGAAAAATAATAAAAAACTTACAGCAACGATGTATATATTCACTAATTATTTTTTAAAAACTTCGGTTGGAATTGTGATGCATTTTTTTTTTTTTGCAACATTTTTTCTTTGTTATTCTTAACCACTTCCTGACAGCCGGTCATAATAATATGGCACAAAGTTTTTTCTTCCCCGCTTTCCAAGAGCCATAACATGTTTATTTTTCCATCCACATAGACTTATGAGGGCTTTTATTTTGCAGGACAATATGTACTTTCTAGTGGTATTATTCATCATACCATAGAATATACTGGAAAGCCAAATGTGAAAAAACCTACTTGTGCCATGTTTGAGGGGACTTTGTTTTTACGCTGTTTACTCTTTGATATAAATGATGTGTAATTTGTATTCTGCAAGTTACATAGTTACATAGTTAGTATGGTTGAAAAAAGAGATATGTCCATTGCTTTATACAGGGGTAATATCACATCTCTCTCACGTGAGTTCATGCCTCTTTTAATGCATGCCAATATAATTCTGGCCCTAGAGGCAACTGATTGACACTGCATGCTGTTCTGTAGTCTATGATCTACAAGTCAGCCCAGATCCTTCCCAATGAGCCATTCTCCCAGTTTTTCCCCCCCTAAGACATATGATGCCTGCAGATTGTTAGCAGATTCCAGCAATACCAAATATGTAGGGTTTTCATTATGTTTTAGCACCATAAAAAAAATCCAAACATTTTCTAGTTTTTAAATTTGCACTGCAGCGCCATTTTCTGCGACCAGTAACTTCCTGTACTTCCACCTGTGGACCTGAGTAAGGGGACATTTTTGCGGATTGAAGTGCACTTTTCATTTTGGGAGACACAACTTTTTGATCACTTTTATTTCAATTTTAGTGGGCGTGAAATGACCCAAATAAACAGAAAAAAACCCAAATTTGGGCGTTTGGAATTTTTTTCTTCTACGGTGCCCAGCGTACAGGCTAAATGAAGTTATATTTTTAATACATCAGACTTTAATGGATGTGGCAATACCAGTTATGTGTAATTTTTTTTATTATTCTTTTTTTATTTGTAAAATTTAAATTTTCGATTTTTTTTACATGTTAACATTTTTTAAAACTTTAACTTTGATCCGCCCAAGGGTAACCTGACGGACCCATTGTAATTTATAGAGTCCATTGGGCGGCTTTGTCGTCCGTTGTAAAGTTGATCCCTTGGTGTCCGTTTTCACCCTTGTACCCAGAGGTTCCGAACAGAACCTCCGATACTGATGTGAACCTGACACATTGGCACTGAGCAGAAAGCTTATGCATGTCAGTCATAGTGTTTGTTGTACAAACTGTACGATTCTTGGCAATGGTGATCAGTTATCACATTGTCATTATCTGATTTGGATTTCCTGTGTTGGCTTTATTGACACGGCCTACTCAGCTTCTACAGGGGATGTACTAAATGGCACTGTTCAGACAGAGGCATAAAGTGGTATTTCCATTTCATTGGTTAGCTTTAAACATGTAGGCAGAGGTGAATAATGACTATTACCAAAAACAAAGCTTTATTGATTCTGCTTGTCTTCATAGTTAGTTAGTGGTAGGGATGATGACTCACTCCCTGCCGTGTTCTATATCTTCTCAGTAAGTAATGTGTTTACATTACTTACTGACAAGCTTCAACCCTTTAAATCATGAGGCCTTGTGCACTACAGTTTACAACCCTCCTGTACTCATCTCATAGTAACAGGATCACTCCACCCACCTTCACAGGTTTTAAATCAATGCAGTGTACCTTATAGCTGGAGCCTCACTCCCTGAAGTATGGAGGTCTGAACAGGCCCTAAAGAGAGGTATCGATAGAGTAGGTTCTAACCTGCATTTGAGGTCCCCTTGCTGATTGGGAGGTGGGCTTAAGCAGTTTTGATAAAAAATGTGAACTAAAAACCTCAAACATTTTGCATGTATCCTAAGTAGCAGAAATGCTTTTTCAAAAATTCTGATGTGCCTTTTGATAGTTTTTTAGTTAATAGTGTGCAGCTGATATTGGAATGTGTATGTATATTGCTGCAAAACCAGTGTGCACCTATACTCATTTTTTCAAAAAAGTTTTTGGGATGTGCAAAACCAAATATTGTTGTCTACACTGTAACAGGATCAGCTAAAAATAGCAGAGCTGATATGGCAATCCCTGCTATAGCACCACCCACAGCCTTACCAGGAAGTGGACGCCTGAAGCTGGTAGTGGCTCTGTAAAAAAAGCATGGAGATAACCCCTTTAACAAGTCTGCAAGTACTGTGACAGGCCTTCCCTTCTACTTGATGCCTTGAATAATACAGATGTCATCTTATGTGGCAGAAAACCTTTAGGCTTTTATATGGTAATATGGGCAGGATGTCACTGCAAACACTATATTCAGATTACTTAAAACTTTTGGATTATATAGAGTTTTATAAATCTGACCAAAAGTAGAATTTTTGGCTATAGTTTGATTTTAAAGCTAAAATGAAAAGCTACAGTATGTTAGATATTAGATGAAATGTTTGCAGCGCAGGATTGACTGTAGAAGACCACATGGTTCATCTATTCGGCCCTTATATTATTTCCCTTATATTTTTATCCTAGGATAGATACAGGCTGGTGTAACCCCTTAACCCCTTAATGACCAGCACATTTTTTTTAGTTTTTGCCTCCCTGCGTTTCAACAGTCATACCTTTTTTAATTTTTCAATGATGCAGTTGTATGAGGCCTTGTTTTATTTGGGACACGTAGTACTTTTTGGGGGAATAGCTTAAGTTCACTTACAAATTACTGCAGAATTTTTTTTAATTTTTTTTTTTTTTTTACACCATTTACATTTCTTACATAAAAACTTGTTAGATTAATTCTACACGTTATTACAGTCGTGTGGATACCTAATATGTGTAGGTTTTTTTTGTGTGTAATGTATGCACAGTTATTTTTTTATTAAATATTTATTTTTATTTTATCATTTATTTTATTTATTTATTTCTACAGTTCTTTATGTTTTTTACTTTTTTGTTAAATCCCATGAAGGGAGAACTGCACGAGGCACAGAAGTGTCTAGAAACCGTCTAAAACACATCATAAATGTGGTGAAAAGAATGTACGCACATATTTTTGGAGCAAACTGTGCCAGAATTATAGCGCAACTGTATTGATAAATGTTCCCCATTGTCTATTTAAGTTTTATCTATACACTAGAAATGTTCAAAGTGATTTCCATTGGTGTCACAGCAGAGTTCCATGCAGTAGTCTAGTTCTCTCTAGGCGTGTGCAAACATATCTCCGGATGGTGTGGCTAATCTAACGTTCCGGATTCATATATTGGTGAACATCCAAATGAAAATGGGGAAGGGTCACCACCCCTTGGATGGGGACTACTTTTGGTAAAAATTCTTCTATCTATCTATCTATCTATCTACCCTTCAAACTATCTATCATATTTTAACTATTTCTCTTATCTACTATTTTCCTATTTTACTATCTATCTACTATCTAATTATATATCTACCTATCTATCTATCTATCTATCCATATTTTTTCTACCCTTCTCATATCTTTTCTACCTATCTCAAAAAAATTTTTCCTTAATCTACAGGGGTGGCCAAAAGTATTGGCCCCCCTCCCAATTCTGTCAGATAATATTTAGTTTTCTTCTTGAAAATGTTTTCCAACCCAAAAAATTTTTTGGGGTTTTTTAATAAAATTCTTTTATTTTGCTTAAATTTTGAAAAAAAACCCCAAAAGAAAGAAACAAAAAAAAAATTCATTGAAAATTTTTAAACCCCAAAACTTCAAAAATGAGGGGGCCCAAAAGTATTTGGCCCCTCACCCTAATATTTGGGTAGCACAATTTTTTAGCCAAAAAACTGCGAAAACCCTTCCCGGTAACCACCCAATGAGTTTCTTACAATCCTTGCGGGAATTTTGGGACCATTCTTTTTTGGAAAAATGCTCCAGGCCCAAAAAGATTTAAAAGGGGCCCTTCTAAAGCCTTTGGTGAGACCCTCCACGGGTGTTCTTTGGGATTAAAGGTCTGGGACTCTTTGTTTTGGGCCACTTTAGAATTTTCCCTGCTTTCTCTCAAACCTTTTCAGTGTTTTTTAAAAGTGTTTTTTGGGGTCATTGTGAAGGCGGAAAAAGGCCCCATGCCCTCTGGGGGAAAGGCCCCATTTTTCCTCACACTGGGCCCCATTATGCGGGGCAAAATTTGTTGGTATTCTTTCAGATTCTTAATCCCTTTTGAAACACGGGTCAAGCAGTCCGGCCCCAAAAAACCCCCACCCAAAGAAACCCCCAAAACATCGGGGAAAAACCTCCGCCATTTTTGACTGTAGGACCGTTTCTTTTTTTGAATCCTTTTTTTTTCCTGAAAAACTCTAGGGTTGATCCCTTTTTTCCCCACTGACCAGAAAAATTTTTTTAAAAAAAAGGGTTTTTGGGGGCTTTCTCGGTAATTTTTGGGCAAACCCCAGCCTGGTTTTTTATGTTTTGGGGTAAGGGAAGTTGGTTTTTCCGGGGTTATCCCCCATCCCGTCCCCTTTCTTCAGACGCCGTGGGTTTGTAAGGGTTGACCCACTTTTGAAACCTGGGGACTGCGGGCCTTGAACTTGTTTGGGATTTTAAAGTTGAGGTTCTTTATCCCCCATCCGCCCAATCTTGCTTTTAAAATCTCCTTAAATTTTTTTTTTCCCCGGGCCCACATCTGGGGAGGATACCCACAGTCCCAAAGGGTTTTAAAATCAAAGGGGGATAGCCACAGTGCCATGGGCTTTTACACTATGGGGGTTTTACCCACTTTTGCCTTTTGGCTTTACATCTGGGGGGTTACCCCACAGGGCCAGGGGCTTTCCCATTTTAGGGAGGAAGCCCAGTCCCATGGGCTTTAAATTCAGGGGGGTTACCCCACGGGCCCCATGGGCCCTTTACAATTAAAGGGGGGGTTAGCCACAGTGCCATGGGCTTTACACTTCTTGTTTACACTGCGCACGGTAAAACAAGGTACTTAGGTCTTTGGAGATGGACTTGTGGGCCTTGAGTTTGGCTCTTTCTTTCAAAAATTTGGATTTCAAGTCCTCAGAACTTTTTTGGGTTTTCTTTTCCCCATTGTCAATGGGGTCCACACAAGGAAAAAGGGACAAGGGGTTTGAGTCTTTTTTAATCCATTTTCAATGGCTGCGTAGATTTATTTTTATTCCCAAACCCCCTTTTGGGGTTCCCAAAAGGAAAATTAAAAGGTGCTTTTAAATTTTTACACAAATTAGAGAAGAAATTCACATGATTTTTAAAATTAGTCCCAAATACTTTTGTCCCCCCCTTTTTTATTTTTGGGGTTTTGGAATTTATACCCTTTTTGGGTTTTAAATAAACAATTCTTTTTGGGTTTTCCCATTTAAAGGGAACAAAAAAAATAAAATTTTTAAAATTCCCCAAATAATCTTGATTGCAACATTTTTCGGGAAAGGGAAACTGAGTATTTCAAAAGAATTGCAGGGGTCCCAAATTTAATTTTGGGCCCAACCCGAAAATCAAAGTCTCAAAACTATCTACTCTCATAATTATTTATATCTCATCACCTCAAAAACTATCTATCTTTATTTTATTTTCTTCTACCCCATTTATATCTTTCCCATAATATCTACGTCATATCGATCATCTTCATATCTATATCTATCTATTATCTATCTACCCTATTTATCTATCTTCTATTATCGATTATCTATTTATGGCAAAGGCCATTCTTTTAACATTTTCCGGGGTGGGTTTGGGAAAAAGGGGGACCTTTTTCTCAGCAAAAAAGGGAAAGGGCCCGTAGATTTTGGGTGCCTACTTTTCCCACAGGACACATTTACTGTGGGTGAAAGTCCCTCATGTATTTGATAAGGGCACATGGTTTTTCTAAGGCTTTGTCTAAACGGCAATGTTATACTGCCGTTGGAAGTCCAATGGTATTTTAACATCGCCATACCATGGTTTTTGTCGCGGATTTTGCGGTCGGTTTTCGGATTTTGGTCGACCCTAATAAATTGAACTGTACTAGAATCTTTGGATTATAGAACATGTTCAATAAACTGTTTTTTTTTAAAAAATCCGCATGGGAAAAAAGTTTGAAAGATTCAGCTCAAATTTTTCCCAATTGAGGTTTATGGGGAGGGTTTTTATAGTGGGGTTTTCAAAATTTACCGAATCCATTTAAAAAAATAGCCCAAATAAACCATGCTGTTAGCTTTGGCCCGACCCCAAAAATTTTCAAAAACGTTGTGGAAAGTGCCTTTCCCACGGGGGGAAAAAAGGTTTAAACCTAAATCGCTGAACACCCCTGGGTAAAACGAATTCGCCCTTTTTTAAAACCATAAGTCACTTATTTCAGTTTGTTTTTTAAAATTTTCAGCTCCTTAAGGGGGTTTTCCACTAGACTGTTTAAATGGTCAGAATTTTTTTTTAAATCCTGTCTGTCCCATAAGTGACATCACCCCTGCTCTAAGCTTTTTGTGCTCTAATGGGGGAACAACAGGGGTTTAAGGGGTCGGGGAACCCGGGGAAAATCATAGAAACCTGCGGGCATTCAGAGACATAAAATTCTCATGGCAAAATTAAAAAATCTTTTGGGCAATTTGAAATTTTCGAAAAATTCCCAATTTTAACGGGTTTTCATTTTAAAAGGGGCCAAATCTTTGTGGGTGAAAAAACCCCTTTAAAAAAACTTACAATGAAAACATTTTCAAAATTACGGGCAAGTCCCCAATTTTAACACCTTTTCCCAACACATCTGCCCCCCTATTTAAAAAGGGAGCGTAGGGGCTGCGGCACTTGTATTTCCACTTCAACAGAAAAAGGGGGTAGTGGGGAATGAAAAGTTCCAGCATGCCCCCAGCAGCACATGGGGTTTAAAAAAATTATGTAAAACCCCTTTAAACGGGGGCCCCAAGACAGCAAAAAAACTAAAAAACCCCTTCCCTCATTAAAAAAACTAAAAAAAAATTCCTTTTGGGGGCGATTACTTTAATAAATCTACCTTTTCCGACTTACAAATTAAAATTTTAAGAACAAACCCTTTACAGTCCCTACCCCTTTCGAAACCCCGGGGGCTGCCTGAATTTCCCACCCCCCTTTGGTTTGGGCGGCGTCTTTCTGGGATATACTCTAATGGCTAAAACCCTAGCCGGGTCTCTCCTGGTATTTTTTAAACGACCGGTTTCCCTTCCCTATGACATGGGACACCCAGGGGTTTTTAACCCCTGCTTCACCCAATGTAAATAAGTTTTTTTTGCGAGCACATTTCCCAACAAAAAAGACCGTTTTACAAATTCTAATAGAAAAAAAGTTTTTATTTTCCTTGGAGCTCCCATTTTTTAAAGCCCAAATGTAACCCAAAATTTTATATTTGGCTTTGAAAAAGGAAGCAACGCTGTTTGCTCTGAACTACCCCATTTTTGTTTTAAATTTTTCAGTCCCCGAACATTTACCCCCAATGTTATTTTACCTACAGGCATCACCCTTTGGGGAACCACCCTGTATAAATTTTTCCCGGGGAGGTTTGACATTCATTTAAACTGTTGTTTATTTAAAACCAAAAAGCTGGAAGTTTTTTTTTTACATGTCTAATATTCTTTTTGTAAAAAAATTCTTCCCAAAATTTCTTCTGATGCTACCCCGCCAATCCCCATAAAATTCAGCCAGCTTAATGGGACCCGTGGGGCTGGGGGGGGTTTTACCGGAAGGGGGGACGGGAAAAACCCGAAGGCCGCTCTGATGCACAAAAATTTCAAACGAAAAAGGATCCAAACCCCCAAAAAAACCAAAAAAAATTTATTTTAATTTTCCATTTTAAAAATTTCATGGGGGAAAAGGCAATCCAGAAAATTTCGGGTTAAAGGGTTGTTTTTTTTTCCTTCTCCAAAGTGTATTTTTATTTTGGGTAATTAAAAACATTTTCTTTGGGTTTTTTCGGTTTCGGGGTCCAGTTGTTTTGAAATTTTCGTCCCAAACCCCAGATTTTTGCCCCCCTTTTTCAAGTGTTTGGGTTTTTTTTAAAAATTGGGCCTCCCCTTTTTGACCAATCTTTAAAAACCCTTTAAAAATACCGATAATTTAAAGGGTTTTCCCCCCCCCCATTTTTTTTCCCCCCCCCCCCCCCTTTCCCTTCTTTCCTCCAGGGCAGGCTTGTACAAACCCTAAAAGAACAAAAAGGAATTTTTTTTCGTCCTGCAAGTGGTGGTTCTTGTGTTATCCCACCTTTAAAAGGGCAGGCATCCAATTTTTGGGGGCAGGGCAGGGGGGTTGGGACCCGGGAGCCAAGGGGGTTTTTGCCCTCCCCATCTGCCAAGTTAACAGGGCCCGCTCCGGGGATATCTATGAATTCGCCTTTGCCATTTTCTTGCCGTATATTACAGGTTCAATAGACGTACGAACGGGTGTACGGCCAAACTTGCCGCAATGTGCGGCTGAAGACACATTTTAAGGTGCCAACGCTTGCTGCGAAACTGCCATGCAAAGTTTGCCGCATAACACTCTATGAGCCAGTTTTGAGTGTTATGTGCTGAAAATGTTTGCCACATAACACTTACATTCATACTATCTTATTACAGTTATGCTCAAAAGTTTCCATACCCCAGCAGAATTTTTGCTTTCTTGGCCTTTTTTTCAGAGAATATGAATGATAACACAAAAACTTTTTTTCCGTTCATGGTTAGTGGTTGGGTGAAGCCATTTACCGTATTTTTTGGACTATAAGACACCACCCAGCTTTTCTGACATTAGGCGCACCTAATAGTCCGGCGCGCCTTAAAGTCCGAAAAATACGGTAAACCAATGTGCAGTGTTCGATCATCTACTAGTTCACCCTAGTGTGTTAGCTGCTGATTGTTAACTTAGCTACACCTGTTAATTTGTCCAAGTTAGCATAAATACCCAAAATGCATAGTCTTGGGATCAGAAAAATCCCCATTAAAGGGTTGAGATACCCCACAAATCCCAGGGGGTTTTTGAGTAAGTAGTGTCCCTTTATGTATGTTTTTATGTATTTATGGATTTGTGTGAATGCACTCTTAGAGCTGACCTGCCAGAAAAATTGTTCACCCTTATGTACCCCTTTGAAACCTAAAAAAGTCCCAGCAAAAAACCCCCCCCCCCCCCCCCCCCGGCCCCTGCACTGAGCCCGGGGGTTAATAAATTTTTTCCTTTTGGGTTTGTGAAGAAAATGTCAATCATTGATTGCGTGCTCCCTGCACAAAAAAATGCTTTTAAAAGTGTGCACTCAAACAGTGGGGTTTTTGGGAAAACATTTTAGGTGATTTTTTTTTGTGTGAAAAAAAGCCCGGGGACCAAAAAAAGTGCAAGAGTATCCTTTTTTTTTTATTATATTAAAAAGGCAGTAATTTTAACGTGTTTCGCGAGAACACCTGCATCATCGGGCCCAAAATAAAAAACCACAGGAGAAACGCATTTTAAATAGCAATATCATGAGAAACGGGGGCTCCCGCTCTTAAAGGGAAGCAAACCTTTTTTAAAAAACATATAAAATTTAATAAATAGTCCCTGGGGGCTTTAAAACGTATATAAAAATTATAATTTTAAAAACTATCACAAAAATTTTTTTTACCCTATCCCAAAAGCCGTACACCTTTTTTTTAACATTTTAAAATAAAATAATATATTTTAAATTATAAATTTATACATGGGGTTTCCCCCCATGCGGGGTTGAACTCCAGGCAACCCAATGTTAAGCAGTGCCCACTAACCCACACTAACACTAACTTTTTTTAAAACCCTTTGGGGGGCCCTTTTTACAACACCTACACGAATAAAGGTTAAGGTAAAATTTCCCTTTAAAAAATTTTTAAAAACCCCACCCTTTTTCTATTTCACCCCCCCCCTTTTCTATTTTGTTTGAGGTGAAATTTTTTATTTTTTATGGTATAGCTTTTCAAAAAATTTTTTGGGGTTTTTTGGGGGTAAAAATGGGTGTACCCCGGGAACCCAAATTTTAAATTTTCCCAAAGTTTTTTTTTAAAAAGGCAGCCTAACATCAGTAACTATGCTTTGCATGCAGTGCTGCGGGTGGCTCGGGAAAGAAATCTGTGCTGTGTAGGGACTGCACGGTTTTTCCAATTGAGGTCTACACGCAATGGTTTTACATTCGATTTTCAGGGGATTTAGGGGTGCAAAAATAACCCATAAACCCAATCAAGCCATGTGTGTGTAGACATACCCTTAGCAGTCCCATCAAAAAGCAGATGCCCCCCCATACCTATGAAGGAACAGTGTTTAATAATTTTTTGCATTACTGTATTTTGTTGCAAAAGGGGTACAACAGCGAACACTACTCTCCTGCTGAATCTACAGTGATTGTTGAAAGATGTCAATGAAGAAAAGGTGTTCATATAAAATCTCTTTTAAACTAGAAGTAGTGAAGTACGCCAAAGAACATGGGAACAGAGCAGCGGAGAGACACTTTGGGCCACTTCCAACCGAAAAAATGATACGGTATTGGAGAAAACAGGAGAAGCAGCAGAAAAAAGCGGACAAAAGTAAACTGTCTGCGTGGGCATGCCCCACATTGGCCAACAATAGAAATGGATGTGAAAAAGTGGATCACAGATCAAAGGAAGGACGGCTTTTCAGTATCTACAAAAAAGATTATCTATGAAGCCAAACGTCTTGCTGAAGAGAAAGGCATTGAAAACTTCACGGGATCACCATCATGGTGCCACAGATTTATGAAGAGAAGTCGCCTGGCTATGCGCACCAAAACTAGAAATGCACAAAAAATGGCGAAAGAATATGAATCCAAGATTGTGTCCTTTCACAGATTTGTACTGGATACAAGAAAAAAAAATAAATTCGAATTAAGCCAGATTGCAAACATGGATGAAGGTGCATTAAACTTTGATGTTCCCTCAAACAGGACTGTTAATGCGAAAGGTGCCAAAACAATAACTGTGAAAACATCAGGGCATGAGAAAGCCCATTATACAGTTGTGTTGTGCTGCTGTGCAGATGGCACCAAACTGCCACCGATGCTTATTTTCAAGAGAAAAAACATGCCAAGAGAGTCAATCCCAGAAGGAGTTGTCGTACATGTTCATAAGAAAGGATGGATGGATGGAAATGGCATGAAAATATGGATAGAAAGTGTGGTCCAAACGTCCTGGAGGGCTTCAGAAAAAAAATGCTCTGTTAGTACTTGACCGGTTCGGGGTGCATATCACTGAAGCCACAAAGAAGAGATTGAAGGAAGAGAAAACCCATATAGCCGTAATTCCTGGAGGGCCCACATGCCAGTTGCAACCTGTGGATGTTTCCATTAACAAGCCATTTAAAGATTGCATGAGAGAAGAGTGGAACAAATGGATGTCTGCTGGAAATCGTGATTTGACACGAAGTGGTCGAATAAAAAGGCCCACTCTCACCAAAGTTTGTCAGTGGGTGAAAACAGCATGGCATTCTGTAAAAGATGAAACAGTTGTGAGGTCTTTCCAAAAATGTGGCATTAGCAATGACATAGACAGCACTGAAGATGACATCATCGATGAACAAAGTGAAGCCCGTGATGCTAGTGTTTCTATAGATTTGAGCATCTTCAAATCGGACTGTAGTGACTGGGAGTTTTTGGGGTTCACTGATGTTAAGATGAGTTTTCGTGCATAAGTTTACAGTCAGTAGTAATGGTTGTTAATGCATTTATTGAGCGTTGTGTACATTGGTGAAATATTATTTATGCTAACAAATATTCAACACGCTTTTTGCTTTTTTTTTTTCCCCCAGCTTTTCTCTTCTTAAAAACTAGGTGTGTTTTATTGTCCGGTGTATCTTAAAGTCCGAAATATACGGTCATTGTATTTTCCAGACAATAAGACGCCCCCATCCACAAAGAAATCTGGGTGCCTGCTGTGGGGTATCCCACCCAGCATTGCTGAGTGTTGGATAGGCTCTCCAGCACCCATGGAAGCTGAGTGGCACCCATATCCCACGAAAAGCACAAAGCTTTTCTGGGTACCTGCTGTGTGGTATGCCACCCAGCTTTTCTGACATGAGGTGCGCCTAATGGGCCGGCGTGTTTTAAAGTCTGAAAAATACGGTATGTGGGGTGTGGTAGAATAACTGCACAATCTCCTGTACCGTATTTTTCGGACTTTAAAACACCACCCAGCTTTTCCTGACATTAGGCGCGCCTTAAAGTCCGAAAAATACGGTATTGACAAACTGCTGTGTTTTCTTTTTTTTAAATCATAATGACAACCAAAAACATCCAAATGACCCTGATCAAGTTTACATACCATGGTGATTTTGGCCTGATAACATGCACAGAAGTTGACACAAATAGGTTACTAAAGGTAACATCCTCACCTCTAACCTGTTTGCTTTAATCAGTGTGTGTGCATAAAAGCTGAGTGAGTTTCTGGGATCCAGACAGACTCTTGCATCTTTCATCCAGCCACTGAATTTCTGGATGGTGAGTCATGGGGAAAGCAAAAGGTTTGTCAACGGATTTGCAGGAAAAGGTAGTTGAACTGTATAAAACAGGAAAGGGATACAAAAATATATCCAAGGAATAATGTCAGTTAGCAATGTTCAAACTGTGATTAACATATGGAAAATCAGCGGCTCTGTAAAAACCAAAACACAACTGCCACGAAAATTGTTCGGGATGTAAAGAAAACCCCACAAATAACATCAGCTGAAATTCAGGACTCTCTGAAAACTAGCTGTGTGGCTGCTTCAAGGTGCACAATACGGAGGCACTTGAAGAACAATGGGCTGCATGGTCGAGTTGCAAGAAGAAGCCATTACTGTGCAAATGCCACAAAGTATCTCACTACAATACACCGAACAGCCCAGAGACGAGCCTCAAAACTTCTGAAACAAGGTAATTTGGAGGGATGAGACAAAAATCTAACTTTTTGGCCACAACCAGAAACGTTACATTTGGAGAGGTGTCAGCAAGGTCTATGATGAAAGGAACACCGTTCCTACTGTAAAGCACAGAGGTGGATCGCTGATGTTTTGGGGATGTGTGAGCTACAAAGGCGCAGGAAAGTTGGTCAAAGTTGAAGGAAAGATGAATGCAGCTCGTTATCAGCTAATACTGGAGGAAAATTTGCACTACTCAGCGCAGAAGCTGCGCATGGGACATATTTGGACGTTTCAACATGACAACGATGCAAAAAATACAAGGCAAGTCGACTTGTCATTGGCTACAGCAGAACAAAGTGAAGGTTCTGGAGTGGCCATTTATCATTGAGCCACTCTGAGGAGATCTCAAGCAATGCACAGTTCATGCAAAACAGCCCAGGAGTTTACAGGAACTGGAGGCTTTTTGCCAAGATGAATGGGCAGAGCCTCATCCACAAATACCACAAAAGACTTCAAGCTGTCATTGATGTTAGAGGGGGCAATACACGGTATTAAGAACTGGGGTATGTGAACTTTTGATCAGGGTTTCATTTGGTGTTTTTAGTTGTCATAATGTTTTAAAAAAAGGGGGAAAAACACAGTAGTTTGACAAAAAAAATGGCTTCCCCCAAAGCAAAACCAGAGCTGAAAAAAAAGTTTTTTTTTTAATCATTCATATTCTCTAAAAAAAAGGCCCAAAGAGAGAAAAAATTTCCCGGGGGTTTAGAAAAATTTTTGAGAACTACTGTTTACATTATTATATCTATTTAAAAAGGGTCTGTCGGGCAGCAAATTAAAAAAATTTTAGGCATGCAAATTCTTTAGATGTCGTTTCAGGGAGGGGTCGGGGAAAGCAACAAAAAGATCGGCAAGTGGGCCCTGAACTGGCCCCAGCCTTTTCCCCTCCCTTTTTGGGGGGGAACCCGACTCTTTTAAAAACCCGGCCCCAACCAAAAGGGTGAGGGGGTTTTCACTGGTTGGGTGCGACACAGACAGGAAAAAACGGGACAAAAAACAAAAAAAAAGTGGGTCGGGCGGCCCAAAGGGCCCGGAAAACAAAAAAGGGCAGCAAGGAAAACCAGGGGAAGTGATACAAAGGGGGAATTACCCGGGGCGGTCCAAAGTCGAAAAAATAGGGGCAGGCGGTATAGAATGTGAGACAAGAGAAAAACCCGGGGGGTGAAAGAAAAAGGTCAGGAGATCGCAAAAGGGGACACAGAAAAGAGAAAGGGGGAACTATAAGGCAATGAACCAAAATAGCAGGCAAAAAAAAGGAAAGGGAAGTGAGAACTTATATGGAAAAGATAAAAGTTAGAATGAGGAAAAGGGGCAGAAGAAACAAAAGCCCCAAAAGGGAAAAAGGAAGGTGTAAATCAAGAAGGAGCAAAAAAAAACCCCAGAGTGTGCTGGAAAAATTCCCTGGCTAGGGGGTTTGGGGCCAAAGAAACCCAATTAGAAACCCACCCACAGAGGTAAACCCATTTACACTAGAAAAGTAACGCGGTAATGGTAAAAAACCCCGGGTTTTTACGTCTTTACGGGCCGGGGCCCCGGGAAAACAGACCCAAAAACCCGGGGGTTTTTCCCAGGCACAATAATGCCCGTACCCCCCCCTTTATGGGGGGCCCCGGACCCTCAGAGGCCCCTCTATTTTTAAGCGGGTTTTTGGGTTTGGGGGAATTTTTTCCCCCCCACCCTTTGGGAAAGCTTATTTCACGGGGTGGGACTCAAAGGCGGAGATTTTGGGTGGGGGGAGGGGGTTTCCACTAGATTTTTTTATTTTTTTTGGGCTTTTTTAAGATTTTTTTTGATTTTAAAAACCCAGGTTTTGCACAGTCGATTAAAAGGCAGTTTTTAGTCGTTTTTCTACCTGTAATGGCGGAGTACATGAGGGTCCCGAGCCCCCCTCCCGCAAAAAAGGGGACAGGTCAGACGGAGAAGAACTCAGGTTTAATTGGTAAAACGAGGCATACTTCCCGGGGAAAAAATTTGTCAGGTTTTTAAAAATACAAATGCATAGTTCTCCCCTCCGGGGGAAAATATGTTTAAAAATTTGCCCCCCGGGGTGAGGTCTTTGGGGGCAAAACATCAGGTGGTTTCGGAGGAAATTTTCAGTAACATCCTTACCCAAGGTTTTTCAGATTTTTCATTTCTGAAAATATTTATTTTGGGGATTAATTACAAGCACCACCAGGGGGTTTAACCCAAACCCTTTAAAAATGAGCACTAAAAGAGAAAAAACCCCTTTGATCAACTTGGTGGGGCCTCCCCGTCAAACACAGGATTTTGAAGGCGGAGCAAGGGCCCCGCCAAAAATAAAAATCCGAGCGAGTTTCTCCTGACAAAAAAAAGAAAGTTTTTTTGGATGTGAACTCCCAACATCCAAATGATCTCAGCAGTACGATTTTTTGTTTTTCCCCCCAAATTTGGGGGTTTAACTTCCCCTGAAACAAAAAAGGGGCACTCAATTTGGGAAAAAAATTTCCCAAAAACCCAAGGCCCCCCCCCGGGCCCCCCAAAAAACCATAAACCTAAAGAAAACTAGCAGAAGGACCTGAGTCGATTTATAAGGTTGACAAGAAAAATTCTTAAAATTAGGGGAAACCCAAAGGGGGAAGGCAAAAAAAAAAATTATTTCCGAGTTAGGAGGTACCTGTTTTACCGAGTTACCCTTTTTGAAATTACTCCGGCGTTCGGCTTTTCCTGGGGGGTGACTTGGGTCTAAGGGTTTTTTGGACCCGTTTTCAGGGAAAAATGGTCAGGTTTTTCCCCCAATACAAACACAAAACATTTCAGCCCATTTCCTTCCCCCTGGTGGCAGCAGATGTATAACCCCCCAAAACCCTTGGTTCTTTTTCAGGAGTAGGGGATGAGGAAAAGAAAAGGGAATTTTAGAGAGGTTTGGAGGAGGTTTTACAGAAAAATTTTGACTTGAATTTAAAAGTCGAACCCCCCCGTTTTTCCCTGGTCTCTCCCCAGTCTTCTGTTTAATTTGGGCACAGCTAGACATTTAATTTTTATTTAAAGTCTCCCGGGGGTTGGGGTGGGGTGGAAACCCTGGCTTTCCTTTTCCCCATCAGCGCCCTTGTCTGAAAAAAGGGGTTTTAAAGGGGGTTTTTTCAGACCACCAGGGCATAGTACACCCTTGGGGGAATCAGGAAAAAAATAGTCCCTTTAGCCCAGCGGGGCCCCTGTGAATAGATAGCAGGTGAGTTTCGCCCCTGGCCCAAAGAAAGGGTTTTTCTTTGACATGGGCCCCAAAACTGAAAAAATTTTTTAAAATTGGGGAATCCCTCCCCGGGGGTTCTGGGGGCTTTGTAGTGCCCCAAACCCGAGGGGGGCCCTGGGGGGAGAGATACCACAAACCGCTACCCTTTTTTGCCCCAGGGGGGGAAAGTAGGGTTAAAACGAAAAAAAAAAGGTGACGGATTTCCCTTTAAAAGTTGGAACCCGTTTGGGTTTCCATCCCAAAACGATCCGGTGAAACATCTTAGACTTGTAAAAGGACGCTGGGATTCACAAAGGGGAGGAGCAGATACGGGGCCCCAGATGGAAACGGCAAGGGCCAGATTGGGGGTTTTTATGGCAACCAAACGTTTCCCAGATTTGATTTTTAAGTCCCCCCATGGCCCCGGGAAATTTGGGGTTTTTCAACTCCTCTAGGCGGTTTAGTGACCGACAAAAACGGGGGCATCAGTTGAAAACCCCGGGAGGGTTGACTGGGTAGGGCCCCGCTATTATGTTAGGGACGGTCAAAGGGGCGCACAAAAAGACACGGGGCAAGTGAGGCCCTGACACTTGGTCCCAAACCTCTGTCCCCGCCTTTTTTGGGGAAAACCCCCTCCTTAAAAAGGCCGGCCCAACCAGGGAAAACTGTTTGGGTGCATGGTATAGGTGCGACCAGGGCAGGGCAAAACAGACAAAGAACAATTAAAGTAGTGGGCGGTCCAGGGTCGGCAACAAATTTTGGGGGCAAGGTACAGAGACGTTTTATCAAAGGGGAAAACCCGGGGGGGGTCCAAAATCGCAACAAAAAAACGGGAGCGCGGTATAGAAAGTGAGAAAAGGAAAAACCAGGGTGAAAGCAAAAAAGGCAGGAATGCAGAAACCAAAAGAAAAGGAACAGGGGAAAATTTAAGGCAATGAAACCCAAAAAAGAGGCCAAAAGGGGGGGGAAAGGGAAACTGAGAAAATTTTATAGGAACAGTGAAAGTTTTGAAAAGAGGCAATAGGAAAAATAAAAAAAAAGAAAGATTGGGGGAAAAAGGCTGTCACTAAAAAAGGGCACAAATTTAACCCCGAGTGTGCCGGAAGATTTTCCCCCCCCCGGCTTCGGGGTTGGCGAAAAACCAAATTTGCAACCGAAAAAAAGTAAACCAGTTCACAAAGGAAGTAAGCGGTTTTTAGGTTTAAAAAAACCCCGGTTTACGTGTAATGGCCCTGGCCCCGGGAAAACCCGAGCCCAAAAACCGGGGGTGTTTCAGGGAAATTTATGCAGTCGCCCCCAAATTCTTTTCCCGGGTTTAAAAGCACAAGGACTGATTTTTCTACAGATTTTCTGTGTTGATTTGTGTATGGATAATGTGGAAGAGCTTACAATATCAGCTATGCATATGGATTTTACAAAAACGCATTTCCCTTAAGGTGGAAAAAAAAAAAAAGGGGATAAAGGGACGGGTTTTTGTGGAAATTGTGTGCAACAAATGCACAGGTAAATATGCTTATAAAAATCTGCAACAGATACTGCAACTTTTGGTAAGAATTTTACCCCATTCAGTTCAATGGTATAAAATCAAGAGTAAATCCAAAACAAAAAATTAAAAAATGTGCGGATTTAAAATTTGGGCAAGAGTTTTAAAAAAATTTTATCCACGTTTGGTAAAAAAGGGTAATCTGTATGGATTTTCTGTAACCAAATCCCAGGAAAATTACAGCTAAACCCTCCCCCGACAAATTAAAATTTAGGGATTTGTTCCCCCTACAGCAGAATTGTTGTGGGATGTCCGCAGAGATTCCACTGTTCTCTGCAGGTAAATCCGCAATATCAGTTTTGCAGCAGATTATGTGGATTTGTTGGCATAAAATAGGAAAATAAATTACAGAGGAAAGCTGACAACATGATATGTTTGGCTTATTATCTTAATGCAGGGTGTGTTTAGTGCCGGACATCTGTGGTTGTCTGCTCTATTAACCCACTGGGCTGGAGCATATCAAGAAGAAAAGAGCACTGAGGATAAGTCAGAACCTGAAAGAAGCCTCTACAGACCACACTGATATAAAATTGCTTCAGAAGAAGGTAAATTGGACTTCTTTGGATAACACACACATATAACATTAAAACATTTTCATACTTGCCTCAAGCAAGCATAGTACATGATAGGAGAATGAATCCCCTGCCTTGACTCCTGCTCTACATTGAAATGCAAAAACAAACTCATATTGTATTCTCAGAAATTTCACTTTCAGTATTTGTAATTTTTTGAATTTTATTTTTTATATGGCCTTTACCTCCTAAGTGTCCCTTGTTAAAAAAGGAGATTCCTGAATTACCCCAAATTTTGTTCTTCTTTTCTTCAGAAACCTTACATTTTTGCTAGGCATATTATAATATGGTCTATTGCTATTTGGTAATATATATTCATATATCTATGTATACATTATCTCACAAAAGTGCTATTTCCCTGCATTTTGAAAATCTTGATAATATTTTTCATGGGACAACCTGAAAGAATGACATTTTGATATGAAGTAGTCAGTGTACAGCTTGTATAAAAATTTATGTGCCCCCAAAAAAAAATCAACAAGACATCAATGTCTAAACATTTGGGGAAAAAACAGTAGTACACCCCTAAGTGAAAATGGACAAATTGTGCCCCCAGAGCAGTATTTTTTGTGGCCCCTTATTTTCCAGCACTGCCCTTTAAATTCTTGGGCATGGAAGTCCCAGAGCTTCACAGGTTGCAGCCATGGAAAACCCCTTCCCCTTCTCCCTGAAAACATCCCCGGGGGCTGGGAGAAGTTAGAGACCTTTTCACTCCTCCCCCTCCTGTTGAAGTCTCCCCACAGTTTTGGTTGGAGACCTGTTGGGGAGTCCGCACCTCTACCCTTTTTCTTTTGCAAGGCAGTGGTCTTTGGGATGTGTTTGGTGTTTTTATCATGTAGGTATACTGCCCTGCGGCCCAGAAGGGAGGGTTTCATGCTCTGCTTCAGTATGTCACACTACCTGTTGGCAATCATGGTTCCGTCTATGAACTGAACTGTAGATCCCCACAGTCGGCAGCAGTCATGCAGCCCCAAACCATAACACTCCCACCTCTATGCTTGACTGTAGGCAAGACACACTTGTTTTTCTCCCACCTGGTTGCCCCACACACACTTTACACCTCTAAACTAAATTTATTTATTCTCATCAGACCACCCGGTGGGTTTCCGTAATCCCTGTCCTTATTGTTTTTCAGCAAACTGTATTCGGACTTCTTTGTGCATCATCTTTACAAGAGCTTCTCTTCTGGTACATGACAGCCATGCAGACCAATTTGATCAGTGTGCGGAACATATGTCTGAGCACATGACAGGTCCTGTACCCTTCCATCCATTTAACCGTCTGCAGCAATGCTGAAAAGCGCTCACCCATGCTATTTTTGAAAAGACAGATCTCTGGATAGACGGCTCGAGCACGTAGCACATCAACTCATTGATTCGACCATGGGCGAGGCCATGATTAAAGTGGAACTTGTCTGTTAGAAACCGCTGTGTGGTCCTATGGCCACTGTGCTGCAGCTCAATGTCAGGGTTTGGTAATCTTCTTATAGCCTGAAGGCCTCTTTAACGTATGAGTAATGTTTTTTCAGACCTCCTCTGTACAGCTAATTGCCATGAGTGAGCCATGGTTGAACATCTCCAGTGACCAGTATGAGAGAGTGTGAGAGCCATAACACCACATTTGCTCTCCATTTACACCTGAGACCTGTTTCCCCAAAAATAAGGCATCCCCAAAAAATAAGACATAGTAAAAAATAATTTTATGCAATTCAGAGTTAGTGGCTGCTTATGCAGATGTTTGTGATGAAATCACTACGAGTATATTAATTCACATTTTTTTGTTTTTTTTTGTTCAACAATAAATGTGAATTCTTAAGTT
The DNA here is from genome assembly GCA_025379985.1 of Phyllomedusa bahiana. Classification (NCBI taxonomy): domain Eukaryota; kingdom Metazoa; phylum Chordata; class Amphibia; order Anura; family Hylidae; genus Phyllomedusa; species Phyllomedusa bahiana. The sequence continues at coordinate 242,329 of JAODAL010000464.1, read as the reverse complement.
GCAAGTAAGGTAATAAGACAGTCCCCTACTAAATTAAGTCTTAGCTTCCAACTTTATCAAAAAAATAATATAAACCACTGTCTTATTTTCGGAGGAAACAGGTACTAACGAGTCACATGATAACTGTGTAAGTGAAAATGAGCAAACCTGAAGAAACGAAATATGTCCAAATTTTCACTTAGGGGTGTAGAGTCACTTTGTTATAAAGTTGTTTAGACATTGATGACTGTGTTTGAGTTATTTTGAGTGACACACCAAATTTACACTGGTTACAAGCTGTACACCAACTACTTTACATTGTATCAGTGTCATATCTTCAGTGTTGTTCCATGAAAAGATATTATACAATATGTACAAAAATGTAAGTGGTGTACTCAGTTTTGTGAGATATTGTATACACATGGGGTTGCAAACGTATTCATAGCCCTTGAACTGTTCCTCATTTTAAAACATTATAGACACAAACTTAAAAGGGTTGTCTCACTACATCAATTCATCTTACCTTAGTCTTGTTTTTTTTCGTTTTCAATTTTTAATTCAGGGGCGTGTTTACTGGCTTTTACTGGCCACTACTGGCCTGCAGTGATGAGCTGCTGAGGACATAACCAGTCCTGTAGCTATATGCGAACCTGAGGAGTCTGATCATGCCCATACAAGAAAAGGGATATCTAGGGAATAAGGTACGTAACAGCTGTGAATGGACAGATGTTGCAAAGTGACTTGTTTTTGCAAGACCTTTAACATAAAAAGCAATCTTTGTAGCGAGACAACCCCTTTAAATCAATTTTATTCATATTTTATTTGACAGAACAACACAAAGTAACAAGTATTTGTGAATTGTAATAAAATATGCACTTTTCCAAATTTTGATAGTCTTTGAAAAACTGAGAAAAGTTAGTAGGATCAACATGTATTCAGCCCTCCTGAGTCAATAATTTGTAGGATCACCTTTAGCTGCAGTCTGTTGGGGGATGTCTCTACAGCTTTGCACATCTAGAGGCTGAAATTTTGCTCATTTTTCTTTGCAGAATAGCTCTAACTCAATCAGATTGGTTGGGGAACGTCTATGAACAGCAATTTTCAAGTCCTACCACAGATCCTCAATAGGATTTAGGTCTGGACTGTGACTTGGCTATTGTATGACCACATAATATGGCTTGATGTCTACCTTATCCATTGAGCTTTGCTGTATGTTTAGGATCGTGTTCTGCTGGAAGGTGAACCTACGCCCCAGTCTCAAGTCTTTTGCAGCCTCTAACAGGTTTTCTTCCAGGATTGCCCTGTAATTAGCACCCTCCATCTTCCCATAAACTCTGACCAGTTCCCCAGTCCCTGCTAAAAGGGTTGGCTCACTACAAAGAATAGCTTTCAAAATGTAGGGAACACTAAATGGTACAAGACATTTTCCAAATATATTTGCTTTGTTCAACTTTTATTTGTTACAGGCAGCTCACAAAGTATCTTATCAACCTCTTCTCGGGGGCTCTCATAGGTTTCCCAAGTGAAACGACCTGAGACTCTCTCCTCCCTGCAGTGCATGTTCTATCTGATAGCAGGAGTGAATGTCGTCACAACAGCAGTGTTGAAACTTGTGAGTTTTATCTGAACTTTGTTTCCCCAGACAAAAGACATCAATTACTCTAACTGTTTAGATCAGTGCAGAAGAGCTTCTTCCCAGACCTCAGAGAAGGTAATTTAATTTAATCTTGACTATTAAACAGAGAAGTCTGAATACACAGAGCACATTAATGCTAATTACAGACGAGATTAACCAAAAGTGACAGAGCCAAGCAGCATTATTTCATTCATGCATCCTATGAAACTTTGAGATGAGAAAACCCCTTTAACGGTGGGGATGGTGTGTTCAGGGTGATGTGCAGTGTTGGCTTTCCTCCACACATAGCACTTGCAAACACAAATTGGGAGGATGAATACACCCATTGTTCTCCTTAAACACTTCACAAATGCTTGCTACAGTGTGTTGCTGTATCGCATAAAATATCAATAAAATACATTTAGGTTTGTGGCTGTGACATTTGAAAATGAGGAACAGTTAAAGAGGTGTGAATACTTTTGCAACCCACTGTTTGGTTGTATATATGTATTGTATATTTGCATATTCAGCTGATTTCTATATTTAGTTATGTCAATGAAGGATTGCTGATAAACCTAGACCGGCTTCAATAGATTAATTTCAAGTGGAGAATAAGCACTACATCTTCTCTTATAATGCTGTCAGGTCCTATGAATATATATTTTTTTTTTCACTTTGTTTTTCTACCAAGGGAAAAATAGTCTCTGGTAGTCTAGAATAGTAAGGGGTTAATGGTAGAGTCATCATCTAGAGTAGTGAAGGGGTTAATGGTAAAGGTTTAGGCCATTCAGGGTTTAAAAGGTACACGACTTTCTGTGATTAGGTAGTAGCTTCAGGTCGTTGGAAGGTTACAGTTTACATTACATGCTACACTTTCCAGTTGCTTTTTGTGGTCCAGTCCTTGATGAGGCATCTATGAAATGCGATTCCTGAACAATTACATAATTATGCTCTCCATGTTTGGAGTAATTTTAGGTTTAAAGTTCCTTTAATCAAAAAAATTGTATCAATTGTAAGATGTAGCTAAATGCAGTTATAATACTGTATGTAGTGAATTAGAAATAATTAACAATAGGTAATAACTGCAAAGAACAAATTATATGAACTAAGGTAATAATGGAGCTGTCATGTAAGAGAAATGTTATGGGAATGTAACTAACTTTTGACAAAATAAAAAGGAAACGCTTCCTTATGTTTCAAGGAACATGTGAAAGACTACTACAACCTAATTGCAGATATATCAAACAATTTAGGACAAAAAGTCTTACTACTAGGCTCGGACTGGACCACAGTGGAGCAGGGGAAACTTCTGGTGGGCTCCTGGGCATGGTAGGGCCATGGGCATTGTCGGCCTGGAGCTGTTTTCAGGGACAAGGGCAGAGAAAGAGAGGCAGAAACTAAGAGGCATGTGAAGTCATTTACAGCAGCTGTAGGATGAACTTAAAGAATCAACTCCACTGGTGGGCCCCAAGAATCAACTCCACTGGTGGGGGGCCCCAAAATCAACTCCACTGAGGGCGCCCAAGAATCAACTCCACTTGGTGGGCCCCAAGAATCAACACCACTGGAGAGGGCCCCAAAGAGAATCAACTCCATCTGGTGGCCCCAAGAATCAACTCTACTAGGTGGTCCCCCAATAAATCAACTCTACTGGTGGGCCCAAGAATCAACTCTAACTGGGGAGTGCCCCAAGTAATGCAACTCCACCGAAGGGGCCCTAAGAAAATCAACTCCACTGAAGCCCCTCAGGAATCTAACTCTACTTGTGGTTTCCAAGAATCAAAACCTTTACTGTGGGCCCAATAATTCAACGATCTACAGGTGGGGCCATTGGTTTGACAGAAACTCAAGGACCCTTCACTTATTGAGAGTTTTAGATTTCATGTGATGTTGGCTGCAGAATGAATGAAGATTGGCATTCTCTGCTTTAAATCTTTTGAGGTACCTTAATAGCTGCCGGCATAGGTATACGTATGGGTATACAGTGGTCGCTCAAGTTACAATGGCCTCAGGATACAATGTTTTTTCCTGGGACATTGTACATTGAATTTGGTGTTTAAGATACAATATCCCAATGTATTAGTGAAATGCATGCACTGAGTGACAGTCTGTTAGTGCCTCCCTACAGGACAGTGTGGGTACTACACGTCCTTACTTCTCTTACATGTAAATAGTGAGGTGCATGCAGTGATTTGGCGGTCATAGCCCTTCTCTATAGTACATACAGATGTGGTACTACATGGTCTGTACTGCCCCTGACATTTAATTACTGAGGTGCATGCAGTGATTGCTGGTCTAATAGCACACTCTATACATTACAGTCGTACCTACAATGTCCGCTACTGCTCCACATTTGTTAGTGACGGTGCATGCAGTGTACTGGAGGCCTAGTAGCACCTCCAACAGTAACAGTGTGGTAGTACATGTCCGTACAGCACTTTACTATGTATATAGTGAGGTAACATGCATTGATTGGTGGCTAGTACCCCTTTCTACAGTACAGTGCGGTACTACATGTTCTGTACTGCTCTTTACTTGCGCCAGGATGAGCGGCTTCTTGAAGCTTTAAGTAAGGAATACGCCCACCTTTCTTTTTTTCTGGTACATCATTGAACCTAAAGAACATCCTGTTCTCACATTAAGTGTATTGCCTGCTCCCAGCAGCTCTTTTCTGATGTAATCTGTAAGGACGCACTTTAATCTCAGTGTATCTATCTGGCTTAATTTTCTTTAATCTTAGTTTTTTAATTAATTGGGACATTTTGGGGCCCTGAACCCAATTACTATGTTATGGGTTCAAACATGCAGTGGTCTCCCTGAAACCAATTAGTATCTATCTGTTGAGGGACCACTGTATTATGAATGCCAAAAAAATCAGTCTAATCATATCTTTTATCAGATATATCTGTTGATTAAAAAAAATGTGGCATATTAGTATCCCAAAAAATATTAATATCTTTTCGTTATTTTCTGTTTGTCTTTTCACAGATAACAAGTAAATTAGAGAAATGTTGTGCAATTGGAAAATACTCTCAGCTTCTTTAAGTCGATTACTGTTTGCGATACATGGAACCATCATGGTGCTCTATACAATCTTTGTGAGCGATAATGCCTACTACGCCTGTTTTCTAATCGGAATAGTTCTCTTGTTTGTTGAGATGTCCATGACACTCCAGATGACAGAAAATGGAGAATGGAAATGGTAAGATGGACGGTTAGATGCTTAATGCTGGGGCTAAACAGGGAGATTTTGTTGTGTAATTTGCAGTCACACATTTTTTGCGTTTTTTATGGCGTTAAAGTTCTAGTAAAAACAACACCGAAAAATTCCAGCCCTTGTAGATGAAACATATCTAGTTTTTGATCATCTTAAACAGCACAGTCCGCAACAACATGACTTTAATGACGTTTACGCATTTCAGACTGATCACAGCATGATGACTTGGTCTGAAACGCGTGAGCCTTGTAAAGGTCATGTTGTTGCAACTGTGCTTTTTAAGATGATTCAATAAATGGATGCATTTTATCTACAAGTGCTGGAATTTTTCTCATTTTAGTTTGCCGAGGATCACAGTATTTCAGCTTATATGTGGAAACATTTGTATGGGGCAACGGAATATGTTATAATATGAAAAATCACACCTGTCTTACATTCAGATGCACCAAAATTCTAGTTAGCTGTAACTTTGGTGTGTTTGAAAATTGTACAAGCATGAAATGTGATTTTCCGAAGAAGCTTCAATTGCACAACTGTAACCATAGAGGCTGGCCTAAATCCTGCTAAATAGATGTTTTATTGGTAGATCCAAAGGTCCCAACTATACCCATGGTGCTACAGTCGATTCAGACACCACAAGGAAATGTGATTAGTTAGCTATGATAAATAACAATGACAACAAATGACAGAAGCATTTTTCCAAAAATGGTACCAATATTTTATTACCCGCCTTCTTAATCGATAGAGATATACACTATCTTATTCTTCCTTTCACGGGAACTTTGTGGTGACCACTCTACACCGTTAAGCTGGATCACTGGGGACACTTCAGATCAGAGATAACAACACGACTAAGAATTGGATATCAAGGGTGTGGAGGCATCTCGTTAGGACCAAAGGTAATGTAATGAGAGATCCGTAGTTATGTTATAGATATGTTATGTTTACAATAAGATATGTTATATATAACATTGCTATACAATGTATAGGTAGCAGACCACAGCGATGTTCCAGCTAAGTGATGCCATGTTACCCATTGTATTGTGTACTGCGTTAGGTGTGGTTGGAAACACACGTTTTGTCAGGTATTCTAATGTAACATGTGTTTTGTTATAAGTACCATGTTCATGCTTCTACTATACTCAGAAAAATAATACAAATTTTCTTGATTAAAAAAAAATGTATTGGCTAAATATGAGAAATTGCCCACTTATTATTAGAAATCGGTATAAGTATGATTGCACTGTGTTCTGGGTAATAAAGGGTGGTTTTCGACAAGGGGACACCCTCTATTTAATTCATATGCGTTAAAAGAGTGTTCCTGTCACATAGGATATGTTACCCTCATTGAGGACAGCATGAGCTACTAACAGACAGGCTGTTCCCCATCAGTCACTTACTGTCTAATGTACTGTAGTTTTCTAGTAATTAATACTGTTGGCTCCCGAGCCAGAAATAGAGTGTTCACTTAAAATAGGGGTTGTCTCACTACAAGATGCGTTTTTAGTCTTAAAGTATCTTGCAAAGAACAAATCAATTTCTGCAATAGTATGTCCATGGTAAAGTATGGTCCTACCTATCCTAGATATCCCCTCATGTATGGGCAGCATCTCAGCTCCTCAGGTCGCTATAGCTACAGACCTGTTTGATCTCTCCTCATAGGCTGCCAGTGCTGGTTGCTATAGCTACAGACCTGGCTATTATAGCCTAGTAGAAGCCAGGTGAATTCAAACACGCCCCTGAATTCAAAGTGAAACCAAGAAAATAGGACTGAGGTAAGATGAATCAATGTAGTGAGACAACCCCTTTAATTCATAATTCATAAAACTCTATAGACTGAGGGTGGTTGTGGCTAGTAGTGGGTGGATGTGGCTATGCCCGCTCATGAATTAACTGGACTCATCTCTGGCAGCACAGGCCAGAGCATTTGAGAATTAAAGAGTTGTTCCCACTATGGACTTTGATGGCATATCGACAAAAGTCTCATAGTTGTGGGTCCCACCTCTGGGCACCTATCTTGGGAATGGACCCCTGAAAGTTTTGACTCACAATGGAGAGCCAGTCAAACTTTCGCACGATGCTCCATTCTGTTCTATGAGAGTTCCCAGTACAGGGGAGCGGTGTGTTCGGTCATACTCCAGACTCCAATAGAACAGAATGGAGAGCCGCATGCAAACACCAACGACTTTCTGGCCTCAGCAGTTTACATGCCCGCATGTAAAGAAAGTGACCACAGAGGTCAGTGATTGGCAGCAGCAACATGTGAACCATGAACGTGACATTATCAGAGAGGGACCTGGGGGACACTGGAGCTTTGGTAGTGTTAAAATGGGAGTGACAGTAGAGGTAAGTATCGGATAATTTTCTAATTTAGCACAATGGGAGGTGGTCGGGAGGTTTTTGAGTGTCTCGGAAAACGCATTTAGGTTCTTTTAATATACGGCCTATTTTCTGTTTTGCAGGTTTTCTCCAATGGTATTTCTGTATTTAAGCTGTGTTATTCCTTCTGTTTTTGTATTGGAACTGGAAAACTGGAACAGAAACAATTTATGTGAGACAAATTCAAGTGCCACGACTGATTCCATGTGCAAAGATGTAAGAATAATAAATATTGTAGTCTTTATTATATACAGTTTAGCACCAGCACCACTTTACAATTTAGAGGCTGCACCTAACGAGAAGTTGAATTACGGGTAACAAAACTAATCCAAAATTTCAAACTAAAGGTTTAAAGGGGCGCGGAAGCTTTGCACAGGTGAATGTGGAAAATTTTTGTGGAATAAAAAAAGTGGTGGTGGGGGGAGAGTTAAAAATATTGAAGACAGATGAGGGAAGTTGGGGCCTGCCCCTAAAAAAAAAGTTTTTAGAGCCCCTTAAAACGTAGTGGGGGAACAATTTGGTTTTTTCTGAAGCACACATTCTAAGGATGTTCGCATGGAAAAGTCTTTTTTGAGGTAAGTGATTGTTGGTAAAAATCAGAGAAAAGGGGAAGGAAAAGGGTAGACAAAGTGAGGGTAAAATGGAAGGGGTGCAGCACGTGCAAAACTTTGGGGTGGACATAAAAATGAGGTAGCATTCTATAGTGAATGGGTAACCAGCAAGACCTTTAAAAAGGTAGAGGCATCAGGTAGTTTTTTAAAAAGGGTAAGAGCCGGGCCCTTTGCATTTTTGATAGATTAAAGAGGGGGAAAGGGGAATTGAAACCCACGGTTAAACCTTTTTTACAATATGTAAAACTGCCCCCGGTAAAAGTGGGTAGTTTTTGATTACTTTCCCCTGGCTGAAAAAACTCCCCTTTGTTTCTAGGTTTTTAAATGGAAAAAAGGAACAAAAAATACATGTCACTTGTTTGAACAATTTTGAAAAAAGTAATACAAAAATTATGTAAAAATTTTTGTGGAACGTGAAGTAGTTTCATTAAAATACTGAAGGAAAAAAGGGGTTAAAACGTATTGGCAAAGTACCCCCCTGTACTTAATTATACCCAAATAGGTATTTCACGTGTGTGAACTACCCAAATTTTTAAAGAAGGGAGCCCATCATATTTCATTAAGAACCCCGTCACAAGCATCTTTTTATTTTTTGCTACCCTGTTTCCCCGAAAATAAGACTGTGTCTAACAATTAATTTTTGCTCCTAAGAGATGTGCAACTCTTATTTACAGGGGATGTTCTTATTGATTTTCCACAAAAAAATTGTAGCATGCTATACTAGTGTGTGTGTGTGTGTGTGTGTGTGTGGTGTGTGTGAGTGTGTGTGTGTATATATATTCTTAAAGCCGTAGCTATCACCTTCAACAAACCTCATAGAAAGTAACAGAAGACAAAAATACAAACACTTTTTTTCAAAATAAGCTTCATTAGGAAAACCAAAAACATTTCACCCTGTATGCCGCTGGTCCTTTTATAAGACAGCTCTGAAGTCGGGCCAACGGTCGGCACAATGACAGCTTGAATGATATGACCTGTGGAATGAAAGTTGTATGGTTTCCCTGAGCTGGGAGAATCCCACAGTGCAGGGGGTGGAGCCTGTAAGCAGGCTCGGACTGGCCGCCGGTGGGACCGGGAATCCCCCGGTTGTCCCCCCCCGACCGCTGTGTTCCCGGAGGCAAGTGCCGTTACGCTCGCCGGGCCCGGGCCCGCGCCTCCCAAGCGCCACCGAGCCGCCCTGAGACCAGCCCCGGGAGTTGGGGACTTGCGCGTAGTCAGTCAGCGAGCACAAGCGCACTAGCGCTGCGCCTGACGTCTTCCGCTGATCTCCCCGGGCAGGCCTGAACGCATTAAGGGCCTTCACCTGCCGCGCCGCCCCTACTGGTTGACGTATGCGGCGCGGTGACGTACACTATCACCGCGCCGCTATGCAGGGCGCCAGTAACGGAGCGGCGGGGAGCTCGAGCGGCGGGACCTGCCTGTATCCGAGCGGGAGCCGGAGCCAGGGTAAGTGCTTGGTTGTTTTTTTATTTTTTTTTTTAGTTTTAAACTATCTAAGGGGGCCCTGGCTACTATGAGGGGGCCCCCCAGGCTACTATGGGGGCCCTGTCTACTAAGGGGGCCTCCTGGCTTACTAATGAGGGGCCCCTGAAACTACAAAGGGGGGGGAGCCCCAGGCTAACTAAGGGGGTGCCCAGGCTACTAAGGGGTGGGGGTGCCCCTTGGCAACTAATCGGGCCCGGCTACTAAGGGGGGGACCCTGGCTACTAAGTGGGGCCCTGGCTACATAAGGGGGCCCTGGCTACAAGGGGGGCCCCCTGGCCACTAAGTGGGCGGCCCCTGCTACTAAGGGGGGGGGGCCCCTGGGGCTCTAAAGGTGGGGGCCCCCCCGACTACTAAGGGGGGGGGCCCCCCGACTACTAAGGGGGGAGGGCCCCGACTACTAAGGGGGGGGCCCTGACTACAATGAGGGGGCCCCTGTGCTACTATTGGGGGCCCCTGGGCTACTATGGGGGGCCCCTGGCTACTAAGAGGGGCCCCTGACTACTAAAGGGGGGAGCCCTGCCTACTAAGGGGGGTTGGCCCCCAGACTACCTAATGGGGGGTGCCCAGGCTACTAAGGGGGGGGCCCTGGCTACTAAGGGGGGCCCCTCGACACTAAGGGGGGGGGGCCCCCCGACTACAAAGGGGAGGGTGTGAGGCCCCCGACTACTAAGGGGGTGGGGGGGGCCCCGACAACTAAGGTGGGGGGGCCCCCCCGACTACTAAGGGGGTGGGGGTGCCCTGACAAACTAATGGGCGGGGGGGCCCAGAACTACTAAGGGGGGTGGCCCTGACGACTAGGGGGGGGCCCCCTGGCTACTATGGGGGGGCCCCTGGCTACTATGGGGGCCCCCTGGACTAAATAAAGGGTCCCCTTGCTACATAAAGGGGCCCCTGACTACTAAAGGGGGGCCCTGACTACCAAAGGGGGGCCCCTGGAATACCTAACACTCTAGCTATAGGGGGCCCTGATTAACCCTAACCATACTAACTAAATGGGGGGCTGACCATCCTGCACACTAGCTAAAGGAGGCCCCTAACTACCTGTATACTACCTAAATGAGGCTTACTGCCTGTATAAAAAATATCTAACGAGACCCCTTAACTACTGCCTGTAATACTCCCAAAAAGAGACCTCCTAACTGCGCCTGTTATACTCCTGCATTAACTCCCAGGGTGGGTATAGTCCCTTTCCCACCCTCCACCCCCTAGATCCCAAACCTCTAAGTTTTATGGCTTGTACCCTCTCCCCAACCCCTGGAAGTTTGTAGAGAGGTGGGGAAAGGGTAAAAAAGATGCTGGAAAATATGAGGATTCTAAGAAATTTGTGGTGGTTATTTTCTGCAGGGATGAGATTGTGGCCGGACAAGTCATACATGGCGAGTGGAACATATGCAGAAGTAGAAAGAAAAAGAATGGACTTAATGAGAGAAGAGAAACGACTCCTCCAGATAGGACGTCTCCTGGTGAGTCCCTGGATGTAAGGGTTATGTTACTTCTAAATTGGATCGTGTTAGGTCTTCACTGTAATGTATGGGACCTGAGCTGGTGTCCTGACATCTATTGGGTTCCTCTATATGGCGGAATGTTGTAGGTTATAACCTTAGCTGGTGTCTGACCTCTATGTGGGTCTCTATATGGTGTGTGTTGTAAGTTATACCCTGAGCAGGTGTCAGACCTCTATGATGGGAGTCCTCTATATGGCGTGTTTTTAAGGTTATACCTGATCTGTGTCTGACCTCAATGTGGTCTCTATATGGCGGTGGGTTTGTTAAACGTTTTTATACCGTAGCTGGTGTCCCGTGACAATCTAGTGGTCTCTCATATGGGCGGTTGTTTGTAGGTTTATACCTGCGCTTGTGACTGACATCTATAGTGGTCACTATATGTCGGTTGTTGTTGTTTATAACCTGAGCAGGTGTCCTGACCTCTATGCGTCACTTAAATGGCGTTTGTAGGTATATTGCATAAGATTAGTGGCAGTGTACATGTGTCCCTGATTGACCCTGTGATAGGAGTTACAACTTCTACTATCATGCTGGTGTTTATTTTAGAAGGTGGTGAGGTGCGTGACCAATGTAAACGTGAGAGGGAGAGTATTGTATGTGGTGGAGGGCAGATATTGTAATGTGGGTTGGAGGGGGATAGTGTATGTGGGAGTGGAGGGGGAATAGTGTATTGGCTATTGGTAGGGTGGAATGGTATGTGGGGCTATTGGAGGTGATAAGTGTAAATGTGGGTATTGGAGGGGGAATAATTGTATGAGTAGTTGGCTATTGAGGGGTATATTGGTAATGGTTGGGCTATTGAAGTGGGATGTTGTAAAAGTGGGTGGAGTGGGGATATGGATAGAGCTACTAAGCCCGCTGATGGTCCTAATGATATGCTCGACAGACAGATAAGTTGCGATAGACCGAATATTGCGACCTCACTTGCTATTGTACTACCGACCATACAAATCTGTTTTCCCCTGTATTATGTGGTAAAATGGCGCATTAATGTTCCGAGAGGCCGGTAATATTTTTACGTACAGTAGGGTGGGCCCCCCCAAGATCAAGGGTGGGCCCCCCCCAATCAACTCCCCTGTGGCCCCAGACCCCCCATTCCGACACTGCCTGTAAAGTACTACAACATGGATGCACACCCAGCAGCATGAGTAATACTTTCAGTGCCCAGTGTTGCTATGAGGAGGAGGCGAAGCAACAGGTAAACTCAGGATCACACCTGTTTCCCTTAGGATCTATCTTCACTGCACAGAAAAAAAAGTCAATTTTATTTTTCTGCGTTTTTCTTCTTTTTCCTATAAACACTGAAAAAATTACTGAAAACATCTCCCATAACCTCATTGTAAGAACGTCCGTTGTACTTACACTGAGCTTCTTTTTTTGTGCTTGTTTTTTTTACTGAAATCGTCCCTTTTTCGACATCGTTGTCACAAAACCGCCAGAGCCGGGCAGAAAAATTTACAACAGGAGACTATGGGAAAGCGCCGGCTGTCTTTTTTTGCTCACAATTTTTCAATGAAAAAGCACCCAGGAGTTTAAAGCCCCCTCCATAGTGGGTGTTAAAGTTTATACTTTTTTTCAATTCTGCATAAAAAGGGGTTTTTTGAAATGTCCCGTTCGTACTTTTTTGTAATAAAGTGATCATGTTTTTTTTTGGGAAAAACCCCTTTTTTTGCGCAATTCAAGATTTTTTTGCTCTAATACTTTAAAATATATTTTTTTTTTTAAGGTTTTTGGGGCCCGCTAAAATCCTTTTTTTGGGAAAAAATTTTTGGGTTGCTAAAAAGTTCTGGGTTTTGTGACGCTAAAAAAAAGTTTTTTTTTATGGATTTTGTTCGCAAAGAATCCGTTTGTTTTTTTTAAAGATTTTGCTGCAAAAATGTCTTTTTTTTTACAGTTTTTTTGGCGTAAAAAAAGTTATCTTGCTTTTGTCGCAAAATTTTTTTTTTTTAATGGATTTGGGCACTAAAAAAACTTTTTTTACGGTTTTTTTGGGATTTTTTTTTAAAATTTAAACGGGTTTTGTTGGAAAAAAATACCCCTTTTTTTTTTACAGATTTTTATTTCCCAAAATTTTCCGTAAAAATAAAGTTATCCCCGCTTTTGTCGCTAAAAATCCCGTTTTTTGGCCCTAAAATCATTTTTTTTTTCCAGTTTTTAAAAAACTAAAATATTTTTTTTTTAAACAAAATTTTTGGTTTTCTGGGTTTTCAAATTAAAAGGTTATCTCGGTTAAATCGCAAAAAAAATTTCCCTTTTTTTCTTACAAAATTTTTAGGAAAATAAATTTTTTTAGGGGCAAAATCCGTAAAAACCCGGGTTTTTAAAGCAAGGGCAAAAAGCAGATAACATAGCACCAAAATCCATAAAAAAGTTTGTACTTTAGCGTAAAAATTTCCATAAAAAAATTTTTTAGAAACCCAAAAAGGGGGAAAACTTTAATAGCACCAAAATCCGGGGAAAAAAAATATTTTTAGTGAAAAAAGGGGAGAACTTTTGAGCAGAAAAAATCCAAAAAAAACATATTTTGGGCGTAAAAATCCATGTTTTAAAGGGAAAATTTTTAAAAACCCAAAAAGCAAATTTTAAACTTAATAGTCCCAAAAAATCAGTAAAAAAAATTTTTTAAAAGCCCAAAAAACCTTTAAAAAAAAGTTTTTTTTTAGAAACAAAAGGGGAGATAAATCTATTAGGCGCCAAAATCAGTAAAAAAAAAAGGGTTTTTTTTGGTTTTAAAACCCTCCATAAAAAAAAAAGGGATTTTGGGGCCCAAAACCTTAAAAAAAGTATTGTTGGCAAACAAAAGCAAGATTTTTTTACTAGTGCCCAAAATCCTTTAAAATGACTAAAATTTGTGTTTTCCCAACCCCTTTTGGGTGGGGTAATTTACATCCAAATGTTTAAAATTTAAATGCATAAATTAAAAACCCAACTTGAAGACAAGAAAAAAACCCGGGGGAAAAAGTTTGCGCCAAAAAAAATAAAAATTACAACAAAAAAAATCCCGGGGTTTTTTTTCAGCTGCTTTTGACAGGCAGTGGACAAAAATTTCATTTTTTAGTATTTGGCTTTCAGGTCGTTTTTTGCCCACCCCAGTGTAGACATACCCCTTATGTTTGTGCCTGCTCTACTATAGGGTTATTTAAAGACCGGGTTTGACCAGCACCTAGCCCTCACTCCCCCTCCCCCAAGTTGGAAACCCAAACAAAATTAAATAAGGTTTCTCCCTGGTTACAAAGTGAAAGTAAAACCAGTTTCCTAAAAACCCAAACAATCCTCTGGTTTTTGCTAGGGGACTGTTTTTAAAGAAAAGCCCAATAATTTCTTTTACTTTTAAAATTTTTAGGGGGTTTGTGTGGAGGTGATAGTTGTTTTTTTAAAAACGTTTTAGATTTCATTAACCAAAGGATATATTTTTAATTTTAAAGGGGACTTTTTAGGGGCAGCGGGCAGGGACTTTTCTCAAAGGTCAAATGTGAAAACCCGGGATTAAAAAGTCCCAGCATCCCCCCATCGGGCCCATCCTGGGGAGAAGGGTGTGTGTGTGTGTGGGGTTGGTCAGTATCTTTTGCTCTTTTTCTCCCCCCCCCCCCCCCCTCCTCCCTTTTTTTAACCTGCCCTCCTGTCCGGGGAAACTTTGGGGGGAAACCTGTGGTGCCCATCAAAATCCATGACCTCCCTCCCACAGGCCCTTTCCCACCCCTCAGCAAAAAAACCTTTATGCCCCAGGGTTTTTTCTCGAGGTGAGCGGGCTAGGGAAACACCCGTATTCCCCCCCCTTCCCTCTGCCCACCCTTGGGGGTGGGCCCCCCTTTGTTTTTTTTGGGGAGCCTGAAAGCAAGGACTTCTGCTATGCCCCTTTTTTTCAGGGGCCCCTTTTTTATTGGGAATTTTTTGGGGAGAAAAATCTCCCAATGCCCCTTATTTTTTGGGGTGTTTAAAAATTGGGGGAAAAAAACGGAGGAAGTGGTCGAGTGCATAGGGTGTGAGGGGGGCCGTATTAAGTGCTTTTTTCCCCCCGATCCCTTTCATGGCCTACTTTTGGGAGCCAAAAAACCCTTTTTCTGAAGTTTTTCTCACATTTTTTGGGCCCGGGCAGTCTCACAACCCAAGGAAAAACCGTTCCCAAAAAACTCAAAAACTTTCTCAGTTTTTTTAAAGCCTAAGGTCAGTCTTCCCCCCAGGATAGTTGTGGTTCTGTTTCCCAACTTTCCATGCTACTAGGGTTTTAAATAAACTATTTTTCCAAAACACAAAATTGCCCTCCTGCCATGGCCCCCCCAAAAATCTACTTGTGTAAAAATTGCTTTTAAAACCTTTTTGGAGTGTCTGTGATGGCAAAGGGCAACTCCCCTTTTTTCCCATAATTATTTGGTCAACTCTTTTAAAACGTGGGGCAGTTTGACACCAGTAAATTCTTGTGACTTTTCCAAAATTTTTCTTTGTTAAAAAATTTTCAAGCCCCAAAGGGTCATGGGCTGCAAAACCCCTCTCACTCCAATCAACTTTTTGAGACCCACTGATGGTAAACCCTTGTCATTTACAAGGGTTCGGGCAAGAAAAGGTTTTTTGACAGCTTTTAAAGGGCCTTTATAGTAAACATGCTTTTGCTTGGGGTGGGTTTTTTTTCCTGCCTTCAAAACCCCCAGCATCCATAGAGCAGTAACTGATAACTGAGCCCACGGTTGTCCTAGTGTCAGCAGTTGGGAGGGGAACTGTAGGCTGGTCACCATTTGATGAATCTAAGTGCTCAAACCCCAATTTTTGGGTTCCCCCGTTCCCTTTTTGGTTTAAAAAAAGGGAGATGTAGGGGAAACGTCCCCCTTTAAAAAAGATAACCCATTTATTTCATGGGGGACCTTGAAATAAACGCCCCTTTTTTCCTTTTTTTTATTTTTTTTTTAAATTTACGGGGAATTTTAAATTCAATTAATTTCCTTTTCTTTCAAACAGTGAAAGTAACAAATTAATTTCTCTGTAAAACCCGACTTGGTTAATAAAAACCCTCAAACCTCTGCTGGCTTTAAAAACCCCTCATAGGCCATTTTTTGGGGCCCCTCCCACACTTTCCCCCCTTTGGGTTTTAAAAAATTTAATCCCCAAAAAAATACCCCAATTTTCTCTTGTAAAGAGGGACACAAAGGGAAAACTTTGAATGATTTTTGCCGCCCAGACGCCACTTTTTACACGTATTATATTAGTGTAGAATGCACCTTTGGAAAGGGGGTTTACCTTTCCAGAGTAATGTGCCTAAAATTGCCGTACTGAAGCTAAAAAATTAGTGCGCCCTTCCTTCTTTCCAAAGAGGTAAAAAAAAAAACGACTTGCCTTAAACCTTTAGGCTGAGTAAATTAACAGGGGTAGACTGCAACTTGAACCACCACAGTTGCAAAATCACAGTCCTCTTGGCATTTGGCTTCCACGGGCAATGACATTTTGGCTTTTTGACCTTGCTCGCAGCATCAAGTTGAGTGCAGCCCAGTAGTGGGGTGCTATTTCCCCTTAGATAAATGTTGTGGTAACAAGTCACGTTACCCCGATCTCAAACTGTTTTGGGGGGAGCATTTCTTTGGGGCCACACGTTTTTTTAGCTTAAGGTTTAAAAAGGGGCCCCAAGTGGAGGGCTCCCCGCCCTACTCTCATCCTGTGGTAGGTTTATCTTTAAAAAAGGGTCCTCCCATTTTGTAAGTGATTATTTGGTGTGTTTCCGGATCTATTTTTTGGGCTTGTTTTTGCCCGCTCCCCGGCCCTGAAAATTCCCTGTGTTTTTGACTACAAAAAGTCCCTCCCCCTGCCCTGTCCTTCTGTTCACGACCCAAAAGTAGCTTTTGTCCCTCCCCCGGTCCCTGCCCCTTTTCATTAGCTGTCCCACTGATAAATTCCCAATCTTTGGGGAAGTGAACTGGGGGGTTTCTTGCGGCGAATTTTCCAGATCTTTTTTTAAAAGGGGTTTTTAAAATTTGAAAATCAGGGGACTCCTTAAAACTCTGCACCCAAACCCCAAGGGAACCACCCCTTCCTCCAGTGACTATGCTGTACTCCAAAGCAAAAACAAGTTTTCTTACTTAGAAAAAACCCCAAAAGCCTAGGGACTGGCCCGTTTTTTGTGAGAGGCAATACCCATTTTAATTTTAAAAGGGGTTTTTTCTCATTTTCGTGATTAGCTTTCTTTAACATGGGGGGAAAAAGGTTTAAAATGTAGACTTTTTTAAAAGTAAATTAATAGTTCCCATACTTAGTTACTTGTTTGAAAGGCCAAAAAAAAAGAAAAGACATCCATCCAGTTCAGCTGTTGTGCAAAGTGGGATCCAAAAGGAAGGCAAAAAACCCCAAATGAGGCAGGGGGCAATTTTTCCTCATGTTGGGGGAAAAAAACCCTTTTCCGGACTCCAAACTGGCAACGAAATAATCCCGGGATCAGGCCCCTTTTTCCAGAATCCTGGTCACTTAACCCTTGTTATATTTTTTTAACTCCAAATGATTGCCAAACCCTTTTTGAACTTGTTATTAAAAATTCCCCAAAAGGACAATTTCCTTGGCAGAGATTTCCCACTTTTCTCACGGGCCCCAAACAGAAAAGGAACCCCTTTTATTTTAGGTAGAAAATTTTCTTTCCCCCAAGAGTAGAGGATGCCCCTTGTTCTAGATACAGTCCTGGGTATAAATAAATCTTGGGAGAGATCTTATATTGCCCTTTTTAACCCCCTTCACGCCCTTTGGGCCCGGTTATCCTTTAACGCCCAGGGGGTTTTTGGGGGGGTTCACGAAACCGGAGTATGGATACGGTCCTGAGGATCGCGCAAACTCTAAAGCAAAAAGTTCGCGGGGTCGGCGGGGGGGTTGGTTCAGCTGCATAACCCCGCTTTCCCCCCCGGGACTGGATCACCCCGGATCGCTCCGGGGGGGGGGGGGGGGGGGGTTCCCCCCGTAATTTTTAAAAAACCAACCCCCGGTTTCGCAAAAATTAAGGGAGACGCGGGATGGATCGCCCCCCTGGGGGTCTCGGGTCGGCTGGGCAGCGCGCACGGATGGGCGATCCTGCGTTCCTGCTCCTTCAGACTCCACGGAGGGCAGGAATTGCCCTTCCCGGGGTTGTCTGGGGAGGGCCCCCCCCCCCCCCCCGACCCCGGCCTTTCCCCTGGGGTTTGCCCAGCAGGGGGGGAATGACATTTTACCATGGGAAAAACCGCCATAGCAACAAGCTGTGTACTGTTTCCCTTTTGAATGAGAGATCTAAAGATCTCTCATTCAAATTTCCCCAAAGGGGGAAAAGTAAAAAAAATAACGGGGGAAAAAAAAAAGAAAAAAAAAAGGGGAAAACATGTAAAAACAAAAATAAAAAAAAATAGGGACCCCCGGGCCCTTTTTTCCCCTTTTAAAAACGCCAAAATCCCCCCAAAAATTATCAAAAAAAAAAAATTTTCCCAATATTTGGTTCGCCGCGTGGTAAAAAAACCTGCCTTAAATTGTATTTTAAATTTTAACCCCGTAGGGTTGAACCCTTTAAAAAAAAAACAAAAAAAAAAAACAAAAGTTTTTAAGATTATTGTTAAACCCGAAGCAAATAAAATGGAATAAAAAATGGGGATCAAAAACCCCCTAAAAAGGGCCAAATTTTGCCCCCCAAAAATTTAAAACGTCGGGTTTTTTTCCCCGCAAAAAAAATGCCCATACGCTCCGTATCAAAAAAAATGGGAAAATGTATAGCTCTCAAAAGAAAAAGCAGATGCATAAATATTTTTTTACACACTAAAAAAACACTTTTTTTTTTTAAAGTTTTTTTTCCCGTTTAAAAAAAAAACTATATTTTTTGGGAAAATCCCCCTAATCGTAGCGACCCAAAGAGTAAAAGCAAACTTATTCGGATACCCCAGGGTGACCCTTTTTAAAAAAATAAAAATAAAAAACACTATTTAGGATTCCCAGTTTTTTTCTTCCCCCTGGCCTCCAAAAATGGATTTAAAAGCGTCTAAAAAGTTTTTTCCCCCCAAAAAATGTTACAAATAAAAACGAAAAACTAAATCTTCCCAAAAAACAAGCCCCTACACGCTCCAAGAAACAAAAAAATTTTTAAAAGTTATGGCTCTGGGCCCTATGGCGTTTGCAAAAAACGTTTTTTTCCTGGTTGAATAAAAGTTTTTTTATTGGTTTTAAAAGAAGAAAAACTTTAAAAAAATTTAAAAATTTGGGGGTATGGTTTAAATCGTATTGCCCTTTGCTGGGAAAAAGCTCCCCATGTCTTTATATTTTTAAGTGGCCCCCATAAAAAAAAAAAATAAAAAACATTTACCAAGATTCCCTGTTTTTTTGTTAAAAAACATCTCAAAAAAAACCTTAAAAAAAAGTGAAACATAGCTTCATATGACCGCAAAATGGTACCAATAAAAAACTTCAATCATCCCGCAAAAAAACAAGCCCTACACAGCTTTGCACACAGCAAAATAAAAACGTTTTTTGGCTGTAAGAATAGGGAAAAACCATAAAAACGAAAATTTTTTATGGGACATTTTTACTGTGAAAAAAGAAATTTAAAACAGAAAAAAAACTAAAATTAAAAATCTTTACTTGTAATTTTTCCCGCCCCCCAAAATTAGTAAAGTTTATCAAAAATTTAATACTGAAACGGCGAATGCGGGTTAAAATTGAAACTCAAAAAAACAAGGACCCCCCCCATTTTATTGCCCCAATGTAAAAAAAACCCCTTTTAAAAATTTACCCTGGGGGCCCTTAAAATGCAGTTTTCCCCCTTTTAGAGGGAGATCCCTGGGGGGTTGGTTTAAATCAAAAAAGGGGGGCCGACTTCGGGAAGGTTTCCCCCTTTTTTGTTCCCTTTGGGGCTTTTGAAAAGGGCGACAGGGGCCCCACCTAAAATTGCTTTCCCAAACCCAAAATAGCGTCCCTCCTTTAGGGCCCCCCTCCCATGCCCCCAAACAGCAGTTTACACCCAATGTAGGGTTTTGCCGATTGGAAAAGAAATTGTTAAACAAAGTTTTGGGGTTCTTTTTTCCAGGTTTTCCTTTTGTATATTTTGAAACTTTTAAAAGTTTAAAATTGCAATTTTTTGGGAAAAAAAATGTTTTTTAATTTTCACACCCCTTATGCAAAAAAAAAATTTTTTGAATACGTGTGGAATCTATTTTTCAAGGGCCCCCCTGGATTTTTTTCCCCTTAAGGGTGAAAGGTTTCCCCAATTGCGGTTTTTTTGGGGGTTTGTTAAGTTTTAGCCCCTTAGGGTGCCCCAAAAACCTAAAGGGCCCCCCTAAAAAAAATCGTTTTGAAAGGAGACCCAGGTGGGGTAGGTGTCCTCCAAATTCGGGGGCCCTTATGGTTGACCCAAAATTTAATGCACTGGGCCACTTTATGGCATTCTCTAAAAGCCAGACCCGGGGGTTTTTTGATTTTTTAAGTTGCAAATTTTACTTTTAAAAATTTTTACGGGTATTCCAGTGAAAATGGTTTATAAATATTAAAAATTTCTGCAAAAAATAGTAAAAATTTTTTAAATTTCACCCCAATTTTGTTTTTTAAAATTTCTGTAAAATATCAAAAGGGTTATCAAACTTCCCTAAATGGGGTTTAAAAATTTATTTTAAAGGGGGTCTATTTCTCAGAATGGTTTACTTTTTTGGGGGTTTATCTAAAAATGCAGGCCCCTCAAAGCCACGTAAAAATGGGGGTGGTCCCTAAATAAATTTTATATTGAAAATTTTCTTAAAAAAATGTGAGAAATTCCCTTACAAAAAATTTCTAAGCCCCCCTAATGTCGTAAAAAAAAAAAAAAAAAACCCCTTTTAAAAATGTTCCCAAAAACCCATTTAGTGGAAAATATGGTAGATGTTATTTAAATAAACTTTTTTTGGGGGGAAAAAAATAATTATCTGTTTTGCACGCAAAAATTTTTGCAATTTTCCCAAAATCGCAAATTTTTCAAAATTTTTCAAAAAATTTTTTGATTTTTTTCACAAACAAGGATTGTAGGGGGAAAAAAAAAATTTCTTACAAACCCAAAAGGGACAATTTTGTCACGGGGAAAACCCAATTTTCTGAACACTGGCTAGGAAAAAGTGTAAAAAAAGTTTTTTCCCAACATAAAGTGAAAAATTTATGCCAGATTTAAAAAAATAGGGCTTTTGTCGGGAAAGGGTAAAAAACAGGCTGGGCCCTTTAAAAGGGGTTAATATTTTTTAAACTTTATTTATTTTGTCTCAGAAGTTGTATTTTTCTAAACTAAAAAAACCCCTAACCTCGCAAATTCTTTCTGGGGTATTTTGCAGTCCAACCCAGTCCTTTTATTTTTTTGTGTTCCCCAACCTTTTTACCGTTCAAGCTCTACAGTGTCTTTAATGTGCACTGGTGCCCAAAACTATACCAATATTCCATGTGTTGGTCTAACCAGTGACTTGTATAATGGGAGAATAATGTTCTCATCATGTGCCTCTATGGGCCCTTTTAATACACCCCATAATCCAAATTTTCCTTGGCAGCTGCTGTCTGACACTGGCTGCTACAGTTAAGTTTACTGTCCACCAGGATTCCCCAAGTCCTTCTTCCAGTCACTTTTACCCGCGTTTTTCCATTTAACATGTAATCATGTAATGGATTTTTCCTCCCCATGTGCATAACCCTTTCATTTATCAGTGTTAAACCCTCATCTGCCACTTCTCTGCCCGGCCCCAACTTATCCAGATCCCTTTGTAATAACAATTATCCTCTTTGTGTTGATTACTTTACGAGCTTAGTATCATCTGCAAAGATCGATATTCTATTGTACAATCCATGTGTAAGATCATTAATGAAAATATTAAAGAGGATAGGACTCAATACTGAGCCCTGTGGTACCCCACTAGTAACAGGGGTCCAGTTTGAGTATGCACTGTTAATCACCACCCTTTGTTTTCTATCTCTGAGCCAGCTGCTTACCCACTTGCACACTTACCAACCTTTTATGTGCCATAGTATCAAATGCTTTAGAGAAATCTAGATATATGACATCCAATGCTTCACCCCGATCCAGTCTATAACTAACTTACTCATAGAAGCTGATGAGATTAGTTTGACCGAACCGATCCTTCATTAACCCATGCTGGAACGGCGTTATACATTTATTTTCAGTGAGATAATCCAGGATAGCATCTCTTAGAAAACCTTCAAATATATTACCCACAACAGAGGTTAAGCTTACCGGCCTATAGTTTCTAGGATCACTTTTTGATCCCTTGTTGAATATTGGCACCACATTTGCTATGCGCCCATCCTTTGGGACATACCCCGTTACTAGACAGTCCATAAATATTAAGAATAGGGGCCTATCTATGACATCACTTAAAGGGGTTGTCTCACTACAAGGATTGCTTTTTATGTTAAAGATCTTGCAAAAACAAGTCACTTTGCAATATGTGTCCATTAGCAGTGTCCTACTTATTCCTAGATATCCCCTCTTGTATGGGCTGCATCAGCTCCTCAGGTCGCTATAGCTACAGACCTGTTTGATCTCTTCTAATAGGCTGCCAGCACTGGTCGCTATAGCTACAGACCTGGCTTCTACTGCAGCCTAGTGGAAGCCAGTAAACATTCCCCTGAATTCAAAGTGAAAACAGGACTGAGGTAAGATGAATCAACGTAGTGAGACAACCCCTTTAACTCCCTTAAAGGGGTTTTGCCACAAAGTGAGTTCATTAGCTCTTAATCTGCTCAGAAGTCTATAAACAAAGCACAGCAGCCTCACAGGGGAGAGGGAGGGGGGCAGAGCAGTAAGGGAGCGTTGTGCAATGTGCACTCAAAAAAATTACATTGGGAACCAGTGGATTCTCTATACAAAAGACACAACATCTTTCTCCACAGCCCTTTGCAAGCTCATTTATGTTCCCTGTCATCAGATAAGAAGTGCAAATACACAAGCACGGCCTGTCAGCTCTCCTGGTCTAATGTAAACGTTTAGGTAACTAAGGGCTTGTGAAGAAAGCTGTAGCTCTCACAGGCTTCATTTTTGTAATGACATATATTTAGAAAAGTGATTACCCATTTTGGAGGATCCCACGTCAACATTACATCGTGGCAAAACCCCTTTAAGACGGAGCTGCACGTCTTCCTGGGTTAGACAAGAAACATTTAAGTTGGAGTTTACCTCATCCCTCTGTTCATCAACAGGAAGGTCATCCTCCTTGGTAAATACAGTGGACAAAATTTTTTTAATAGGTTTGCTTTTTTCATCGCCCTCTACAGCAGTGGTTCTCAACCTTTCTAATGCCGTGACCCCGCAATATAGTTCCTCATGTTGCGGTGACCCCAAACCAAAAAATAATTTTGATGGCGCCTTCAAAACTGTAATTTTGCTACATGAGGGGTTACATATGTGTGACGCCTCTGAGCGGTACCTCTACATGTCACATACATATAAAGGTACCACTCAGAGCCGTTACATAGATGTAACCTTATATAGGGGGGGCCTGTGAGTGATACATGGGGGGTTACATATATATGACGGCCTCGAGCGGTACCTCTACATGTCACATACATATAAAGGTACCACGCAGAGCCGTTACATAGATTTTAAACCTTGTCCGGGGGGAGGCTGTGATTGGCACATGAGGGGTTACATATTTTGACCCTCATGTGCCACTCACAGCCCCCCTATAAGGGGGGGGGTTAAAATGTAATGTGTATATCTTGTGATGGTGGGGGTGGTACAAGAAACGGGTTAAAACATATTACTTGTCCCCAACAAACAAAAAAATTCAGGGGGAGGGATTGGGTGTGTGTGTGTTTTAACACAAATTCCCCTTGCAGCCAGGAACAGCCCCCCAAACCAGTATCAGCGTTTTCTCTCCCACTGGTACGGCAGGGCTTTTTCCTGAGCTTGCGTGGGGGTGGGCGCGGATGCAGAAAGGTTTTCCCAAGTGCCCCGCACCCCCCCCACAAAAAACCGGGGGGACTTTAAGTCCGCCTCCCGCAGCGCGCTCACGGACCCGCCACTGACCCACCAATGCTGCAGAAAACGGCGCCCCCCCCCCCCCTCCCCCCCATAACACAAACGTGTGGGGCCGAAAAAAAGGCAAGCATTTTGCAAGGAGGGGGGGGCCCAGGGGCGGCCAAAGCGTTTCCCCCCCTGCAGTATTAACCCCAGTGCGGCGCCCCCTCTAAACTTCCGGCCGCCCCTTCCCCCGGGTTTAGGGGCGACCCCTGTGTTTTGGTTTTCGACCCCCCCCGGGGGGTCGCGACCCCACAGGTTGGGAACCATTGTTTTTACAGCTTCTTCCTCCGTAATTTTAAAAGGGGCCCCAACACTTTCTTTTTTTGTTTTTTTTAAAAATAATTTTTTTTAAATTTTTTTCAATAAAAAAAATAAAATCCCCAAAGTAAAAGTCCCTAAAAAAAAACAAAAAAGGGAAAAAAAAATGAAAGTAAAAAATAGCACTTTGACATATTTTGGGTTTCAAAATTAAAAAAGGGATAAAAGCAAAAGACGGCCCCATCTTCCCCCAAAAAAAGGGAAAACAAAAATAATTAAAAAGTAACCCCCCCCCCCCCAAAAAAAAAAAAAAAAAACCCAACACAGAACAGGGGTTCCCAAAACGCGATGGGTTAAAAGGGAACGTAATAACATCACCTATGAAAATCAAGAAAGGTTGGGATAAAAGGTAAAAAAAATCCTGTACTGATAAAACCCTTTTAGATCGCACCCCGGCCCCCTCGCCCCCCTTAAAAGCCCGGGGAGAGAAATAGATAGAGGACAAATTCCCCCCCCAACTCTGACGCACATCCAAAGGGAGAAAACCAGGGCACGGTGTCGGGAAAAAAGGGCTGAGGTAAAGCCCCCATTTTAGGGGGGACGGGACCCCCAAAACCCCCCCAGAGTGCCTGCTGTAAAGGGGAGAGATACCAGGAGGTGTAAAAAAAAAGGCGAATGATCTGCTTGATCCCTGGGGGTTGAAAAAAGTTAACTATAAACTCCCCCCATTTCTTGAAAAATTTTGGCATTGATTTTCCCTTAGCCCTGATAATTTCGATTCTGTCCTTTTTCCGATGTTTTTAAACCCCGGAAAATCACTTCCTGAAAAGTAGGGACCTTGGTTAAAACCCTTTTGGGGCCGGGGGCTTCTTTTACCCGCTAATTAAATTATGTGCAAAGTGGGGGGTTTCCCAAAAATTTTGTGGAAAATTATGGAACAGGAACTTGTGTTGGCTTTTAAGGTTTTAAAGGGACCCCGAAGCTTAAGTTTCAGGGGTTTGTAGGGACGGGCCTCTCAGAATTTCAGGGTTTTCCACAAGGTCCTATCCCTATGGAAAAAATTTTCCGTGGGGGGGGTGCCAAAATTGGGACAGGCGTCAAACGGTCGGGAAACCAGCTGGAGGGGGGGGGGGGGGGATTTTAAAAACCCGGGTAAATTGGGGAAAGGGGGAAAATTCAAAAGAACTGCCCCTCCACTTCTCATTAATTTTAAATATTTAGGGACCCTTAAACCACCCTTTGGGGGAAATTGTATTTTAGAGACGCCTGGTTAGGGTAGCCCCTTCTCCCATTACCCAAAACCCCTCCCAAGGCCCCTCTTTTCCCAAACCCCTACAAAGGGCCAAATTTTAATGGGCGGTTTGAGATTGGTCTGTTAAGAATTTGGGCCAATGACATTATCAAAACCCTTTAAAATTTAAAAAATTGATCCCGGCCCTCAGTCCTTACTTTTTAAAAAAAACTCATTTATTTGGGGTAAGCCAAAAAATGCGTTTGGGGGAAAAGGAAATTTTTTTTTGAGATAATTCTGAGAGAAAAGTAAATCCGTTGGAAGGGTAAATTTAAGCTGGGAAAAAATTAAAACCCCTTTTACTCCTCCAGATTTTAAAATTTTGGGGGTTTTAAAGGGCCCCAAGGGTTTGAATTCTGGGGGGCCCCTAGATAGGAATGTATCAAACTGGTTGGTAGGGCAGAGAAAACGGGGTTTCCCTAGGGGGGGGGGCCTTCCGGGCCCCCGTTCGTGTCCCTCACAAGATCCCTATTTTTCCCCACCTTAGGAAGAGCAAAATTATTTGGAATGAAAAAGGGCCCTGGAAAGCGCCATGGGTGAACCGTGCCGCCTCAAAAGAGGTTTTGGAATATTGGAAGATTTTTTTAAACCCCAAATTCCGTTCCTTGACGCGGAGGCGATAGATTAACAACCTAAAAACCCGGGCCCCAAATTTCACCCCCCCCCCCCCCCCCCCCCCCTTGGGAGGATCAGTTTGTGGGGTTTTCCCGGGGGCGATTTTTATTCCATAGGAAAAAAAGGGAAAAAGCGGTAAAAAAGTTGGGGGGACTTTCTTAGTCTAACAAAAAGGGGGTTTTTTTTTGAAAACAAATATAGTTTTTTTGGGGAAAAAGTAAACATCTTAAAAAAGATGAGCCGAAGCGGAAAGGGGGAGCGGAAGATGCACCCCATCGTTCTTTTTCCCTTTTACCAATTTTGGGGAAAGAGGGGGGTAATTGGGTGAAAAATGGACCAGGGGACTTCCCCGATATTTTTTCCCAGATACTTGTTTGGAGGAAACCCGAGGGTATAGGTAAATTGCAAACCCGATGTGAAAAGGGGTGAATGAGCAGGGGAGAGATCCAACAATTCTGATTTATAAACTTTAAAACCTTGAAGCCCGAAAAAAGGGCCCAAATCCTGTAACAAATCAAAAGCAATGGGAACCTCCCCCATTTGGGTCAGTTTTAAGAAAAATCAGAAGATCATCAGCGAAAAAAGGGGGCCCTTTAAAAATTTTGGATGAACCAAAATTAATCCCCCAGTAAAACTGGATTAGGGGCCAGGGTTCTGGAAGGGCTCAAAGGCCAAATTAAACGGGGGGGGGTTTAATGGGCAACCCTTTTTGAGTCCCTTTCTCCCCAAAGGAATGGCCCTAAAAGAATCCCCGGGGGGGTAAAAAATCTGGGGCGGGATTGGGAAAATTTAAAATAAAGAATAAAAAAAAGGGAAGGCTCCCGGGAATCCGAATCCGCCTTAAACTGGCCCCCGGGCCCTTCTCCAGTTTGGGCCAAACCCAAACAGTTTTTCGGGCATCAATGGACAGGACACTGGAGGGGGAAGGGAAACCCCGGGAAATTTCTTTTGTTCTCACCCAGAACAGTAATAACTTTACGAACTTTAAGACGGCTGCTCTGCCCTTAACGAATCCCGTCTTTTGGGATAATGAGACGGGGAAAGGGAAGAGGGGCCCACCGGTCTCCCAAAAACCTTAGAAAAAAATTTTTAAGTAAATATTTATTAATGAAATTGGGGGGTCCCGAGGGGGGGAGAGACCCCTCCTTTCCTGGCTTCGGTAAAATTTTTTTAAACGCCTTTTTCATATGTTGGGATGTGAGTGTTAGTCGGGAAATAGATTGGAGAGGGTTTTTAAAATGGGGGGGGACTTCTGTAAAAATCTTGTAGAATTTCCTGGAAGCCATGGGGGCCGGGGGGCCTTTATTTTTTAAACCCAAGTTTTAAAAACCCCTAGAGATTTTTTCTTTTTTGGACGGGTTGGTTAAAAAGCCCACTATCAGCCTCAAAAAAGGGAGGGGAGAGCAGAGGGCCCAAAGCCAGTTGAGGGCCCCCTGTCCTCGGGGGTTTTTTGGGGGGAATATAAAGGGTTTCCTTAAACTCCGTAGGCTTTATTAATAGCAGTAGCAGAATATTGAATTTCCTGCAGATCCTTCAGTGCATAGATTTTGGGACCCAAATGAATCCCCTTAGCAAAATTGGCTAACAGCCACCCCCCCTTTGTTCCCAAACCCGAAAAATTTCTGACAAACCGGGGGCCCGGGCCCTGACACCCCCTCTGTACTCCAGCCAGCGCTCATCCTTTTTTTTTTGTTTTTAGAAAATTTGGGGTTTGGGGTGCCGGGGTTGGGTTGGAGAAAAAAATCATGTAAGATTTCGAAACTTTCTCAATCAAAATTAATTTGATCCCGCAATCACCCCCGGACGGGGTTAGTGTAGGGGAAACAAAATGGCCTCTAAGGGCCGCTTTAGCTGTCTCCCAAAGTTTAAGGGGCGGTCCGTTTCCCATCCTCCCCGGGGTTTTCTTGTAAAAATTTCAGCCAACCCCCCCGGAGTATTTAACAAAATTCCCTTTTTTTTTCCCCAAAAAAAGGAAAAAACGGGAATCTCCAGAAAGGGAATCTGTACCCTTTGGGCAGGTCTGGAAAAGTTTGAGGGCAAGAGGGGCATGATCTGGGAAAAAACTAAACCCTTAAAAAACAAGAGAAACCAAACCCTTTTCTTTGGTTGGGGAGAGGTAGAAAAATTAAAAATCCCAAATTTTAATTAAAAAAAAAACCCCCCCTCGGGGGGTCCCATCCAAAAGAGAGTTAGATAAAATTTTAAACCAAATGTTAAAGGGGCATGGGATAGCGAAATACGGGGGAGCTACCATGGACACCCCGGGTTTAAAAAACCCCCCCACAATTTTTAAGGGGGTTTCAGGGTCAAAGATAAAAATGGGCTGTCAGGGTTTTATAGAAAGGGCCCTTGGGTTTGGGATGGGAAACCCTAATTTTTATATATGAAAAAAAACTTCCCCTGAGACTTGCAAGGAAAACAGAAACCAGCGGCCCTCACTATCTTGGGGGGGAGCTAACAAAAAGAATAAGAAGATTTTTTTTGGGGTGGGGGGATAATGGGCAAAACCCTTTTTCCTATTAATGGAAAGGAGAGCCCCCGAAAACCCCAGCCCACCCAAAAGGCCCAAACCCCAATGAGTTTCCCCGAAGGGGGGCGAGTCCCGTTTTTTAAATTTTTTTAAGGTTTACTAGGAAAAATAATTTTCTTTAGAGGAGAACCCCAGTCCCCTTTAAAATTCCATGAAAGTTTTCTTGCATAAAAAAAAATTAACAAAGAATTATAGCACGCCAAAAAGAATTTAAGGGAAAAGGACTCAACCCCCGGGAGAGAAGACCCCGACACATCCCCCAAACATTGCACCCAGGGCCTACTAAAAAAGTACAGACAAAAAACAAGAAGGGACCAAAAAAAAACGGAAAAAAAAAAAAAACACCCTTGGGCGGGAAAACCAAAAAAACAAACATACCCCCGCCAATGTGCTATTGGACTTCCCCTTTTTTCCCCAAAATTAGAAGAAAGTACCCAAATAAGGCAAATAGTGAAATGCCCCCCCCCGGGACCCCTAATGGGGTTAAGGGATTTCGTGTGGGAAGGGCTATAGAAATAGTCGAATATTCATTAAACTGACATTATTAAAATTAGACCCGTAACAACAATTTTTTTAACCAGTGGTAAGCAGGGCCCCATCCAAAAAGAAAAAAAAAAACTTGACAAAGGACAAGTTTAAAAAAAAAGGGGGGAGCTGCCCAATTAATAAGGTTTCAGGTTGAAAAGGAAAGTTCAGGTTCCTGAGGGGCCCCACCCCAAGGGAAATGGAAGGTTGTTCCTTAGGTTAAAACATTCCCCGAGGAGGCGATTTAGGCAGTTTAGGGCCCCTTGGGGGCTTGCCCTTCTTTTAGGTGTAGAATTTCCGGGGGAAAGGGCCTCCACTATCTCCCCTGTAGATTTAAGGGTGTCTCAGAGTTCTTGAAGCTGCTTTGGGGGTTAAAAGGGTGGTGGGGCCCCTCTGGGGGATAATTCGCAAGGGGCCGGGTAGGGGAGGGGAAAATTAATTGTTGGCGGGGGGGGGGGCCCAACACAGTGATGAGAAAGCCCGACGTCCCCCTTGGCCACCTCCCCAGAGAAATCTCCAAAATATAAGAATCTTATTTCCCTTTTTTCCATTTGGGTGCTTTTAGAATTTTTAAAAGGCTCGGAAGAAAGCTGACTTTTTTCATTAAAGTCCAAGGATTTGACAAAACACTGGACCCTGGGCGTTTCCAGAGATGGGGGCAGTTTTGGGGACCTCTTGGCTGAGGAGGGCCAAAGGGGTCGCAGGTCTGGCCGATTCTAAAGGGCTTTTCCCACTCATGGTTTGGGGGAGCCCCCAAGAGTTTTGGGAGTAAGGGCCCCTCCATTAAAAGGGAAAGTGAAACTCTTGCTGCCCCCCGACTCTGGGATCCCCATCATCGCAGGGTTTTTGCGACGAGACCGGTTCTCCAATTTTTCCCTTTATCTGAGAGCCCCTGGTTTCAGGCGCAAATTGGGCCAGGGCGCGGTTGGGGGAGTCCCCGCTTGTTTTTCCAGCCCTTGGGGGCCTGTTTTGTGGTCATCGGTCGCTGAGCCCGCTTGTTGATATATTCCGGATTTTGAGGGAAAATGGCTGTGACTGGGAGCGGCGGCCGCGCTGCCCAAAGGGCTCCTGGATATTGGGGCCATCTTCCCGGGCCCCCAACCCAAAGGCCAATTTTTTATAGTTCACCATGGATATCAATTTAGCCCTCATCGCAGCCATCAGTTTTAATTTGGGCAGGTTGCCCGTAGTGGCGGGTGGTTGAAAAGGAGGAGTGGCGGGTGGGCTCAGTGATTTTTGTACAGTCCCAAAATTTCTTGCTTGCTGTTTCTGGGAGTGTCGGGGATAATGAGCTCAGATTTTGCGCCCTTTTTTCCCTCTTTTTCGCCTTGGTTTTGCCCATTGTTTTTTACGAAGCGGTCCCTCCGAGGAATGGGAATAGAAGGTTTCAAAACTATTAAACTGCAGTTGTGGTAAGTGCACTTTTCTCGTCCACCACTAGATGTCCCCCAAACTTTAAAAAGATGGATCTGAGCTGTGTTATGTAGAGTGAAGGCATGGACGTCAGCGGGGGTCAGCCCCCGGGGGGCAAGGGGGAGAATCAGGGGGTTGGTGGAAGTTCGGGAGGCCCCGCAGGTTAGGGCCCCGGGGGAGGCAGCAGTCCCCTTTAGGGATAGATAAAGTAAATAAAAGGCCCTCCTCCCTTGTTGTGTAAGGAGGACAAAGGGGGTTTTTCAGCAGGCAGTGCAGCTTTGATTGACAGTCCGTGGGGAGAGAGGGGGGGGAAGAGGGAAACCGCCGCCGCCTTTCAGTTACTTCCTTCTCTCAGCATGTGGGGGGGGGGGGTGGTGGTGTACACCCGGGCAAAGCTCCTTAAGTAGTTTAAAGGGGCTTCAGCCAAATTGTAAAGGGGAGGAGTTTAATCCCCAGGAGCTGCCGACAGGGGAATTTCTTTTTAAATCCCCTCCCAGGCCAGCAGGTCCCCCGGGTCTTCACAAACCTTTTAAATGTTTTGGGGCCGGGAAATCTTCTTCACCTCAGCAGGTCCCGGGGTGTTTTAAAACGCTTCCCCGGGCAGAGTAGCAGAGCCTGCAAGTAACTGTGACCCCTCTGGTATGGGCCCCCCGCACAGGGCACGTGCATTTGCCGATATAGAAGCAAAATAGTAATTTGGGAAGGGGCCCGATGAAAAGGGGGCTCCTGCACGTGTGCTCTACAAAACTGGGGCGGAAACCCCCAAGTCAACATTTTCTGTTTTAAAATTTTTTAAACATTTCTATAATTAAAAAAATTGCTCTATTGTATTCAGGCAAGAGATAAGATAGATTTATCTGCTTTGAATGCCCCAAAAGTGTCTTAGGTTACCACCATGGGGATTCATTTCACTTCTGATCAATAAAAAAAAGGGGGACATTCCCATGGTCTGGGAAAACAGTTTTTAATCTCTAAAAGATTTGATTTTAAAATTTTACTTTTGAATTCTTTTCCCCCGGGGGTCTTTTGTTTATTACAGATTAAATCCCCAAAATTTATGTCCTGTAACGACTCAGCTAGTTAAAGGACAAATATGCTAATACGTTATAGAACCACCCACAGCCTAGCACGGTGAGTCTAAAGCTACTTATGACTCTGTGAAACAACATGGTGAGAAAACCCCTTTAACTGAGAGAGCATTTCATTTCATTAGACGCTTTGTTTCAATCATCATTCAAAAGCAAACTTCCATTTTTGTAGTCGGGCCGGGTCACCAAAACCCTGGGTTCATTACATGACTGTATTACAGGTGTATGTTGCATGGATCCAGAATACAGCAGCCATAGACTCCTATAGTTTCATATTGTACTTTTTTCCCTTTCCTTTTTTTTATGGTGAGACACAGAGATTTCACACATATTCAGTAAGAAAAAAATAATGGCGTCTCCCATCACAAAATTTGTTATCCTCCAGCCCTCCGTCTATTGGAAGCCTCAGCACCTTTATGTCTATTGCATATTGTTTCTTTTTCCTAAATAACACATGTTTTGATTTCTCACCAGGTCAAGATACTCTCCCAGGAAGTCCAAGTTACAGAAGATCTAACATTGTTGGTCCTGATTTTTTGAAAATTGGGTGAGCCAAGGGAACAGACCCGGACGCCGCCCACTCCCTTCTCTGTACCTTTCTTTTGGGTGCAGATATTCTGGACATTTTACAACTTACAAGGGAGCCATCGCTAAAATTCAACAAGACTATGACAGTGGTGGTATTGTGTCTATTCACCTTGGCCTTTCTACAATTGACACGGTTTTTCCCCCCAAACTTTTTCACCTTTCCTTTCCCCAAAACTGAAGACAAAACATTACAGTCATCATGTAGCATGAGGAATTGCATAGTGTCCTTATGTTGTACCAGTGAGGTTTGGAGTGTGATGATCATGGTGGGGATGCAGGACGGACCCTTCCTGATTTACCGTTTGTACCTAACTACTACATTAGGAGTGTACCATCGCTCCATAATGTACTTTTTTAAAGGCAAAAAAATGCCCAGTGTATTCAAGTTACAGGATTGTCTGTTTCTTTTATTTAAAAAAATGGAAAAAATCAATTTCATGCATAAAAAGTTAAAAGGGGTTTTTTCCACAATCTCTTTCATACCCCCTGCATCCCTCTTTAGCTTGGGGTGCTCAAAGGAGGGGGATGATTTGTTTGAAAGTTTTCATGTGACTCAGCAGGGTGACATCACCAGGGGCCTTTTCCTCTAGTAAAAGAAAGGTCTGTTTAGTAAAGCATTTGTGGTAGCTGGGGGTAAAGTTTTTTTCCCCCACACAAGGGCCCCTTGGTTCAAAACCCCGCAAGAACCGCCGTTTTTTTTTTCTCTTTAAATGCACAAAACCTCATTGAGGTTTCTTTTTATTTAATTTTTATGTTTGACAAATTAAATAAAAAGACAGAGGACAGGGGTAGTGACATCACCTGGGGTTTGAACATTCAGTAGCTGCCTAGAGGAGAGGTGTTTCGGGAAAAGTCTGACCAGGACTGAGGAGCTTCAGCCCCGGTCATATCCCCCGGGATGAGCATAAACAAAGGATCACTAAAGAAGCAGCTAGAACAAAAATGGTCCAGAATTTTTAATAATATTGAATGGTGAAAATATTTGTTATTTCATTTGCAAGCTTCCCACGTCAATTTTACTTCATGGCAAAACCCCTTTAAGACAATTCTTGTTATAAGGATGCAGAAACGTACGATGACTTGCAGTTTATTCTATGCCAATTTCTGAAGAAACAAATAATTTATGCATTAAAGTGGGTGTCCAGCTCATATTTTTATTATTTTTAGCATAGTTTTTCCCATTAAAAATAATTATACCCACCGCTCCCCTCACCTTCATTTCCCCACCACGCCGCCCTCACCGGCCGCCGGTCTTCTGTTTGTCTTCTACTTCCAAACGATGATCTCATTGAGCTTCATGTGACCACTGCAGCCAATCAGCGGCTCCAATGGTGACGTTCCCATACAGAAGTAGAAGACAGTAAACAGAAGACTGCCGGCTGGTGAGGAAAAAGAGGTGAGGGGAGAGGTGAGTATAATTATTTTATTTTAGATGGGCCCAGCTATGCTAATAAACAATACAAATATTAAATAATAGAATTATGCTCAGGAAAACAATGTATTTCACTAAAATTTTAACACAAAAATAAACTCATATTCCAGCACTGATATAAACCGTTGTGATCACTTTTTCTACTAGAAGATTTGACTCAAATTAATATAGCAATATACTGGATACTTATTGAAGAGCTCAATGTGGTACCCACATACCATGTGTAGGATACCATCTTTCAAGCTTGTAGGGCTAGATTAAAGGGAAGCCAAAAGGCACCATGCCCTTGGGGCCTCCACTAGTAAGTAGTCCTTACCACCCAGTTCCATTCCTCTTTTCCCAGCATCAAGCTGGTGGTCAGGCAAGCATGTTTAGTGTCATCCAAGTGAAACCAACATTAGGCATGTTAGAGGGGTTCTCGCAAACACATTAGATGGCCCCCTGGGCATTGTGAATCTGGAGCTGCTTCTTAGGTAGAAAGGGAGAATAAGAGAGGCAGAAAGAAAAAGGCATGTGGAGTTATGTACCATATCTGTAGGATAGACCCAAAGAATCAACTCCACTCTTGGGGTCCCAGAATCAATTCTATTGGTGGGCCCTTAGAATCAACTTCACCATTGGCATGTTAGAATTTGCAAAACCCCTTTAGGGCCCTCAGGGAATCAGCTCTATAGGGGTAAGAGGCTAAAAAAAAGCTAGTACCAATGGGCCTCAAAGAAACTCCATTTGGGGGTCCCTAGAATCAACTTTTATTGGTGGGCCCTTAGAAATAAACTTCACCATTGGGCCTCTAGAAGCAACTCCATGGTTGGGCCCTCAGAATCAACTCTATTGGTGGGCCCTTAGAATAAACTACACCAATGGGCCTCTAGAAGAAACTCCATGGGTGGGCCCTGAGAATCAACTCTATTGGTGGGCCCTCAAAATAAACTTCACCATTGGGCCTCTAGAAGCAACTCCATGGTTGGGCCCTCAGAATCAACTCTATTGGTGGGCCCTTAGAATCAACTACACCATTGGGCCTCTAGAAGCAACTCCATGGGTTGGGCCCCAGAATCAACTCTATTGGTGGTCCCTCAGAATAAATTTCACCATTGGGCCTATAGAAGCAACTCCATGGGTGGGCCCCCAGAATCAACTCTATTGGTGGGCACTCAGAAACACCTCCACCATTCGTCCATTAGAAGCAACTCCAGCGGTGGGCCCCCCTAAACAACTCCACTGGTGGGGCTTCAGAATCAATTCAGTTGGTGGGCCCCAAGAATCATCTCCATGATTCTTGGAGTTGGTGGGCCCCAGTCTTACACTATCAGCAGAATTCATAGGTTGTATCTGGTATTGCAGCTCAGCCTCTTCACAGGAAATTCTTAGAATTGTATGGGATTTTCTGTCAGCACTTTGCAGCATTCTCTCTTTATTCTCCTTCAAGTACCTGCTTGCAAGTAGAGTGTTTCTGCATTTGCAATGCAACAAAATGTGCAATTTCTTGCTGTGCCATCTCCTGCAGTGGGGTGGTCACCACTAGGGCTCTCGCTATACCACCTCTACCGCCTGTAGAGGTTAATGCTCTGCACACTTGAGACCACACTTAATACCACCGCTCCAGACTCTGCTTGAGACTACCTTTTTATTATAATGTGTATATGTATTTTTCTTTTTATGTTGAATCTGCACATAGTGCTGGAGATGCAGCGCTGGAACGAGCGCCGTGTCAGAGGTGAGTATTGCTTTTTCACGTCCAGCCTAGAAGAGAAATATAGGCCTAGGGCCACCTTGATAACCGGTCACCCCTCATGATCTCGTCACATGGAGGGTGGGGGGGATCGGAACAGTGAAAGGCATCAGTGTACAATCCTTCAGATGCCACTGTTGCATTTACTGCAGCTTCTAAACAGTTAAAAGTCTGGGATCTGTGTAATCTCTGATCCTGACCACTAGCGGCAAGACCCAGCAGTAATCAACAGCCATTACCTGCCAGAAACAGCGTGCTCAGCAGGTGAGCCTCCTGCATACGTAAATATACAGCAAATGAAGGGTTAAAGCACCAAAACCCATCATCATACCTCCCAACTTTTAGAGATTGCAAAGAGGGACACATTAGGTCATGCCTCTAACCAAGTCCAAACATATGACATCACACCAGGACACACCTCTAACCACGCCCAAATGTATGACATCACAACAAGACAAGCCTCTAACCACTCCCCACCTAACCATCATGCCCCGCCCCCTTCAGCAGACCAGTGCCAACACAACAGCAGTGTTACTGGGGTCTATAAATATATAATAATATATAGTAATGCAATATATATATACAGAAATCCAAACGAACAGCTGGAATGTTCTATGGATGATACCTCTATATAATCTTCTCATCACAACGGTGAACATCTCAGTGGAACCCAATGGATCCCATTATGAGTCAATGGATCTGCTGGGTGCCGCCGGGGGCCATCGTCTGACTGATCTGGCGCTGCTGGTATGGTTCCATTTAGATGAAAACCATGACAGCAGTGGGAACAGAGTCTTCTTAATTATAAGGTCCTATGTCTCAAGCATATGCCTCCCTGTGCACCACTCAGACACTGCAACATGGCGGGATAAGACAGGCCACACAAGCTGACTATGCTCAGTCTGTTTTAGCACGTGACGGCTGCACCACAATATGTTCTACTACTTTTTGACAGACAGGGCAGGGAGGCATATATGTGAGAGACAGGACTTGTACTATATACCTAGGCTGGGGCTTTAGAATAGATGGGGGTAAAGGCGTGTTTAGTGCCTGCAGGTAAATGGGAGAGAAATACATAGAGCATACAGTACATTTATCTGCAGGCACATATGGAGGGCTTAGTGTAGCATCAGCAGCACAGTATATGAATTATAATAGCAGACAGATATCTGGGGATTTAGTGCAGCGTTGTACAGGAGCAGGCAGATATTTGCTGCAAAAATCTACTGTACAATACTGCACTAAATCCCCCACATCATCTGTATGCTTCTATAGCTCATACACTGTGCTGCTGAGGAGGGTGCTTTACTAGTGCAACACAATGTATATAACGTATAGTAGCAGGCAGATGTCTGATAAGGTGGAATTAGTGCAGCACAGTACAGTATATTGTGCTGCACTAAATCTCCCTTCTCTGCCTGCTGCTATACTCATATACTGTGCTGCTGCTGATGATGATGATGGTGGAGGTTTAGAGCAGCACAGAGTATATACCAAGTATAGTAGCAAGCACTTGCCTGCTACTATACTCTCATGTTCACATACTGGAGACAGGGGAGAGAGCAGGAAGCCAGCAGACAGTTACAGCTCGGTGGGCAGGCACAGGACAGGCTAGGGACAGGGTGTTTCATTCACTGTTTGATAACCCTGTACTCACGGAGAAGGCAGGAGCTGCGCTGATTCCCGATCGGGGGCTGGAACACAGGACTGTGAAGCAGGTAACACGAGCTGCTGTTCCTGTGCTCAGTGAAGTGCAGCAGCTACAGGCGCACAGTGGTTTCCCTGATGAAGGCGCAGGGGCAGTGCAGTCACAGAACACGGAGGTGGGGGCGTGGCCAGAACCCTGCGCAGCTTACAAGTCGGGACTTCTCCCTGCCTTCCCGGGATAGCGGGACATGGCTTGCAAATCGTGCATGTCCCGCTGAAATCGGGACAGTTGGGAGGTATTCCCATCACTACAAGCTGAGTACTGCTTGTTTGTATGCAGGAAAAGTGGTGCATAGTCATTTATCTTTCAGGCCACCAGATAGTGCCAAAAACAGACAGGCGCAGCCAGGGAGTAGTACAAAGTCACAAATATGACAGATGGGTGCGAGGGGTGCAGCTGCCAGAGGGTACCCGATAGCAAGACAGTCAGCTGGAGAGTAAGCCCCAATTGGTGTGAGAATGACAAAAGCTGCAAGATATCTAATGACAGCACCAGCATGGAGCCATCTGCTCAGGACTGTAGTTACAACAAGGGTGTGACTACTTGATGGGGACCAGTGTGAGATTACGCATGGACGGAGAAGGTGATGCCTGCGACCAAGGAAAAGCGACCCAGCCACATTCTAGGCCTTATTACCAGAGACTTTGTTCCATTATTGCCCAGTTGTATTACTGTTGCTGTACCAGTTCTGCTCCAGTTACCAGTAAAGTTTACAGTTAAAGGGGTTGTCTCACTCCAGGGATTGCTTTTTTATGTTAAAGATCTTGTGAAAACAAGTCACTTTGCAATATGTGTCTATTCACAGTGTCCTACCTATTCCTAGATATCCCCACTTGTATGGGCTGTATCAGCTTTTTTTTTTTTTTTTTATAACAAGTTTTATTGAGGATTACAGGCAACAATATCAGTAAACAATCCAACACAAGATTACACACCTGTATATGTACCATATGCAGTTACTTCCATACATATATGACTACAGCGATGCTCTCTTGCATTAAAATATTCTCTGGAATTATATATTGCCCAGCTCCTCAGTATTTTTCCCCTTTTTCTCCCCTGCCCTTTCGACCAACTATCCCGCCCCCCAACTTAACCCAACTGAACTCCCCTCCCTGTGTGGTGGCTGCTTGACTAGACTATCTCCCGTCTTTCAACTTCCTAAATTACCTTTCAGCTGTTCCATTAAGTAGTATTCTGAGTATTTAAATGGCTCTAATAAAGATTTTATTTCCTCTTCAGTGCATTGTTTCTAAATGAACTGACTCCACTTTTGGAGGAAACCCTTCGCTTCTTTATCCACATTCCTCTCTGCCTCCAATTTCTCCATATAAAGTACCTGTTTTAGGCTAGCTCGGACTTCCTCCAAGGTGGGGACCTCGGCGTCTAGCCAGTGTCTAAGCAAACATTTTTGGCCGCTAGCAGGGTTACATGGCCCCCTTTTCGTAGCACTATCCCGTCCTCCCTTCCTTCCCGTCTGCTTCCTTGATTGCATAGGGGAATAAAGAAACCTTGGGGGTTTTTATTTCCAAAGCGCAATTCCAGGTTTCCTTCAAGAATTCATTTATCAAACCCCAGAAACTCACCACTCTTGGGCACGTCCACATACAGTGGTACACATTCGCCTTCTCCAGGTTACATTTTGGACAGGCCCCCAAATATACCGTATTCCCCGTTTTTCGAGTGATGTTAAAAGCATAAATGGAGTTATGTGTTAATCGAAACAAGATTTCCCTCCATTGTCATTGAGGATTGCCTTCCTGACCTGCGCTATCCCTTTCAGGATCTTGCTTGTTAGGTCTGTGTCCTGGATTTGTGCTTCCCAGCCCTTGAAGAGGGTGGTTTCCAAGGCTTCTGTGTCCCACCGACACAGACATTGATAGTTTCTAGATAGAAGACCTTGGCTAGGTCCTGTTCTACAGAGTTCTGCGAATTCTAATGTTTCACCAAGTGAATGCGGAGTAGATGCGCTGGCTCTAAAAAAGCTTCGTTTCTGCTTTAACATGGAAATATTGAATTCCGGCCCTAGTTGGAATTTTTCTTCTAACTCCCCCCACTAAGAAATGTACCCTCCTGAGTTGACATTATGTCACCCAGTTTCCTGATCCCCTTCTGTCTCCAGACCTCAAAAAATTTAATTTTCTTTTCCCAGGTTTTAAAAGACGGTGTTTCCCATAGGGCAAGAAATGTGATATAACATTGGTCTGTGATACAACTTCCAATGTGACGCCAAGTAGCCAGTGTGTCTTTTCAGAAACTATACTCTGCTTTATATTTGCAGGCTGTAACTTCAAAGGAGTGTGAAGCATTGAGACCAGGTTTCCCGGAGCTGCCAATTGAGACTCCAAACCTGTGTGGGAGAAATAACTGGTCCCCTCTAGCCAATCCTTCACATGTCTCCACATGGCGGCCAGATTATACAGCCTTACATTGGGGATTGTGCTCCTCCCTGGGTTTTCCCATCGTTAACTTTTTGAAAAACTGATACGTGGTCGTCTCCCTCTCCATACAAATTTGGTAAAGGCGTTTTGCAGATCTTTCACATCTGTGTGTCTAAGCAGTAATGGTAAATTTTGTAAGGGGTAGAGTAATCTGGCAAAACTCACCATCTTTATCAGTTGTACTCTTCCCATTTTCGACAGGGGTAAGTCTTGCCATCTACCCAATTCCTTTTTGATTTTTGCTATCAAAGTGGGATAGTTCAGCTGATAAATA
Organism: Phyllomedusa bahiana; assembly: GCA_025379985.1. Taxonomy (NCBI): domain Eukaryota; kingdom Metazoa; phylum Chordata; class Amphibia; order Anura; family Hylidae; genus Phyllomedusa; species Phyllomedusa bahiana. The sequence continues at coordinate 202,676 of JAODAL010000464.1, read as the reverse complement.
AGGGCTCCCCTGGTCCCTATCTTCACACCCAGATAAGTTATGTGTTTTGCGACTTCTATTCCTTTCACTCTCCGCTGCAATCTGTCATGGGGGCCCAAAGGGGAAAAGTAGTTTGGCACTTTTCCCTGTTTATTTTAAACCCTGAAAAACTTCCCATATTCTCCTAACACCTCCATCCTTTTTGGGTTTGTTCCACCGCATTATTCAAGAAAATGAGCATGTCGTCGGCGAAGCATGTGATTTTGATTTCCATCAATCCTACCTTGATTCCTTGATAAAGGCTACTGTTTAAGAGAAATACCGCCAATGGCTCCAGGGCAATATTAAATAGCATGGGCGATAGGGGGCAACCTTGTCTTGTCCCTTTTTGTAAAGGGATGGAGGGAGATATGAAGCCTGGGGTATAAACTCTGGCCTGAGGAGTTCTGTACATTGCCACCAAATAATTTCTAAAATTTCCTGTGAATCCCATTTTATCCAGAACTGCATCTAGCCACTTCCACTGTACATTATCAAAGGCTTTCTCCGCATCTATACCCAATAATGCAGGAGAAGCCCCCCCTTGGTACTGTCTTTCTATTATATCTAGAGCTACCATTACTGATCTAATATTTTTAATCGCCGACCTGCCCTTTATAAAGCCTAGTTGGTGGGGACCTATAAGCTTAGGCATTATGGTTGATAATCTATTTGCAATCACTTTGGAAATTATCTTGATGTCCTGATTAATTAGTGAGATTGGTCGATACGATTCTGGGATAAGAGGATCTTCCCTTTTTTATATAGTACCCTAATGTATGCCGTGTCTCCTGATGGGAGCATTTTTTTTGTTTCCATGATCTCTGTTGAGACCTTGGCCAACGTCGGTGCTATTTCCTTTGCTAAAATCTTATAATAGTCCCCTGACATCCCATCTGGCCCCGGTGCTTTGGCTCGAGGAATGTTTTTGATCACTTGTTCTATCTCTTCTGGGGTTATGTCCGCATTAAATCCCCTTATCCGCCTCGGTTAGTTTTCTAGCTGTCCCTTTCCTAAGAAATTCTTCCCCTTGACATTGTCTTTACGGGGCTTGGGAGTAAAAAAGTACTATAGTATTTTTTTAATATTTCATTGATTTTCTTTGGGTCATTTTCCCTAATTTGTTTGTTTGTCTTTCATACGGAGAATACCTGTCGAGCCTGCTTATTTTTAACCAGTTTTAGCCAAAAGCTTCCCGACTTATTACCGAACTTGAATAGGGAGGTTTGTCAATCTGCCCCCATAAAGGTCTCCAGCCTTTTCTGATATAACTCAAACTCCTCTTTAGCAGTCTTCCATCTCTCCCTGTTGGCTGCCGATGAATCTAGCAGAAACTGGGTATATGTATTTTTCAGGGTCACCGTAGCCGAGTTGAATTTGGTTGTCATTGCTTTTTTCTTTGCTGTCATGTACGACATGATTCCCCCCTCTTTAGAACCGCCTTACTAGCACCCCAAATACAACCCCGGTGTTACTTGTGGGCCTCATTATCCCTTTCATACATCTCCCACCATCTCCGCCACAGTTCCCAAAAATGTGTATCGTCCTGCGGGGAGCTGGGGAAACGCCATAAAATATTGTTTCCCTTGGGAAAAAGGTCTCTCAAGGATAGAATCACTGGGGAAATGGTCGAGATGATCAGGTCCCCAATTTCTGCCGATTCAATTTTTCCCCAATATTTAGGCGTTTGCTAAAAAATAATCTATCTCGACCAAGAGAGGTGGGCATGTGAGTAATGGGTGAACTGCCTCTCCTCTGGGTTGAATTGCCTCCACACGTCAGTGAGACCCGCCGTATCACATAGATCTTTTAATAATGTTTTCCTGGATGAGCTCATGCTACTCCTAACCCCTGTCCGCTTTCTGTCCTCTACCTCGCTCATCACATTGTTGAAATCTCCTCCCAACAGCACATTATTATTCCCTTCCGACAGAGTGATGGATTTTATGTTGTTATAAAACTCTTTATCCTTCTTATTTGGGGCATACACATTAATCAGGGTGAGATTACCCGCCGGAGTCTCTAGCTGTACTTTGATGATCCTTCCCTCATCGTCTCTATCCTGTTGCAGTATATTACAGGGGGTATTTTTGCTAAACAAGAGGATCACCCCCGCCTTACCCTGGACTGCAGGCGAGCCTCGGACTTCCCCTACCCACATCTTCTTGAGACGGTGGAAGTCCTTCTCAGTAAGATGTGATTCCTGAAGCATACCTATATCCGCTTTCTGCTTCTTGAGATATCTTAACGCCATAGTTCGCTTATGGGGGGAACGTAACCCCTTTATATTCCATGTAATTATCCGCATACTAGTCTGAGATCAAAGAGTTTCAGTCGGGATACACTCATCCAATGGCAGCCCCACACATCCCGCCCTTCCCCAACAGACCCACCCCCCGCCCCGGAAACAATTTCCCTAACAAACCTCCACCTCCCCTTTCCTTTCTTACAATTCAGGACTTCTCTTTTTTTCGTGCATTCTTTCGAAGGCGAAAATGAACTCCTTCTACAATTTGAAACTGAGATAGTAATTTCTAACCCCTCCTACTCTCGTCCATCCCCTTTGCAGGGTTTTCAGAACAGACTAAACCAGGTGTAGGTAATAATGTAAAATTTTCAACGGTGTAACGACCCTCCCCTTCCCACAGACAGCCTTTGAGTATGCTCTATCACAATAAATGATGCATAACCATTGCTTCCCCTTAACCCAGCCCTTGGGATCTTCTAGCTCCCTTCACCCTGTTGGCTAACCCAAAAACCTTAGATAGAGTCATCTCTTTCTCGGGGTGCGGAAGTCCTTATATCTCGGGACATTTCTCTTCTGTTCCTGGCTAGGCTTGATCCTGTCAGCTTGCCGCTGGCTCCGTCTTTCTCTTTCTTTCTTCTCGTCTTCCAGATGGTCACCACGATCTTCGCTCTGCTGCAGCCCCATAAGATAGTCTTCTGCTTCGTCCACCGACCGACACACCAATGGCAGACCTTGTTCAGGGAAAATCTTTAACGTTGCTGGATACTGTAGGTTAAATCGAATTTGTTAATTGACTAGTGCAGTGCAGACATTGGAAAACTGCCTCCGTTTTCCGGATACTTCGATGGAGTAGTCCGCAAATAAGAGCAGTCTGTCCCCATTAAAAGACAGTGGTGGCTTGTGACCTCGGTATGCCTGTAGCAATAAAGATTTTTCATAATAGTCCAGGTATTTGACTATGACAGGTCTCGGGCCAGCTTTTTTGACCTCTGACTTGGTTGTCTCGGGGGCCAATCCGGGGCGCTCTCTCCACTCTCAAAGGGCGATCTAATCCTAAAGCCATCGGTATCTCTTTAGCACAGATATCGTGAGAAAATCTAGGGGGACTGACTTGCTAAGAGACCTATAATTCTAAGGTTGTTTCTTCTGGAGCGATTTTCTAAGTCCTCCATTTTCTCTTGTAAAAACTCAGTCTGTTTGACTAGCTTTTCTATCATGGGTTTTGCTTCCAGCACGTCATCTTCCATATTGCTCACTCGCCCTTCTAACGTGCGGATTTGATTAGTATGTTTAGACATTCAGAGTGCAGGGCCGATACGCGAGGTGACCGCTGCTTTAATAGATGCTGATATGTGGCTCAAACGATGCTAAAATGTCTGGTGCCAAAAGCTTTGCCACTGTTATGGCCATGGACTACAGGATATTGAGTCCTGGCAGCATCTCCTCTGGTATTCCTCCCCCTTCCTGTGCCCCCTGTACTGCTTGATGTGGCTGCAGTGCTGCAGATGAGCTGGCCTGGGAGTCGCTGTGCGGTTGCTGGACGTTTTGGTCCCCTCCCTGTACCTCCATCTCTGCTGGGGAGCTGTGAACCTCCTCCTCCTCCAGGTCTGAGGCTGCTGCTGCTGCGTTCATATTGCCGCGGCCGCTTCTCATGGCGCGCGGTGGGTCGGGCGCCATCTTGCTGCGTCCTGGCTTTGTGTGCTGCGTGCTGTATTATTGTACAGGGGCTCCCCGCTCCGATATCGCCACTCCTGGCGGCACCGGGTTGTTCCCTGCGCTGATGGCACTAACAAGTGCCGTTTTTTATGCGGGTATGTTGCGGGTCTGCCCGTTAGAGACGGAGCGGTGCGGGAGCTCCTAGTCTCTGCTGCCGGCCATGCACGCGCCGGAACCGGAAGTCTCGGGCTGTATCAGCTTCTCAGGTCACTATAGCTACAGACCTGTTCGATCTCTCCTGACAGGCTGTCAGCACTGGTAGCTATAGCTACAGACCTGGTGTCCTCAGCAGCTCATCACTTCAGATCAGTAGTAGCCAGTAAACCACCCCTGAATTCAAAAACGAAACTGAGAAAACAGGACTGAGGTAAGATGAATCGATGTAGTGAGACAAGCCCTTTAAGAACTCGACCGAGTCCTAATGTTGTTTCTAGATCCATAGCTACCCATCTTTATTACAGTAGTCCAAATAGGACTGCCAAAAAGACTTTTAACAACTAGAATCCAGTTAATAGGTGTTAAAATGTTTCAGTTTTATGGCTATTAGGGGTCATACATAAGAACTAAGACTTTTATGGGGCGCCCAAATGCCCCTCTGCAACATAAGAAGACACCAATATTATAAATGGCTTTGTAAGTTAGAGGTTACTTGCTCATCCCACCCGCGCCTCAAAAAATCTCTAGAATTCGTCCTTTTCTTGGATACTAAGAAATGGCAAAAACTCTTATTGTTGCTCTGATTCATTCTCGTCTTAATTACTGTAACTTATTATTAATCAGTCTTCCCCTCGCTAATTTCTTACCTTTCCGATCTATCCTGAATACAGCAGCCAGGCTTACCTTTCTGTCCAACTGCTACACTGATTCCTCTACCCTGTGTCAGTCAATGCACTTGCTGCCCATTTGCTATAGAATACAGTTGAAATTTACCATTCTCACCCACAAAGCTCTCCATAGTGCTGCACCTTGCTGGATCTACTCTCTTATCTCTGCTTTCCAATCTTCCTTTGCCCTCTGTTCTGACAGTGATCCACCATAATCCAAACCTCACATTCCCATCTGAAAGACTTTTCTCAAGCTGTACCATGTCTCTGGAATACACCTCCCTGGTATATTCCTAATATCTACAGTTGTAAGCCTCATACAGTTTTTAAGCAGGTCTATCACATTCTCTAAGTGTTTATCCACTCTACTCTAGCTTCTCTACTATAACACCAACTTATACATTATTCCTCTGAACATGATCCCTTTATCCAACAGTATCCCCCACAGTCCACACCATCAAATGCATTTCATGTATCTGCATACGGGTGACTTGCTCATACAGCTTTGTGTTTAATAGTGTTGGGCTAATCCACCCTGTTTGGTTCAATACCTTAAACAAACTTATTTAAAAAAATTAGGTTTGGGACGTCCTGAATACAATTTTTTTATTCTGTTCCTAGAACTAACCCTATCGGTAAATTCATATAAACACTGCTATGTGTCCATTCATAAATATATGACAACATTTGATCAGTAAATACTGTAGATTTCCAGAAATACTCTTTCTCTGTGTGCAAAATCCTTTTAATTCATTTAAAGTGTTTTTTTCATACACATATACATGCTGTGATTCCTTATCAAAATGGGCTAAATTATTGCCTCATAACAAAAATTTCACAGTCTTAATTTATAATCAGCAGAGTCTATTTTTCCTTAGGTCATGAGGAGTGTTTGCTGTAACAGTTCAAAGAGGCAGCAGGTAACCCTAACTGTAACCCTAACCCTAAGTTTGGGTTAACTTACCTCTTCACTTTGCTTCTAAGTCCACTGGTGCTATCAGTCCAATGTCATTTCTAGTCTAATATGTTGTGGGACCAGAAGTGATGTCAGAGCAGAAGTGACTTGGGACCGATGGCACATCTGGACATAGAAGTACCTTGGAGGGGTAAGTTAAAGGGGTGTTATCATTTCATTAAATGGTCTTCAGAATAAGGGGACAGTGAAAACAAGCAACTTTGCAATTGGATGTCATTAGCAAAGCTGTCTTGTATTCTCAGTATCCTTATCTTGTGTTTTTTTTACACTGATATCCAGTGGAGTCGAATCCCTCCGGGTCCCTCCTCCTTGCATTTCACTAGTGAGAGCTCATTTACATTCTGTACAGCCCCCGGGTCGATTCACGGAGCTGTGTCTCTGACTCAGAGTTAGGGGCCGTAGCATTTTCATTTTATACAGGCAGAAGAAACAGAATTACACGGAAGGGCTTACACAATCAGGAAATAGCACAATTGTATCGACTCAGAGTTAGGGGCCGTAGCATTTTCTCTCTCCACACCCAGCAGAAACAGACTGCAGCAGATTGTACAATGAGAAAACATAACAGTTTTGTCCCTGTGCCTAACTCTCCGGCATAGACGCAGATCTGTGCAGTTCTTAGAAAGCTGTAATACATCTCCAGCTGTGAGAGATCAGTGCTCAGTCTAGATTGAATGCAGCCTGTGGTATGTATACAGCTCTTATAAAATAAGACTGCATAGAGAGAGACACAGTGATATGTGAACTCAGAGGAGGGGGGGAGTCTCAGGCCAGCAGTGAAGGGGGGATGATGTCATCCAGCTGGGAGGGGAAGAAACGCCCCTGCATTCACAGAGCTGGGAAGCTAAGAGCAGTGTGAATCAGCCGAAGTAAGGAAGCGATACATCCCCTTTAATCCTTACAATTCCTAAGAACCCTAACTCTAAATTAGTATTGGGGTTACGGTTGAGCTCTCAGAGTTTGGTCAAATTTGACTTCCACCCAAACCTAAAGCGCAACACTAATGATTGCTATCTTATTTCTATAAATGGTGGCTGGGCCACTGTGCAAAACAAGCACTTTACCTTTTGTGTCACTCCTATTTCTTTCTAGATTTCAAGCTCTTGCGAGCAGGGCCCTCGCTCCTATTGCTTAAAGGTGTTTTGCCACAAAGTAAAATTGACGTGGGAAGTTTGAAAATTAAATAAGAAACATTTTCACCATTTAATTATTACAAATTCTGCACCGTTTTTGTTTTAGCTGCTCCTTTAGTGACCGACTGTTTACTGCTCATGTCCAGGAGATACGACCAGGGACGAGAGCTCCTCAGTCCTGGTCGCACATGCTCAGACATAACTTCTCCTCTCAGGTAGCTACTGAGTGTTCAAACCCCAGGTGCTGTCATTCTACTCCCGTCCATTGGACTAATTAGTAATTAGTCAAACAGTGCAAATAAAAAAAAGAAACCTCAATGAGGTCTGTGCATTGATAAAGAGAAAAAAAAATCCACAGGTTAAGTTCCTGCAGGGATTTGAACCAAGAACCTTTGTGCTGTAAAGTAAAAACATTACCTCTGAGCTACTCACAGCTCTTTACATAAACATACCTTTCTTTCACTAGAGAGAGGAAAGGCATCATGCGTCACATGATATGCAATTCAAACAATTCACACACACCCCCTTCTAAGCACACAGAGCTGAAGAGCTGGATACAGGAGGTATGAAATGAGATTGGGGCAAAACCCCTTTAAGTCGTTGATTTGTTTTTTACTCTGTAATGTCTGATTTTATTTTCTAAAATAATATATAGTCCCTATTGGTCAATGCTAATATTCTATCATCATCTCTCTTCTTTTGCTGCCTATTAAACAAGCTGTGGACAATGTGCACACGTTCAGTGGCTACAGGGCAGTTCCTAGGCCAAATTTCACTCAGGGCGAGGTGAAGAATGGCGCCACATTGCATCACCATAAACCAAAGTCAACATATACAAAAAGCTTTACCACAATCTGCTACGTATAAAACTACTAAATCATAGTCCTACAGTTACCAAATAACACCGCTACACCAACCAGAATCCCAAGACCACTAGGACCACATATCACCAACACACAGTGGCCGAATAATACCACCACACCATGACCACATATCACCAGCACACAGTGACTGAATAATACCACCACACCATGACCACATATCACCAGCACATAGTGACTAAATAATACAAACTGACCATTACTGAGTATAAACCATTATACTACAACTAATATTACCCCCATACAGTGACCATACAATTATGGATACCCGCTGTACACAGGCTCTGCAGACATATAAATGATTACAGTAAAGTTATATCTAGTGACTCACAGAAGACGTCTCTGAAGAGTTGTTCTCTTTCTCTTCTTCTCTTCCATCTGTCCCAGACTCCATGACGACTACTCTCGACTCTTCACTGTAAAATTTACAAAACAAATATCTTAAGACTCCTCAATTTATCAGCACTTCTCTACCAATTCCTATCTCTATACAAACTCCCCATCTATAGCACCTCGTATGGTAGCCATGTAATATGCCCTGTGTAGCCACGTAGTAGCCCCCTGTAGCCAGTAGATGCCCCCTGCAGCCAGTAGATGCCCCCTGCAGCCAGTAGATGCCCCCCTTGTAGCCAGTAGATGCCCCTTTTGTAGCCAGTAGATGCCCCCTGTAGCCAGTGAATGCCCCCCTGTAGCCAGTGATGCCCCCTGTAGCCAGTAGATGCCCCCCCATTGTAGCCAGTGATGCCCCCCATTGTAGCCACTGATGCCCCCTTGTAGCCAGTAGATGCCCCCTGTAGCCAGTAGATGCCTCCTGTAGCCAGTGATGCCCCCCTGTAGCCAGTAGCTGCCCCCCTGTAGTCAGTAGATGCCCCCTGTAGCCAGTAGATGCCCCTCTTATAGCCAGTGATACCCGCATTGTAGCCAGTGATGCCCCTCTTATAGCCAGTGATGCCCCCTTGTAGCCAGTGATGCCCCTCTTGCCAGTGATGCCCCCTGTAGCCAGTGATGCCCTCTATAGCCATGAGCCCCCTTACAGTAGATGCCTCCTAGCCAGTGATGACCCCTCTATAGTAGCCATAGATCCCGTCAGTAGATGCCCCTCTTATAGCCAGTGATACCCCCATTGTAGCCAGTAGATGCCCCCCTTACAGCCAGTAGATGCCCCTCTTGTAGCCAGTGATGCCCCCCATTGTAGCCACTTAGCCAGTGATGCCCCCTGTAGCCAGTAAATGCCCCTCTTATAGCCAGTAGATGCCCCTCTTATAGCCAGTGATACCCCCATTGTAGCCAGTAGATGCCCCCCTTACAGCCAGTAGATGCCCCCTTACAGCCAGTAGATGCCCCCCATTGTAGCCAGTGATGCCCCCCTGTAGCCAGTCGATGCCCCTTTTGTAGCCAGTGATGCCCCCCATTGTAGCCACTGATGCCCCATTGTAGCAAGTGATGCCCCCCATTGTAGCCAGTAGATGCCCCTCTTGTAGCCAGTGATGCCCCCCATTGTAGCCACTGATGCCCCCTTGTAGCCGGTGATGCCCCCTTGTAGCCGGTGATGCCCCCTGTAGCCACTGATGCCCCCCTTGTTGCCACTGATGCCCCCCTTGTAGCCACTGATGCCCCCCTGTAGCCACTGATGCCCCCCATTGTAGCCACTGATGCCCCCCTTGTAGCCACTTATGCCCCCTGTAGCCACTGATGCCCCCATTGTAGCCACTGATGCCCCCCATTGTAGCCACTGATGCCCCCCATTGTAGCCACTGATGCCCCCCTTGTAGCCACTGATGCCCCCCATTGTAGCCACTGATGCCCCCCATTGTAGCCACTGATGCCCCCCATTGTAGCCACTGATGCCCCATTTAGCCACTGATGCCCCCCTGTAGCCACTGATGCCCCCTGTAGCCACTGATGCCCCCCTGTAGCCACTGATGTCCCCCTTGTTGCCACTGATGCCCCCCTGTAGCCACTGATGCCCCCTTTGTTGCCACTGATGCCCCCTTGTTGCCACTGATGCCCCCTTTGTTGCCATGATGCCCCCTTTGTAGCTAGTGATGCCCCCTTTGTTGCCACTGATGCCCCCTTGTTGCCACTGATGCCCCCTTGTTGCCACTGATTCCCCCTTATTGCCACTGATGCCCCCCTGTAAGTAATTATAAAATAACAAAAGATTACTTACCAGACCTCGGTCCGCGCGTCCAGCTCCGGGAGCTGCTGAGCGGTGTAAGCGGCGTGACGTCATCACGCTGCTTATACTGCACGCAGCTCCCAGGGATCTCCTCGGCGGCAGAGCTGCCAGCCGAGGAGATCGAGCATCGCAAGGGGCGCAGTGAATGCCGTGCGCTCCCTGTGACGCTGATACAGGGGAGGAGTCAGGACGGGAACGATCCGTACCGCCTCCTCCCCTGTACTGGCAGCTGCTGGCGCAGAGTCAGGGGCGCTCCTGCGGACGGGCAGGACGGGCGTCCGCGGCGCCCCCCTCGGGTGAGCGGAGCCACGGCGCCCCGGGCGGTCGCCCGCCCTGCCCGCCCCGAGGAACGGCCCTGAGTGGCTACAATGTGCAGAAGTGTCCATGTTCATATCACTGAGTAGAAAGGTCCAGTCAGGATATTATGTTTACCATTACATTGAATGTAGAAATTAGACACATTACTATGGGCGACATCAGGGCTGCCATCAGTCATCTATCAACCATTTTAGGGCGACATACAACTAAATCAAATGGGGCCCCCACCCATTACTAGTTCCTATTTTCTAACATATCAGTGGGCCCCTATTTGATGAGGCACCTGACAGGAGTACTGCCCTATTGGCACCCATAGGCAACATGTATGAACGGGGCTCCGCCAAAATTATGGCCTCAAAAAGATTTAGTAGACCAGTTCTATAGATGTATGAACAGGTGTACTTCAAACTTTAGAGCTATAAGTGCCTCGGTACCGTGCCAAAGACACTTTTTAGCGCTCCAAAGTTTTGGGGCATTCTGGGGGGCGTCGCATCATATTAGTAGAAGTAGACACATTTATGATTCTTTGCCACAGAACAGTTAAAGGTGGTGCCTGAGCCAGACTTGTGGTATTGGCTCTACACTGCCCTGTATGTATGACCTGCAGAAGAACAGCCAGACCAGGGTAAAGGTGGTGCCTGAGCCAGACTTGTGGTATTGGCACTACACTGCCCTGTATGTATGACCTGCAGAAGAACAGCCAGACCAGGATTAAGGTGGTGCCTGAGCCAGACTTGTGGTATAGGCTCTACACTGCCCTGTATGTATGACCTGCAGAAGAACAGCCAGACCAGGGTAAAGGTGGTGCCTGAGCCAGACTTGTGGTATTGGCTCTACACTGCCCTGTATGTATGACCTGCAAAAACAGCACAGACCAGGTAAAGGTGGTGCCTGAGCCAGACTTGTGGTATTGGCACTACACTGCCCTGTAAAGTATGACCTGCAGAAGAACAGCCAGACCAGGGTAAAGGTGGTGCCTGAGCCAGACTTGTGGTATTGGCTCTACACTGCCCTGTATGTATGACCTGCAGAAGAACAGGTTCATACATTCTGGCGCAGTCTATACTACCTTAAAGCGATTTAGAACTGGTCTATCAGCACCAGAATTCATACATGTCGCCCTATATGTCTATATATACTATACAGTATATGTATATCTGTGAATAAAAAAAGCTTAGAGTCTACATTATGAGACCGACATGTATTAATAATTCAGTCTATCTCTATTACTAATACATAAAACACATATTTTTATTGCACAGACAAACAGCTTTCTGGCCAACTGCTATCATATGTTCCTCTTTTCATTTGTAAATACTCGAAAAATTTCATTTTACTGCTTTTTGCTATTTTCTGATTTAGTTAGCATGTGAATAGTAGGACTTCTCAAGAAGAACTTCTGTACAATTTATAATGAATGTACCTTCCTCAAGAACTTGGGAGAAAGGAAAAGTAAGAACAAGTTGATGAGCTCTTTTGTCATGGTACAGCCATTTAGTAAGAAGCAGACAGAAAAAGAGTTCTTGGAAAACTTTAAAAAGAATAATTGGAGTTAGAAGAATCCAGTGAGCTAAAATGAATTGGAAAGTCAACACAGAGCTCATAGTTTATGGTGTGAGATGAAAGATTTCTTTATGTATACATATAGACCTCATAGACAGGGTACTAGGAAGGCTGCAAGAGCTAATGAGAAGATGGAAGGACAACTGGAGAAGACTATTCATAAATGACTTGAAGCTAACTGGTCGGTACTAAATAACATAATAACAACTTTAGTCGTTTCTGAAAGCCTCAAGATAGGGAAAAACTTTTTTGAAAGCCTTGTGGATACTAAGTAAGAAACCACCTCATGTGGAAAAAAGTTTTAGATCTTGAATTATTTTGAGATGCAAGAATCTTTTAGGAATGAATGTGACAAGACTTGATGTCACGTGATCCTTAAAGGGCCAGTAGCATAGCCCTGACAGATTTTGGGTTTATCTTGGTGCCCTTTTGTTTTTTAACATGCTCTGGCCCTTTGGCCAATGTTGCCAACAAATAAAGACACATTTCCAGCACAAAGCAAACTTTGTGCTGGAAATGTGTCTTTATTTGTTGGCAACATTGGCCAAAGGGCCGGAGCATGTTAAAAAACAAAAGGGCACCAAGATAAACCCAAAATCTGTCAGGGCTATGCTACTGGCCCTTTAAGGATTTTTGCTGCAGCTTCAGCCAGAGTGTTGCTTGATGGGCCAAGCACCTGAGCCAATCCCTGGATGGGTCAGGGTATCTAAACCTCTTCCTGTCAACCTGGCCCTGCTGGTGATTGCTTCTTGTGTCCTGGCTGTTGGTTTTTGCTCTGTGTTGTTTCACTGGTTCTCTCGATCTCGATTTTGGCCTGTATTCCTGGTTATTCTCTTGTCTTTCCCTCGGTACTACGCATACTTCTGGTTTGACCTCGTCCTGTCTGACTACTCTCTATTTGCTGTCTGTTTCCCATTAGTCTTCCATTTATCTTCTATCTGTTGTCATCCGTTTACTAGGGTATATCTCAGGAAGAGGTTCGAGTGCGAGGTGGCCCTTCTCGGGGTGGGTGCTCTGCTTAGGCGGGGCAAGCCAGGGACAGATTAGGGTGTCCCTTGCAAAAACCTTGAAAGCAGACCCTGCCAATTTCTCAGCTGTTGGATTGAATGGGAACAGCAGAAGGTCAGATTGACACTTCCTTCTTTGTGGAAACAGCTGTGTGTGGTACAATGTATGCAATTAGATTTTTCCTTGCATATGTCTAATATATGGAGAAGATTTCAGGATGTGAGATTTGACCTTATCTCTGTCCTGATATACCTTGCTGTGCAGAGAAACTTGTTACCACAACTTTGATCACATACAATGAAGGAGTGTAGTTTAAATGTGCCCACAATATACAAAAGCTGTATCTGCAAAGTCCTGCAACAATTCTCTCCATAACAGCTGCTTGGTTTTGTCTCTGTTCAGTTTTATGTTGTCTGATCTGACCCATGACCAAAAAATAATCTTGGTGGAATTTGTAAGAGTAGATGTGCTATGAACTGGGGCAGCAGCCTAGAAGTAAGTGCAGTTGTAAAGAGATGACTTGTGGCTGGTCACTTCTGAACCTAGGTCCTGTTCTTGTGCAGTATACCAAGTGTTTTCTTTTAAAAAAAAAAAAATCAATAAGTCGGCCTCTGAGAAACAATTCAATGCTGAGGTTTTAAGTGTAGTCTATATTATTCTTTGCTTTTTAATAACCATGCCCTAAAAACATTTCATTCTAAATAACCCTTGGATACTGGATACATTGTAGTTATAGAATGAAACTTAATGAATTTAGACAATAATGGAATTATTATCTAAACAGGAGACAACAAAAGTAATAGACAATAGTATAATTTTGACATATAAAACCAAAAAAGTCAAAAGACAACATATAATATAATGTAAAAGCAGAAGTAAGCAGCTTATTAAGCAATGCAAAATAAAGTGTGCAAGTGTAGTCATATCCTCTCTGTCTCATAACCCCAGACAACTATTCAACGCCTTTAACTCTCTCCTCCGCCCACCAGCACCTCCTCCACCCTCTCTCCTTTCAGCAGACGACTTTGCCATTCACTTCCTACACAAGATCAACCTTATCAGAGAAAGCTTCAGCCCCCAGTCCCCAGCGCCCTCCTCTATATCTGCACAATGCTCTTCCCCCTTAACTTGTTTCCCCACTCTTACACATGATAATCTTTCCTCTCTACTGTCCAAATCCAACCTCACCACCTGTAATCTTGACCCACTGCCATCACACCTTATCCCAGACCTTAGTGCTGCTTTCATCCCAGCCCTCACCCATCTTTTCAACTTATCGCTAACCTCTGGCATCTTCCCTTCCTCCTTTAAACATGCTACTATCACTCCCATCCTTTAAAAAAAAATCCCTTGATCCCTCCTCTCTGTCCAACTATCGCCCCATCTCACTGCTCCCTTTTGCCTCCAAACTCCTCGAGCAACACGTCTATCTTCAACTCTCCTCCCACCTCTCCTCCAACTCTCTTCTTGACCCACTACAATCTGGTTTCCGACCCCACCACTCTACCGAAACCGCCCTAACCAAGGTCACCAATGACCTAGCAACTGCTAAAGCCTCACGCCATTACTCTGTCCTTCTCCTTCTAGACCTGTCCTCTGCCTTTGACACTGTCGACCATTCCCTCCTGCTACACATCCTCTCCTCCCTCGGCATCACAGACTTGTCCCTTTCCTGGATCTCCTCGTACCTCCCTGATCAGACATTCAGCGTCTCTCATCTCGCTCCACCTCCTCCCCCGGCCACTCTCTGTTGGTGTCCCCCAGGGGTCAGTCCTGGGTCCTTTACTCTTTTCTATCTACACTCTTGGTCTGGGTCAGCTCATAGCTTCACATGGCTTTCACTACCATCTATATGCTGACGACACACAACTCTACATCTCTGGCCCAGATGTCACCTCTCTTCTCTCCCGGATCCCAGACTGTCTATCGTCCATTTCCTCCTTTTTCTCCTCCCGTCTCCTAAAACTAAATGTGGAGAAAACAGAATTCATCATCTTTCCACCGTCCCCCTCCATCCCTCCACCTGATCTCTCTATCACTGTCAACGGCTGTACACTCTCACCTGTTCCGCAAGTCCGCTGCCTTGGGGTAATCCTCGACTCCGCTCTGTCCTTCAAACCACACATCCAAACCCTCACCTCTGCCTGCCACTTCCACCTGAAAAATATCTCTCGCATCCGCTCATTCCTCAACTTCGACACAACAAAAATGCTGGTCCACGCCCTTGTCATCTCCCGCCTTGACTACTGCAACATCCTTCTCTCTGTCCTCCCATCTAGCACTCTTGCTCCCCTTCAAACCATTCTCATCTCTGCTGCCCGTCTTATCCACCTCACTACTCCTCTGCCTCTCCCCTCTGCCAATCCCTTCACTGGCTACCAATTGCCCAGCTAATTCATTTCAAGTTGCTAACCCTGACCTACAAGGCTCTCCATAACCTTTCCCCTCCATATATCTCTGCCTTAATCTCCCGATATCTTCTCTGTTCTCCTCTTATCAGCTCCTCACACAACCGTCTCCAAGACTTCTCTCGTGCTTCCCCCACACTCTGGAACTCACTGCCCCAAAATATTAGACTCTCTTCCACTCTCACCAGCTTCAAAAGCGACCTGAAAACCAATTTCTTCAGGATTGCCTATAACCTACAACAACCCTGCTGCCACTGTACTACCCCACAAACATGTCTGCCCCTCACCTCCTGTCTCTTCCCTCCTCCTTGTAGATTGTAAGCCCTCGCGGGCAAGGCCCTCTCTCCCTCTGTTTTGCCAGTTGTAAGTCATTTATCGTTATTATTGTACTCATTTGACATTATGTATGTAACCCCCTCGAATGTACAGCGCCATGGAATCAATGGCGCTTTAAAATAAATGTTAATAATAATAATAATAGTCGGGCTGTGGTCAGTGGTCCAAACTTAGAGCCACATGTATGAAACTGTTTAGGTCTAAAACTCACTCTTTTGCCAATAGTAATCTATGGGCAAAAAAGTGAGTTTTAGACCAAAACAGGTTCATACATGTGGCCCTTAATATTGGGAGGAAAATATTATCACCCCCAAATATGGTCTCCAATAAAACGTTTCATTATTCCATCACCCAAGTTCAACATTTCGCTTTATTCCTAGTCTTCTTCACTAGTTATTTAATTAGAAAGTGAGAGCCAAATAAGAAAGGTAACAGTAATACCATGGAGCAGAAATAAGGTGTACAGTGTATGATGTATCCATAGTTTCCACTTAAGTCCTCCACAGTTTTTTCCATAATGTTCAATCCCATATGACTGGATAGCCTTGATTTTATTCTTACACCAGAATCTTATTCATATGATCAGTAGCCACTTACTGAAAGTAAAGAGGTTCTCCATCTTTGAACAGCTTGAATTCTGGCAACCATGAGCAGGAACTGGAGACCTTCAGAAGAGTAGTTTTTGAAAGGCTCGGACTGGCCCACAGGGGAACAAGGGAAGTCCTCACTAGACCCTTCGATATGGTGGGCCCCAAAGCATGGCAGGACTGGGGCTGCTTTTAAGGAAGAAATGCAGAGAAAGAGAGGCACAATGCAAGAGGCAGAGTGTAAGAATCATGTGAAGTATGTGCAGTCATATATACTAAATGGAGGGTGGGCCCCAAGAATTAACTACATTGGTGGGCCCTGGGAATCATCTGCACTGGCGGGCCCCAGGATTCAACACCTATGGTAGGCCCCAGAAATCAAAACCCCTAGTCGGCCCCAAGGATCAACTCTACTGGTGGGCCCCAAGAATCAACTCTACTGGTGGGCCCCAAGAATCATCTCTACTGATGGACCCCAAGAATCAACTCAACTGGTGGGCCCCAAGAATCAAGACTACTGGTGGGCCCCAGCCATCCCTTTTCGATACTGGTTAGTGTTACCTGTTGGCTTCATCCTAAGTAAGTGAACTTGGAAAAAGTTAAAAATAGAGTATGGTCAAGATGCTTTAATAAAAAGATATAGGGCGACATATATGAATGGGGCTGCACCAGTTATCTGGCATCAAAAAGCTTTAATAGACCTGTTCTATAGCTGTATGAACAGTCGTATGCCAAAGTTTGGCGCAATAAACGCCAGCAAGACACTTTTTAATGTGCCAAAGATTTGGGGCATTATGGGGGTGTCGCATCACATTCATAGAATTGGACACATATATGATTCTTTGATGCCAAATCTAGGCGCAGAACAGTTAGAACAGCCAAACCTGGGTAAAGGTGGTGCCTGAGCCAGACTTGTGGTATTGGCTCTACACTGCCCTGTATGTATGACCTGCAGAAGAACAGCCAGACCAGGGTAAAGGTGGTGCCTGAGCCAGACATGTGGTATTGGCTCTACATTGCCCTGTATGTATGACCTGCAGAAGAACAGCCAGACCAGGGTAAAGGTAGTGCCTGAGCCAGACTTGTGGTATTGGCTCTACACTGCACTGTATGTATGACCTGCAGAAGAACAGCCAGACCATGGTAAAGGTGGTAACTGAGCCAGACTTGTGGTATTGGCTCTACACTGCCCTGTATGTATGACCTGCAGAAGAACAGCCAGACCAGGGTAAAGGTGGTGCCTGAGCCAGACTTGTGGTATTGGCTCTACACTGCACTGTATGTATGACCTGCAGAAGAAAAGCCAGACCAGGGTAAAGGTGGTGCATGAGCCGACTTGTGTATTGGCTCTACACTGCCCTGTATGTATGACCTGCAGAAGAACAGCCAGACCGGGGTAAAGGTAGTGCCTGAGCAAGACTTGTGGTATTGTCTACACTGCCCTGTATGTATGACCTGCAGAAGAACAGCCAGACCATTGTATAGGTGGTGCCTGAGCCAGACTTGTGGTATTGGCTCTACACCCCCCTGTATGTGTGACCTGAAGAAGAACAGCCAGACCAGGGTAAAGGTGGTGCCTGAGCCAGAATTGTGGTATTGGCACAACACTGCCCTATATTTATGACCTGCAGAAGAAACAGCCAGACCAGGGAAAAGGGTGGTGCCTGACCCAGACTTGTGGTATTGGCTCTACACTGCCTGTATGTGTGACCTGCAGAAGAACAGCCAGAACCAGGGTAAAGGTGGTGCCTGAGCCAGACTTGTGGTATTGGTTTCAACACTGCCTGTATGTGTGACCTGCAGAAGAACAGCCAGACCAGGGTAAAGGTGGTGCCTGAGCCAGACTTATGGTATTGGCACTAGACTGCGCCTGTATTTATGACCTGCAGAAGAACAGCCAGCCCAGGGTAAAGGTGGTGCCTGAGCCAGACTTGTGGTATTGGCTCTACACTGCCCTGTAGTATGACCTGCAGAAGAACACCAGACCAAGTAAAGGTGGTGCCTGGGGCCAGACTTGTGGTATTGGCTCTACCTCCCCTGTATGTATGACCTGCAGAAGAACAGCCAGACCAGGGTAAAGGTGGTGCCTGAGCCAGACATGGGTAGTTGGCACTACACTGTACTGTATGTATGACTGCAGAAGAACAGAAAATCACTGCAAAATTATAATCCCTTAAACATAATTTTTACAAATAATCTGGGGGGGGGGGGGGGGGGGGGGGGGGGGGGGGGGGGGGGGGGGGGGGGGGGGGGGGGGGGGGGGGGGGGGGGGGGGGGGGGGGGGGGTGGTGGGGGGGGGGGGGGGGGGGGGGGGGGGGGGGGGGGGGGGGGGTTTGGGGGGGGGGGGGGGGGGGGGGGGGGGGGGGGGGGGGGGGGGGTGGGGGGGGGGGGGGGGGGGGGGTGGGGGGGGGGGGGGGGGGGGGGGGGGGGGGGGGGGGGGGGTGGGTTTTTTGACAGATAAATCACTGTATCCCGTGGTTAAATTTTTTAATCCCGGGGCTTTTCCCAACGCGTTTTCCCCCCATACAATTTGGGTTCACGGGGATTAAAAAAAAAAACCCTCTCGCTGGGGAAATAAGAAAAATTTTTAATTAAAAACCCGCATGTAAAATTTCATCTATGACGGTTTATATCACCTCTATGGGTGAGATAGAAAAAGTGAAAATTAGCTTGGAAGCTGCCGGGTTTAAAAAATTTATAACCCTCGCACCCCCCTTTGGAAGGGCTGGCCCCCCAAGGAAAAGAAGGGTACAGAATGTTTTTTTTTCCCTGCTTCCCTTAAATCCCCTTACTCCCCCTTTAGATGATAACAATAAACCCCCTAACATTTCCGCATCGATGTTAGGGGGTTTTATACCTATTGCCGGTTCTACGAAACCATGGGCGCATATCCCCCTCCCTTTGCTTAGTTTGGCGTTCCGGAAGTTGTACTGGCGATGGGGGGAAAACCCCGGATAAAATGTCCCTTTCCCCGATTCACTTGGGTTTGAAAGGGACCCCTACGCTGTACAGACCCCCCAATACAAATCACGGCGCGGTCCGGCGTCTTAGACAAACGGTTCTGCGCTGTCCAGGAAGAAGATCCCCGGGAAAATTTGCGCAAAATCAAAGTCCGGGGGCAAAACCCTCGGCCCCTTTACATTTTTGCTCGTCTTATTTAAAAAGGGACAAAAGGGTCCTTTTTTTTCCGGTCAGCCCCCACCGGAAACCAACCCAACACACATCCGGCCAGCCGAATAAATCCCCCATACAGAGTCAAATGCGCACAAGGGACATCCGCAAAAAACCCCCCAAAATTTGCCGAAAAAAGCACCCCAAAAAAAAAAGGGGGGGGGGGGAGGTTCCCTCACCGCCCCGATCCTCACTATTAATAGCGGAGCTTTTCCCCCCAACTATGATTCTCCAAATTTCTTAAAGTGGCCTTTTGTGTAAGGGATGTCAAAGTGAAACCACGGGCTTTTAAATTTCGGGGCCCAAATTTAATTTGGGGGTCCCAAAAATTCATTGTCTTAGGCGGGCAAAAAATTTAAACCAACTATAAGTAATAAAATGAATATAATAAAAAATTTTAATGATAAAATTTAATGTTTACATAAAAAAACGGTCGTTTTTGAAAAATCAATAGGGTTTCCTCTGGGGAAAGGGTGAACGAAACAGACCCGAATAAACTGACCCAAGCAAGAGTCTACCCAATAAAAACCAAATTGCAAAGTCTCTTTAAGGGCCCCCTTTGGGAAAAAACTGTTTCCCCAAAAACGGTAGACCCAAAGGGCCTTTAACAAAAAAAATTTTTTTTGGGGGGGGTTCTATCCCATTTTTCCTCCCTTGGAGAGGGTCTAAACCAACCCAAAATAAAAAAAAGCAGAGTTTCCCATTCCCCTTTTATGTTTGTTCCCAGAAAAGTCGAGTTTACTGGCGTGTCTCTTCTATTAGTATGTCCCCCAATTTCTCCCCCCCTCCCTTTTGAATGTTCCTTTTTTTTTTCCAATATAATTCGTGGGAAAGGGACATTTGCACGGAGACAAATCCTTCTGCCAAACATTTGGGCAAAATACGGTTTTAAAAAATTTTGTTTTCCATTTGGGCACTTGTAAAGGGATTTATTTTGGGTTTAAAGTAGGGCAGGTACACATCTTCCCCCCCCCACATTTAAACATCCCCATCTTTTTTCCTTTAAAGCCGGGAAACCTTGAGGGGGTATTGGTGTGAAAAGGATTTATGGATCAGTCTATTTTTAAATATATCTCCCCCCTTCGATAATTTATCAAAGGGGTGGCAGGGGTTTAACCCTCTAGATCCTGGCCCAAACCATTAGTATTCCCCAATTTTTTTTGGGGAAATTTTCCCAAAACTTCTAGATTTCTATCGCAAAATTTGCGATTACACGTGCTTTGTTTTTTATCTTTACCCCTCCTGGGATTTACCCCTGTAGAAAATGTTGCCCTGTTTTTTTTTTTGTGAAAGCCTTAGGGGTGATTCCAAAACTCCTGAGGTTATCCTCGACAAAAAAATCTTTCTCTCAAATTTTACCTGCTGTTTTCCTAAAGTCCTCATCTTGGACAGTTTTCTTTAAACCCTTCCGGGAAATTTGCCCCTTTTGGGTATTCCTCTCCTACAGGGAAATTGGATGGTAATTTTTCCCAATGAAACCAAGTGTTTTGCTGGGGGTTTTCCTATACATATCCTATGGATGCCCCCCATCCGATCTTTAATAATAAGGACATCCAAAAAGGGGTAAAAAATTCTCTTCATTTCAAATGTGAAAGGGCTTTACCGATCTCGTTTTTTTTGACCCTTGCAAACGAACTCCCAAAAAGTGACCCCTTCCCCTTTCCCCAGGGGAAACGATGATGTCATAAAAAGACCCCCCCCCAAAAAAAAAAATCGGGGGGGCCCATAAATCGTCTCCCTTGGGATCCCAAAGGGTGGCCTTCCCACCGGGCCCGGGAAAACAATTTGAAAAAACCCGGGGGCGCAGGGCCCCCCATTCCCGGTCCCCCTGACTGGGGAAGGTCTTGTTCCCGAAAAAAAATTTAATTATGCCTAAACACAAAAGTCCAATAGCCCTGATACAAAGGCATTATGAGCCTGGTTTTCCCAAAACTTCTTGTAGAAAAAAAAAATTTTAAACCCTGTTGAATACCAATTTCATGGGGGGAATTTTAAAATTTATTTTAAACTTTTACATCTATAGACCCCAAAAAAGTACTTCTTTATTGACTGTAATCCCCCCCAAAGCTCCCGCAGTAAATCCAAATTTGTCCCCTTTTAAATGAAAAAAGGGGGGGGGCCAATGTGGTTCAAAACCCTGTAAGAAATTATCTTTTTAAAAACCCCCCCACTTTTTTTGGCGTAATTGATCCAAAACCCCTGAGACTTTTGGCCCTCCTTTTAGGGGGGTTAAAGCCCTTATAAAATTTTTGGGGATCGAATAAAATGAAGGTTTTTGGGGTTTTTAGAGGCTCATAAATTTGAATTCTGTGTGGTTATTAAAACCCAATTCAAAAGCCCTCCAAAAGAATTTCCCCTAGTTGCATAGTAAAGTTTTTTGTGGGGACTGTGGGTAAAATACCAAACGCCTTTTGCCCTTTGGAAAAGGGCTTTGCACATCTGTTTAAATAATGCCCTGATTTAATATAACTATTTTTTCCCCCCCTTACCGGGGGGTTTAAATTTATTTAGATTTGCCCCTTTAAAAAGTGTGACAATGTCCTATTTCCTCTGAAATAAGATTATTAGGGAAAATTTGCCTCTTTTAACTAAAAACAACGGATTTTCTTTAGGGGACTATTTGAAAAAAAAGAAATTTCCGTGAAATCAAACCTATTTGGGGGGCACCCCTTTTTTTGGGTTTTTAAATTTTGTTTTGACCCTCTATTTTTTTCCTCCTCCTCCAAAGGGCCCCTAACGTAGGGATCCCCTCTAAAATCCTGTGCTGAAAAACACCCAATTGCTGGAAATTCAATTTGATCTTTGTTTTTAAAAAAATTTTATCCCTTTTTGGGGCTTACGCACAAACAGGTGAAAGATTTTTTGCCAAAAAAAAATCACTAAAAACTTAGTGGGGGCAAAAAAAACAGCCAGACCGGGGAAAAGGGTGGGGCCTAAAAGCCAGACTTGTGGTATTGGCTCTACACTGCACCTGAAATTTGGGGCCCTTTGCAGAAGAACGGGCCAGACCAGGGTAAAGGGGGGGCCTGACCCAACTTTGGAAATTTGCCTCTCACGCCCTTTTAATTTTATGACCTAAAAAAACCCAGCCAGACCAGGGTAAAGGGGGTTTGCTGAGCCAGACTTGTGATATTGGCTCTACACTCCCCCTGTTTGTTTGCCTGCAGAAGAATAGCCAGCCCAGGGAAAACGGGGTCCCTTGACCCGGGACTTTTGGTTTTGGGAAACTGGACTGTGCCTGAATTTTTTACCCACAGAAGAACACCAGACCGGGTTTTAAGGTGGTCCCAGACAAATTTTGTGTCTGGTCACAGAATATAAAAGTGAAATTAGCAGAATGAAATGGTTTAAGTCGTTTATTATTCTCTATACATGGGACAATCATGGTATTACTAGCGTCATTTATCGAGCACAATTTTTCCTTCTTATTTCTCCTTACTGGAATTCTACTCTTGTGCATCGGATGATGGGTGACTTTTTACATTTGGGAAAAAGGTGGAGATAAAAAAGAGCACGGGAAAAATTTGAATTTATCTATCCCCTTTTGGGGTTATTATTTTTCAAATTCATACGGAAATTTTAAATTCTTTCAATCCATCAATAATAGGACCTGATGAGTGCTTAAATTCAGATATTATAAATCACTGCGTGTAAATCTTTTCCTATGAAAGTAAAAATCAGAGACTTCATTTGCATGTGATTTAAGGGGAAAGGGTAAAAAGTGTTGCTTTATCATTTGGGAACAAGAGATTAGGCATGTTGACAGGCCCATCTTAAAGGGTGGGCAGCTGTCCATAACGCCACTCACCTTAAGGGGGGGGGGGGGGGGGGGCCCCCCCAGAATGCATAACTGACAGCTGGGGCCATGGTAAACAAATTCTTGCTAATAGGCAAAGCAAAAAAAAATCCAATCCCTCCAAAATAACACGACAAAAGTAATTTAACCTAGTTTATGTTAATTCTAAAACTATATGAAATTAAATGCTCTAAAATTAATCTAAAATTAATTTAAAATTATACATTATAAAGATAACAATAATTTAAATAATATAGAATTAGAAAACTAATACAGCAATGCATTAGAAAAAACAAACAAAATCAGAATGAAATTTTATTGTTATCATAATACATTTTTTATTAGAAAATAATCTTAATGAAATGCACGAGTCTCTATAGAGAAGAGAAGTAACAGTTAGAGTACAAATATTACAGTTCTTAAAGGAGTTTTCTCACCACAGGCTTTCGCAAACATGAGCTGCCTTATGGCTTCAAATACAGAGGCAGGTCTCTCCTCCCAGTAGGCGTGTCTTCCCTCGCTGAAGACTGGTGACATCATCATTCTGTGTGAGCAGTGGAAGGGAGAGAATGTCACAGCTCTACTGAGCTCCTGCAGTGGTCTGTTCTCATGTCTGCAGAGCTCCAGGCTCCACAAGCTCCTCGTAATCAGAACACCTGCATTGCTGTAAACAGTTATACATACAGCCTAAAATGGTGAAACAAATGTGAGAAATGCACAATGTATAAGGCTGTGTTATATGGGTGTATTATATGGGGGGGTTGAATCTGGCAGCTAAAGACTCAGTAATTGCCTACATCCTTCACATAGAGCTGTCACTGTGAGAGAGGCATAGAGAGCTAAGGCAGCCTTTATTACACATACACAGACAGCACAGAAAGCTGAGACAGCCAGTTTCAGTTTCATTTTTACACACCTCAGAGTTGAGTGAGCACAGAGAATGCAGGCAGACAATCACAGCATTGGGGGCTTGTCCCGACCAGGGCTGAACTAAATATCAGGCAGCCAATCACAGCAAATGGGACGTGAACTGACCACAGGCTTCAGATTTAGCTCTATACACTGACAGATTAGCTAATTGCTGCAATATTAAGTGATTTAGATAATACAAACAAATTGAAACATGTTTATTTTAACTGTCCCCATCATTACAGAAATGATCTTTGTAGAGAGAAAATGCCTTTAAGTATGATTGACAGAAATAGCTTATTATCTCTTGCAGCATTCTAACCACAAAATTAAAGAGGTTGTCTCACTACAAATATTAGCTTTCAACATGTAGGTAACAGCAACCCGCCGGCCCCATAGATATGCATTATTCACGGCGCGTATACGCCATGAATAAATGACATGTCACTTCTCTCTCTGCTCGCCGTATTGTGCGAGCGGGGAGAGGAGACGTAATCCATAGTTCTCTATGAGAACTGTGGATTACTGTAATGACTGGGACATATTTCAGCCCGTAATTCGCACAGTACGGCGCTAATTACTGGCTGAAATACGTCCCAGAATGAACCGTGTGAACATAGCCTACGGGTATGTTCACATGGGTAAATTTCGGTGCGCATTTCAAAATTCTCAGAGAGAACTATGGATTACGCCTCCTCTTCTTGGGCGTACAATACGATTGTATTGTACGCCTGGGAGATAAGTGACATGACAGTCTATGGGGCTGGCGGGTTGCCGGCACCCCGAGTCGCGGGAATACGTGCCAATCAGCGCAACTCCCAAAAACCCGGTGTAACTGCGGGGCGTACTGTACGCCCCGCAATTACGCTGTGTGAACATAGCCTAATAGGCTCAGCTAGAAATAGCAGAACTGATATGCCAATCACTGCTGTAGACCCAACCATAGAAAAAGCAGAAAGTGTAATTCTGAAGCTGCCTTTGGCTCTGTAAAACCATACCTCCTAACTTTTAGAGGTTGCAAATAGGGACACATTAGGCCATGCCTCTAACCATGCCCAAACACATCAGATACTTTTTAAAGCAAGATAGTTTATTGATGCAAATCACATTTATAGAGCTAAGAGGGACAAGGGTTAGAAATAGTGACTGTCCCTCCAAAATAGGAACACTTGGGAGGTATGGTGAAACATTATGGTGAGTCAGTCCCTTTAAACTATCAGTAGTTTCAGACTGGACATGTTAATAGTTAAAAAATTATAGTCTCAGGCATAGCAGTTCTTCTAAACTTACAAGAAGATAAGTATTCTGGAAGAAGGTTCAGCAGCTCATCCGTTGAAGTCATTGGCTATTGAGTAGTTTTGCACTACACTGTATATTTGCTTTGATTTCCTAAATAAAAATACATCTTATGATCTCTTGCCAGTTCCTCATCCCCAGATTTGTGCAGCGTGTGGAACAGTTAACTGTATTGGTCCTAATAATAGGACGCTGGCTGATGCCAAGAAGTAAAATGACCCGTGACCAGCTCGCCCAGCTCCTTCTGCTGTATGTTGCTTTGGGCGCGGATACTCCGGACATTTTACAACTGATAAAAGAGCCATCAATAAAAACCAACAAGACTGTAACTGTGGTGGGGCTGTGTCTATTCACTTGGGCAGTTATGTAATTCACAATAGTGCTCACCCAGACTATGTCTTGCTAATTTCTGTCTACAGAGGACAAAAGGCCTTTTCATTCTTTGTCCAAAGTAAAGAATTATATATTGACTTTATGTTGAGGTTTAGAGTGTGCTGATCATTGTGAGGATGCAGGATGGACCCTTCTTGATTTACCATTTGTACTTGGTAAGTAAAGAGGGAGTGTTTAATGATTCCACAACATTTTTTATATGCAAAAACATTTTGTCACTTATATTACAAGTATACAGGGTCGTTGTGTTTCTATGCAAAAAAAAAAAAATTTCAGAAGAAAGAGATTTCACAATCTCAAAGACATTTGGTGTAACAAGTATTGTACAATGCATAAAAATGCCAACCAAAATGTACTTACTATTGTATATAAAAAATGTTTAAAAGGTCTTCCAGCTGCCATTGTTTGTAAACCAGAAGAAAAAAAAAGTTCTGTTAGCAGTTCTGTAATAATCTATTCTCAAAATTCATTGACACCTTATTTTTTTTTTTTTAACACAAATGTTTATTTAGAAATAAAGTCATAACAATACAAATGCAGTATCCAAACAAGCTGCAACAATATAAAAGTCATAAACTTTTCATATGAAATGGACAACGGATATTGGAAAATAAAGATTGACTGTATTCCTTATTTTTTAGATTTTATTAAGCCTCTTATGCAACAGACCCCGCCCCCTTGAAACATATTCCAACTTTGAACTCCCTGTAGTGTACCCTTGTCCCTTCTAGATTAATCTCCAATGGCTAAGTTCCCTAAGGTGCCTTTTAATTTTTCCAATAGATAGTATTCTGTATATTTTAATGGTTTCAATAAAGACTTGATCTCACTGGTAGTGTACTGCTTAGAAATAAAATGTTTCCCCTTTTTAAAGAAACTTTTGGCGTCTCTGTCTTTATTTCTCTCAGCCTCCAGCTAAGCTCCTGTTTCAAACAGTTCCGGAGCTCAGATAAATCAGGGATCGTAGAATCAAGCCAATGTCGCAACAGACATTTCTTTGCCGCCAGTAAAGTTATGTGAACACCTTTCATTGTCACCAGTGGGCCCCCCACCTCATCATTGTGCGAGTCCTTGGTGACATAATGAAACAATAGGCCCTGTGGGTTAAAGGTTATTGAGATGTTCCACATCTCAATCTATTATATATCAGATTACCTGTCGCCAGAATCCCTGGATCCCTGAACATAACCACATGCAGTGATACAGTTTAGCTTTTTCCAACCCGCATTTCAGGCAGGCCTGCAAGTATCCTAAATTCTCCGATCCTTGTCAGATATAAGTCACTGGCATCCAATGGGATCGATTGCCCAAGAAATCATAATGGATCTGTTGTATTTGTCATGGCTCATGTAAGAACAAAACACCATTGTGTACCTATACAGACACTTAAAAACTAAATGGGGTTGTCTGCTTTGGACAATTCCTTTATGTTAGGAAGATTTCGGGTTGTCTGTTACAGACAGGCTAGTGGAACCTAGGGACCCTATGGCAGTTTTTCTCAACTCCAGTCCTCAAGACCCGCCAACAGATCATGTTTTTAGGATCTCTCACAGAATGCACTGACAGTAATTATATCACCTGTGGAGAATGCACTGACAACAATTATAATCACCTGTGCAATACTGAGGAGATCCTAAAAACTTGACCTGTTTGGTTGGGTCTTGAGGACTGGAGTTGAGAAACACTACCGTATGGGATTTCATTCAGACCTCAATTAGAATTTGGAATTAAATTCTTTAGCATTAACCCCATCACAAGGGCATTGCCTTTGCTAAAAGGAATTCTCCAAGTTGTGTTCCCAAGAGTAGTCTGGTAAAGGAACTATACATAGGAAAGATATGGTATCATGAGATGGTTTCAGAGGAACGGTACTTTGAAACATAATAAGACATGAGCCATAATTAGAAGTAAGGAACCAGAACAATCATCAGAACAAGCTAAGACACAAGGGAACCCTATTACTCAGGTTACCGTATGGTGAGTTGAGCCTGAGTACAAACCCCAGGTATGTGTGATATCACTAACAGGAAATACAAAATCCTGGATATTGTTCCTTAAATCCTCCAATGTAAAGATATGCACATAGATCCATGCACTAGCGGATGGCAGCAGGACAGAGCATAATGAATCAGCCATGGACAACGTTGCAGCCAAATATTGGAGTCAACTAATCAGCAGCAGTAAGGTCAGCCAGCAGCCACCACGGTGCCCTGCTACTGGGATACCCAGTGATCAATTGTAACGTGTGACAAAGTTTTACTTTCGAGCAGGCCGCCAACACAAATTTCAGGGCCCCATACAGCTGAAGCACCGGGGGCCCCCCCCCCCCCGAAAACCCCCCCCCAAAACCCCGATCGCCCCCGCCCCCAGCAAAAAAAGGGCCCTAGGAAAAAAAATGCGCCCATTTTACCAATTAAGTGTGCAAAAAAAGAATGTATTTGTATTACAATAGAAAGGGAGCCAAAAAATTGTCTATCTCAACGTCTGTCAGTCTAAAAAATTTCATAGACACAGGCTAATATTTTTCCCCCCTATCCCCCTCCCCCACAAACAATACCCCCTCCACCCACATACAATATCCCCCTCCACCCACATACATTACCCTCCTCCACCCACATACAATATCCTCTCCCCCACTTTAAAATATCCTCCCCCACCCACTAAATATCCCCCTCCACCCACATAAAATACCCCCCTCCACCCACATCCAATACCCCCTCCACCCAAAAAATATCCCCCCTCCACCACAACAATACCCCCCCACCCACAACAATTCCCCCTCCACCCAAACTACAATATCCCCCTCCACCCTCAATTCCCCCTCCATTTTTCCCCCTTGTCAGCCCCTCCCCCTTCTAAAATAAACACCACAAAAAAGTAAGTGTACCCCCTAACACCAGCTCAGGTATAACCTAAAACCCCGCCACATAGACCCCCAAAATAAGGTCAGACACCACTCAGGTAAAACCCTACAACACCGCCTATAGAGACCACATAGGGTCGACACCAGCTCGGGTCCATCACGTTACTAATAAGCACTGATCCAATTTGAAGCAAAAAAACCCCCCTGAAACGGGAACTCCCCGGAAGGGGTCTTATCTGAGGATGTTTTTTCTCTCATGGTCGTTTTTTCCCTTTTTTTCTAAATCCTTTCCCACCCCGCCATAGGA
The DNA here is from genome assembly GCA_025379985.1 of Phyllomedusa bahiana. Classification (NCBI taxonomy): domain Eukaryota; kingdom Metazoa; phylum Chordata; class Amphibia; order Anura; family Hylidae; genus Phyllomedusa; species Phyllomedusa bahiana. The sequence continues at coordinate 173,746 of JAODAL010000464.1, read as the reverse complement.
CTTGCCCCCGGCCAAAAACCCCCCTGCAGAAATAAACAAATATTTTTAGAATCCTAAATTTTTTCAAGCATTTCTTTACCTATTCCCACCTCTGTACAAACTTCCCAGGGTGCGAGAGCGGGTACAAACCCCAAACTTAGGCCTAGTATCCAAAGGGGGTTTGGGGGGACAAACCCCCCGGAGTAATGCTACAACTAGGGCTGCTCCCCTAACAATTATATTACCAGGTAGGTAGGCAAATGGGAAAGGCCCCGGTAATTTTGAAGGCCCTATTTGGGTAGGTAGACACCCGTGGAAAATGTGGTGGCCCAGCCCCAGGTAGGTTTTGGGACCTACCATGATCCCCTTTAGTTTTTTGGCGGTCAGGGCCCTTTTAAAGGGGTTAGGTGAGTCGGGCCCCTTAGAGGTTGGTAGAGTCAGGGGGCCCCCCTTTTTTGAGGTTAGGTAGATTTGGGGCCCTCCTTTAGGGTTTAGGTAAAAGTCAGGGCCCTTTTTTTAATGTTGCAGCAAGGGCCCCCTTTAGTTAAAGGCAGCGCCAGGGACCCCCCTTTAGAATAGGCACGCCAGGGACCCCCTTTGTGATAGGCAGCGCCGGGACCCCCTTTAGTGATAGGCGCCAGGGACCCCCCTTTAGTGATAGGCATGCCGTGCCCCCCCTTTGTGATAGGCAGTCGTGCCCCCTTTAGTGATGGGCAGCGCCAGGACCCCCTTAGTGATAGGCAGTGGGGCCCCCTTTATATAGACGCCGGGCCCCTTTAGTATGGGCAGTGGGGGGGGGCCCCCCCTTTAGTCATATTGCCAACTTTCGAAAATGAAAAAGCAGGAGAACTTAGTGGGTGGCGCCGTAGGCGCCGCGGCAAAAAAATTTGCATGGAACGCCCTCTTTTTGGTAGCCACGCCCCTCAAAAAAGCCCACCCACTCCACCCAACGCATAACGGCTTTGGAAGAAAGCCAGGTAATGCCCCTTTTAAGCCAGGAGTAGCCCACCCCTAACCAGGTATTGCCCTTACAGGGGGTAATGCCCCCCTTTTAGCCAAGTAGTGCCCCCACTTAGCCAGGTAAGCCAAAATTTTTTAGCCAGGTAGATGCCCCCCCTTTTGTTTGCCGGTAGGTGCCCCCCCCTTGTTACCAGGGTTGGGGCCCCCCTTTTACAAGGGAGGGGCCCCCCTTGTCAGCCAGGTGGGGCCCCCCCCTCTGTTTGCCAGGGAGTGCCCCCCCTTGTTTTCCGGGAGATGCCCCTCTGTTGCCCCGGTAGGCCCCTTGTTGCCAGGTATGCCCCCTTTGTTGCCAGTAGATGTCCCCCCTGTTTTCCAGGTAGTGCCCCCTCTTTTTTCCAGGGTTTCCCTCTGTCCCCGGTAAGCCCCCCCAAAGTAAAAAAAATTAAATAAAAAAATCCACTTTCCTTACCAGGTCCTGCAGCGTGGCCGCTCCCGACCGACTCTTCACGGCGCAAAGGGGAAGTGAAGCACCGCGCGTCACCCCCTGCAGCCGGCGCACTTCCCCCCCCCGCCCGTTTACCCTTTTGCGGACACACCCGGCGCCCTACAACAGGGAGGGGACGGAGGGGGGAGGGAGGAGGGGGCGATCCCCCCCTGCCCCTCCCCCCACAGTGAGACCGCGGGCGGGTGAGCGGCCGCGTCGGCCGCGGCCCCCGCCTGTAGGAGCGGGCCCGCGGCGCAAAGGGAGCCCCCCACGCTACTCTTGCGCCGCGGGAATTTTAAAGGGCCCCCGCCGCCTGCAGGCGGCGGGGGAATCCCCCTCCCCCCCGGGGGGGCGGGGGGGGCCCCCAAAAAGCGGGACCCCCCCCCCCCAAAAAAGGGAGGTGCATGTATCCTTTAGTGATAGGAGCCAGGACCCCTTTAGTGATAGGCAGGGCCAGTGACCCCCTTTAGTGATAGGCAGTCAGGGCCCCTTTAGTGTAGGGAGCGCCAGGGACCCCTTTAGTGATAGGCCGCCGGGAAACCCTTTATGTAGGCAGTCAGGCCCCCTTTTATATTAAAAAAAAAAACAAATCAATCCTTACCCGAGCCTCGGTCCTGCCGCTCCGAGCTGCCGCCCCTCCTGCCGCCCTGCATAGGGGGGGCGCGGGGGAAGTGGTAACCCCCCGCCCCTACATCAGCAGTAGGGCCGGGGGCCCCGCAGGCGCAGGCCTAGCGTTTCGCCTCCGGGGGGATCAGGGGGGCGAGCCGAAGTGGCGCTGCGCCCGGCCCCACCCCCGGGAGCCCCGGGAGTCGGGGACTTAGTCCCGCCCCGGCCGGTCTTGGGGGCCGGGGAGCAGGGGCCCCCGGGGGTGCAGAGAACCGGATGCCCCGGGCCCCGGGGAGCGACGGGAAGCCTCTGGGGCCCCCCGCAACTCGGGCCCCCCACTGTGGGCCAGGCGGAGCCTGGTTCGGGGGGGCCGGGGCGCCGGGCCCCCCTCTGCCTTTGGAATAAGGGGGCCGCTTTCCGCGGGCCCCCCCTTTTTCCACCGGGCCCCATAAGGGGTAAGGTTGTACCCCCTGTATGGCGGCCCTGCTTCCGAGCCCCTACAGAAAGAAATGGAACACTGCTTATTATAATCAGAGGAGTTGTCCAGCCCCCTTTTTTAAGTAAGAGTATGGTGCTGGGCCTGTAAAAATTGTTTTCAAAGAAACCATACTCATCTCTGTGCTGACCCTCATTCCAGCAATGCGTCTGCTGGTCCTTTTCCCAGGTCTTCTGTTGTCTTCCACCATCTGGCAAACATTTCATGGAAACTGCAGCTGGAGCTATCACGCAATGTTGCCCGAAGCTTTGCTTTGTTGATGATCCAGGGGTGTAGCTATAGAGGGTAAAGATAAAGATATACAGTATATTAAAAAAAGAGAAAAGAGAATTTTGGCATGGTGTTAAAAGGTGGGCACTCACTGTAAAAACAAGGAGCTGTCTGTCACAGCAAACATCTGTTAAATCCGATGGAAAAATGATACCAGCCCTTAGAAAATGTTATCCAAGTGTGTGGGGTGGAAAACTTGTATGCAAATTGCTCAATTGCATTTACAAATAAATTCACAGTGAAAACCGAGATAAGATCTAAATCCCGTCTGCTAGGAAAATGATCTCCAACAATTTGGACCATGGCCACATTTATAATAGCACATGAAGTACTCTTGTACATGTCGAGGGAAATCACATAGATTCATCCATAAATCTGAGGATCCAAACAGAAGATGGGACATAGTTGGTAACTGCTATACATGACTAGCTCTTCTGAGCCGTCGCATTCTTATTTCACTAGGATCACTGCTAATAGTTGGAGGATGGAGGTCACCATGACTTTTGGACTATGGCTGCCTCTCACTCTGTGCTGATACCTGGAGAACAGTCTAAGTTAAGAGTGGGGAACGTCTGGCCCACAAAATAATTTGGTCCAGCCCTGCCAAGGCAACCGGTGCTTCTGCTGAATCTTCCCCAGCTCCAACTGCAGTTGGGCCCTTTTCTTGGTCTAACAGCTGGCTGGCTCAGGCTTGTAAAGCAGGTACACATTGGACACCTGCACAATGGTCACCTCCTCCTTCTCCTCCAGCTGCAGCTTAAGCAGCAACTTACTGTATCTGCCTCCAGACTTCACTTGCTCACTGGTGTGGACAAGACCATTTTGTGTAATAGAACACTGACATCCTGAGACTTATGGTGCATGGAGCAACATCATCTGCAGCTCCAGCCATTACATTACAGGTGAGTTAATGAAATATTCGACTAAATGTAGCATGCTAATTGTTAAGCTGATCTTTTTTTCTATGACCTGTAAATCATGTTATAAATATCTAAATGGCCCATGGCATAAAAAAGTTTCCCATCCCTGGTCTAAGTGAATGTGTCACGTTTCACACCGCGGGTCCTTGCCTTGGGCCGCCGGCGTGTCGTGCCTTCCTGTGCTTACCTGTCTTGTCCTGTCCTGTCCTTGCTTCCTGGGGTCCTGTCGGTGCACTGTGCCTCCTTGGACCTGCGCGCGGCAGCTTCCTGCCTATTTATTAGGTTCCTGATCTTTGCGTCTTCCTCTTCACCTCTGACCTCTGGCTCTAAGAGGAAGTTCCTGCTGTTACTCTGGGTCAGTTCATTGCAGTCTGTTGCAGTCTCTTGCTCAGTCTTGCTGTGTCCTTCCATCTTGAGCTCCTGCCAGTGCCTCTGGGCTTAACCCTGGAGATGCTGGTCCAGTTTCTGTCCCATCTGAGCTCCTGACCTTCTGTCTGTCTGTCTCCTGTTGTCTTGTCTGATGTCTTTGCGCCAGCCCTGTGTCCTGCCTTGACACCTGTTCCTTACCTGATGTATCCTGCTGTGTTCCTGTGTACGTTTATCCTGCCCTGCATATGTTTTCCTACGTTCCTGTTTACCTCTGCCTGTGTTCCTGTCCTGCACCTCGGCTGTCACCGCAGGTAGCCACGTCAGGGGTAGCGACCTGGAGGTCCCGCAGCCAAATCCATCCCGCTTTGCGGCGGGCTCTGGTGAAGACCAGGGGCCTCTTAGACTCCGCTCCCTGGCGTGGTCCTCTGGCTACCACCTCGCCTGCGGTGATCACAGTGGATCCACACCCGGATGTCAGCGGTCGGCGCTTCGGCGTAAGTTCGTCAGCGCCGCATCCGTTACAGAATGAAGTGGCTCAGCAGCTGATAATGTTACTCAGCAGTACTCGCCTGCCCACTTCATTTTAAAACAGTGGGCCAGAAGAGGAGCCACAAGTAAACCAAGACCTGGTCAGTAATTTTATATTTTTTCAGCCTGTTAAACCATTCTATAGTGGTCCATAATGACTCTCGGTCAGGGGGCTGCATAGTGACTTCAAGGTAAAAGTTAGTAAAAAAAAACAGAAAAACTATATACAAAGATGCATGATTTAGACACATCCTGCTCCCACTATTGCTTCCCTATAGATGAAGGTCACTCCAGACCAAAACGTTGAACCATGGAATTATTAATGAAGAGCTGATGAACTTTTCTCTAATAATAATCCTTATTTATATAGCGCAAACATATTCCACAGCACTTTACAATGTAAATGGTGAAAGTACAGACAAAAAACAAACTTCACACAGTAAAAAGATACTTACAGATCAAACAGATTCTGCTAAGAAAAAAAACAGAAATGTAGATATTTTTGCAAATTTATTAAACAAGAAAAAACTGAAATATCACATGGTCATAAGTATTCAGACCCTTTGCTCAGTATTGAGTAGAAGCACCTTTTGAGCTAGTACAGCCATGAGTCTTCTTGGGAATGATGCAACAAGTTTTTCACACCTTTATTTGGGGATCCTCTGCCGTTCTTCCTTGCAGATCCTCTCCAGTTCCCTCAGGTTGGATGGTGAACGTTGGTGGATGGCCATTTTCAAGTCTCTCCAGAGATGCTCAATTGGGTTTAGGTCAGGGCTCTGGCTGGGCCACTCAAGAATGGTCACAGAGTTGTTCTGAAGCCGCTGCTTTGTTATTTTAGCTGTGTGCTTAGGGTCATTGTCTTGTTGGAAGATGAACCTTCGCCCAGTCTGAGGTCCAGAGCGTCTGGAAGAGGTTTTCATCCAGGATATCTCTATACTTGAGAGCATTCATCTTTCCTTCAATTGCAACCAGTCGTCCTGTCCCTGCAGCTAAAAAACACCTCATGGCATGATGCTGCCACCACCATGTTGGGATTGTATTGGGCAGGTATGAGCAGGGCCTGGTTTTCTCCACCGCTTACAATTAAAACCAAAAAGTTCAATCTTCATCTCATCAGACCAGAGAATCTTATTTATCATAGTGTGGGAGTCCTTCATGTGGTTTTTTGCAAGCTGTATGCGGCTTTCATATGGAGAGGCTTCCGTCGGCACACTCTGCCATAAAGCCCCGACTGGTGGAGGGCTGCAGTGATAGTTGACTTTGTTGAACTTTTTCCCATCTCCTTACTGCATCTCTGGAGCTCAGCCACAGTGATCTTGGGCTTCTTCTTTACCTCTCTCACCAAGGCTCTTCTCCCACGATTGCTTTGTTTAGCTGGATGGCCAGGTCGAGGAAGAGTTGTGGTCGTCCCAAACTTCTTCCATTAAGGATTATGGAGGCCACTGTGCTCTTAGGAACCTTGAGTGCTGCAGAAATTCTTTTGTAACCTTGCCAGATCTGCGCCTTGCCACAATTCTGTCTCTGAGCTCCTTGGGCAGTTCCTTAGACCTCATGCTTCTCGAGTGCTCTGACATGCGCTGTGAGCTGTGAGGTCTTATATAGACAGGTGTGTGCCTTTCCTAATCAAGTCCAATCAGTTTAATTACACACAGCTGGACTCCAATGAAAGAGTAGAACCATCTCAAGGGGGATCAGAAGGAAATGGACAGCATGTGAGTTAAATATGTGTCACAGCAAAGGGTCTGAATACTTATGACCATGTGATATTTCAGTTTTTCTTGTGTAATAAATTTGCAGAAATATCTACATTTCTGTTTTTTCTCTTTCAAGATGGGGTGCAGAATGTACATTAATGAGAAAAAAAAAATATGTGCATGTGTCTGTATGCTAGAAAGAGTGCTAAGGTAGCAGTCACTGGAGAGTTCCTGTGCCGAATATAAAGACACCAGTATTATAGGTGACACATGGTAAGTAGAGGCAATGCTGCTGATTTTGTATTGGGGTCACTGAGCTTCAAGTTATTCCTCTGCCAACAAAACTTTATTATTGATCTGGGAGAACAGCATGTGCCAACATATGATGTCTCAACAAGGCACTGTCTTTTAGATGTAATGTTCCATTATTGGACACAATGAAGCATGCCACTATAATTTATTTTATTGTAAATGAGAGAGATATGGAGGTACAGCATGAGCCCACAGAAGGGGTTAATTTCCCAGGGTAAAAGGCACAAAGGAAAAACTTTTTAAATTGGGGTTTGGCCCTTTAATTTTAGGGGTTAAAAAAAGAACAAAAGGGTGCTCAGGAAATTCTCTGCAGTAAAAAAAATGATGCACAAAGAGAAAAAAGAGAACCGGACGTATATTGTAAATCACAGGTGTCATCACTTCTACACAATAGTTATATTAGATCATACAAGTTACCCCCGAAAGACTAAATCAGTTATGAAAGTTTTAATATTTTTAAATTATTTAGCTTTAATACATATTTTGTTTGAATTATATATATATTTTTTTATATAAAAATATTTATATATTTATATATTTATTAAAAATTATATTATATATTTATACTATATATATACACACCATATATCCCTTTGTTGGGGGGGAAAAAGGAAGGTTTTTTATAAAACGAAATTTTTCAAAATTTTTCCTACCTACAAATAATGGAGAGGTCTGTAATTTTTCTCGTAGGTACACTTCATCTGTGAGAGGCAGAATCCAAAAAATATCCTGAAAAATGCACATTGTATGATTTTTAAATAATTATTTAGCATTTTATTGCATGGGAAAAAAGTTTTTAATCAATTTGAAAAACAGCTCAAAAAATTTGGTTTCAGAAACGTTTGTTTGCAATTAAAAAGGTTTAGGGCATTTTCTGTAGTTCTTGACCAAGTTTTCAAAAACACTGGGAGGGATTTTGGGGCCCACTCCTCCCTACAGAGTTTCCGGATCTTTTAGGTTTTGGGGGGGGGGTGCGTGGGTACATTGGTTTCAGCTTCCCCCAAAGATTTTTAATTGGGGTTCCCGGGTGGGACTGGCTAGGTCACTCCAGGACCTTTTAAAAGTTTTTTATGGGGCCACTTTCCTTTGTGTTGGCTGGGGGTTTTTGGGGCATTTTCATGCTTTTAACACCCCGGCCCCAAACATTTCAGTGCTTCCCCTGAGGGAAGGAAAGGGTTTTTGGGCCAAAAAACTTTTAATACATGGATCCAATCTATCCCCCCTTCAATTTTTGGGGCAGTATCCCGTCCCTTTATAAAAAAAGACCTGTTTTCCCCCCCTAAAGCTTAATGCTGGGGGCAATTTTTCTTTTGGGGGTTTCTTTATCTTTCTTTTTTCCCTCCAAACACGATGAGTGGGCTGATACCCAAAAAATTTTTTTTTTATGTTCCCCATCTGCCCCATGATTTTCCCCCCTCCTCCGATGGTCATTGGCAAAATTTAAACGGGGCCCCGGACATGCGGGTGGCATGAAACATGGGGATCTTGCAGTCCTGCAGGATTTAAACCATAAAGACTTGTGTTTTCCTATCGGTAATCTTTGAGACTGTGGTTTCAGCGCTATCCAGGTAATTGACCAGGTCCTCCCGTGTAGTTCTTGGCTGATTCCAGACATTTCTCGTAGTATAATGTTGTACCGTGTTAAACCATAAAAAAGTAGTTGAAAAAAGGGGAAAAATCAGGCGATTCCCTTTTTGAGGCTAACTGAGTATATTTGATGGGAAAACTTTTTAGAGAACTGCTCCCTTCCAGGGAAATTTTTCGAATCATCCTTCCCACGAGGCGAGATCTTGATGGAGCCCCCAGAAAACCCGAGGGAAAATTTACAGTCATCTTGGGGTTTCTTCCATTTTTAATTTTTTTTTGCCAAAAAATTGTTGCCTTTTTTGACCCAAGGCTTTTCTATTTTGCTGTAAGGGGCCCCTCCAGCCCTTTTGTAGGTTACCCAAATTTTGGGCCATGGGGTCCTTAGACAGCCCCCTGTTTGGGCTTGGTCATGGTTTGGGGAGGTTGGAGTGTTTATTGATTGAGTGCGTGGACCCCGGGGTTTTTTTTATTCGGTTTAAAAGTTTAAACAGGTGCAATTTTTAAAGGCCCCGGTAATGAGTGCAGAATAGAAGGGTTTGGTTTTAGAAAAATAAACCCGGTCGGAGAGCCAGAAATTTTTGCTGGAGAAATAAGTGCTGGTTTCCCCACTGTATATTCAAGCAAAAATAATAAAATATGTCTTATTTTACCGATGCACAATGATCCACCAGAATATTCTAATATTTTGTTTGAATATAAAATATATATTGAAGCTAAAATATTAAATATTAAAATATTCTGGTGGATCATTGTTAGATTTGTTAAAAAAAGAAAAAAGACTGAATTACTTCCCAAAAACGGGGGTTATACCAAAAGGGGTGTTATTTTCCCCCCCTAAAAAAAACAATAAATGTCTGCATGGCTGTAGAAGGGGGGAAAAAACCCCCCATAAATATAATATGGGTATAATAACCCTAAATATTGGGCATTACACACTTTTTTGGGACGGATTTGGCCCCCTTTCCGCGCACTGTGTGAAATAGGGCCCAAAACCCGTCCCAATGATTACGGAAACCCCACATTCTTTAGAAAACTAGGGTTATCTCCTCCCCCCGTTGCTGTATTTGCCAGGGGGGGGAAAAAGTGAATGCACATGTGGGGCGGGGGATATGGCGTTTGGGGGCCCGCGAGCGCCCCCACCGTCACTGCCCCGGGCGTAATTGGGGGCGAAATCCGTCCCCCAATTATCCGGCAAAAACCCTGTGCATACCCTTGGGTTTTCCTGGGGCTAAACCTTCCCTACTTTCTCCCCCTTTTGTATACATCCATGTATTTATTTGCGTGTGTACATGGTGATTTATGATACTGTGATGAGTAATATATGACAAGATTATTGGTTTACAGCACAGGTGTCAAACAAGGCCCGGGGCCACACCCAACCCCCGCGGGGCTTGTGTTATCCGGCCCGGGTAATTTTTCAGAGTTCAGTCCCCCGGCGTTTACTAAGTGAAACCGCGAAATGTCCGCCGCAGCGTTACTTAAAAAGCATGCGGGGGTCATTTCGCGCTTCACTTGATAATCCTTACTGAGGGGAGCCGCAAAATGCTCTGCGCGTACTACGCTGGCTAAGCCCCTCCCCCTTTTGGGGCGCCTCTTTTTCACCCAAAAGGCGCGCCAGGGCCTTGTGGTCTGAATCCCTCTCCGCCCGACCGCCCCTCCCGCTCGGGCCAGGATAGTCTTGCTGCGGACCCCAAAAACAGAAAGGGAAAACAGGTGAGCCAGGCAGAAGTCTTCCCCCCCGCTTCTGATGTTTAAAGTGCATCTTTCCCACACTACCTGCCACTGCCAAACTCTGGGGAAGGCCCCGAACCCCAAAGGGAGAAAAAAATTTTCTTTTTTTATTTTTATAATGTTTTTTTTTAAATGTACTGGGTTTTAGTGGCCCTGTCACTAGTTGGGGTCCCAGTGCATTCATTAATTGGCGTTATTAACCCCTTCCGACCTTGGACGTAGCTATGTAAAGGGGTTTTGGGGGGCAACCCCCTAGTTGGTAGTCCTGAAAGCGCGAACGAAAAGGTTCGCCGCGATCGGGGGAGGGCACTGTATATTAAGCTGACATGCCGCAAATTTGGCCCTGACTGGGGATCACCCTGGGGGGAATTAACCCCTTAGTTTCGCGGTTTGCGAAATAGCAAGCCGAAAAAGGATCTCCCCCTCGTCATGTCATGACAGCCCCACAATTGGCACTCCCGCCTTGGACAACTCCCGGAAGGTAAATTTGTTCCGGGCTTTTGTGGGCTCACCAGGATTATTATGTCATTGCCATAGGGCAAACACAGCAGAAGGGTTTTATTGATTTCATTAAAAAAAGTTTTTTCCTTGGAAAGTAAAAAAAAAAGGTGAAAAAGTAAAAAAAAAAAAAAAAAAAAAAAGGTGAACATTAAAACACAAACACGAAAAATAAAATAAAAACCCGTACATCGCCCTTTTCCCCTTTACAAATGCCAATTGCCCCAAAAAAGATCGAAAGTAAAGTACCCATATTTTGTATCGCCACGTGTGTAACGACCTGCCCTATACATCTGTCACGTTAATGAACCCACTCGGTGAATGCCGTAAAAAACTCTAACTGTTAAGGAGACATTTCATTTATACAGTTTTAAAATTATGTCGGCCCTTTAAGGTCCACCATGAGGCTGATGTGGCCCCCGGTGAAAACGAGTTTGACACCCCTGGTTTACAGTAACACATCAAATCGTGGCATTTTAGATAATAAACAATAAAACAAATACCTTCACCCACCCAAATACTTATACATACTGTAAGCAGGCACCGCTCTCGGGATCGCAGTCCAATGCGGATAGAGACACAGACAGGTTGATCTGGTTTCAACATGGGTCCTCCTGTGCTTTATTGGCACAACAGGTATACAGCAAAACGTATGCCAGATACAAAAACAGAATGGCAAACAAAACTCCTGCTTGTCTGAGCGCTGGCTATATAGTGCAGTTCCTTTACACAGTTTTAGGCGAGATCTTAGATATCTCCAGTGAGACGCACCTCAGGCCAACTCCTTGACCTGTGTATTAGATCCACCTGGTCAGCTGACCAACCGACTTATAAAGACCAGCCAAACCCTGGGCTGGAACAATGGGAGCAGACACCCACCCCGTCTACACCCGAAAGAAGCCGTCCCGGATATTAGCTGAAGCAACCATACTAAAGATAAACAGATGTCAACCACATACTATGGACGATACAACACAAACAAAACGTCTTCTATCTAACCAAGGCCAGGTAACCTTGGTGACATGTTACTTTTTATTTTTTTGTCTGGTGTAAGCCAGAAATCTAGCTGGGATGTACACCCCATTAGGGACCTTCCCAGCTGCCACATATAGTCGTGCTTGTGTTCCCTCCCTCACCTGATAACCAATAATATGTTAATATACTGGATATACCAAGCAAACATCATAAACCCTCTTAGCGTGACCAAGAAAAATTATTCAAAATAAATTAAAGGAAAGATGTTGAGGCACTAAAAAAAGGTTGGTTAGTCCATTGGGGCATGATAAAAAAATAGAAGAAAAGACAACTTACCTAAAAAACGCTCTAGTTCCATTGTGGCAGCTGTCCCGGTGATCCCAGCAGACAACTTTCCCATTCATTCTTCCCGTGATTGTTGCAGTCAATCACAGCCAGGCAGCGGTGGTCATGTGTGGTATATCCAGCATGTGACCACTGTGACTGGCTGCAACAATCACATGAAGGATGAATGGGGAAGTTGTCTGCCGGAATCAACAGGACGGCTGCAACAATCACACACTGTCCAATCCTCATTACAAGTGCAAATCACCCCCAAAAAGATCAAAAATAAAAGAAGTACACATATTTGGTATCGCTGCATGTTTAACAACCTATCCTATAAATCTGTCATGTTATTTAACCTGCACGCTGCACATAAAATGGATTAAAAAGTGATCAAAAAGGAGCAATGAAAACGTCAGCTCATCCTGAAAAAAATAAGCCCTTACACAGCACTCTACATGGCAAAATAAAAAAAGTTATGAGAAGTTATCAGAAGATAGTGATGCATAAATATCGATTTAGTCAATAAAAACACTTTAAAAAAAAAACTATAAAAATTGGGTATCACCGTAATTGAAACAACCAAGAGGAAAAATAACATTCAATCTATACTTCACAGTTAGCAATGTAAAAAATAAAAAATGCTACCAGAATCGCTGGATTTTCTTCATTCTGACTCCCAAAAAACAGATTAAAAAGCGATCAAAAAGTCCCCTTAAAAAATGATACCAATAAAAACATCAACTCAACCTGAAATAAACAAGACCACACACAGCTACGTATACAGGAAAATAAAAAAGTTATGGCCCCCATACTTTGGATATGCAAAAACGTGGTTTCTTTTTTATTTAAAGTGTTTTTGTTATGTTAATGCAGTAAAACATTAAAACATATGTAAATTTGGTATCACTGTAATCATATTGATCTATTGAGTAAAGTTAACATGTCATTTATACCAAACAGTGACCGCTCTAAAAATAAAAATAAATAAATACTACCAGGATTGCTGTATTTTGTTCATCCTTTCTCCCAAAAACCTTGATTAAAGTGCGAACAAACAGCAACTCAACCCGCAAAAATCAAGCCCTTATACAGCTCTAATATGATGTCTTTTTATGGGTGCTTATTTAGTTTTAGCACCTTGGGCTGTTTGCACACCTGGAATGGAGCCTAAGAGAATCCTAATAAAAATGAGACCCCCAAAGTCTAGTAGGTGCTTCTCTTACTCTGGGGCTTGTGGTTGAGTCAAATAGCACAGTAGGGCCACATATGGGATATCGCTAAAAATGGCAAAATCGGTGAAGTCAATATTAGCTACTGTGTTCCAATAAATAATGGATACAATTTTTAAATCTATTTAAAAAAAAAAGCGAAATTGGGAAATTTCACCTCCACTTTGCTCTAATTTGTGTGATATACCTAATGGGTTAACAAACTCCCTAAATGCTGTTTTGAATACTTTAAGGGGTACAGTTTTTAAATGGAGTAACTTATGAGGTATCTAATATACAAGTCCCTCAAAACCATGTCAGAACTGGACTGGTTCCTAAAAAAAAATCTGTGTTGCAGATTTTCTTGAAAAATTGCCACAAAATTTCTAAGCCCCTTAATGTCATAAAAAAATTAAAAGACATTTAAAAAATGGTGCCAATGTACAGTAGGCACATGGTAGATGCTAGTTATAAACTATTTTGTGTGGTTTAACTACCTGTCTTACATGCAGAAATGTTTGAACTTTAAAAATGACAAATTTTTCAACATTTTCACAACATTTTGATATTTTTAAAAAATATTGTTTAAGGATTGTAAGGACCAAATTTAGTACTGACTTAACCCCTTAAGCCGCACGTCTGAAAAGTAGTTAATGACCAGACGTTTTTTTTTGTTTTTGCCTCCTTGCGTTTCAACAGTTGTAACTTCTTTATTTTTTTTTAATAACGCAGTTGTATGAGGCCTGTTTTTTTTTTTAGACAAGTTTTACGTTATGGGGGGATAGTTTAAATTCACTTATAAATATTTGCAGAATTTTTTTAATTTTGTATCTATTTTTTTTCAATTTTTTACACCATTCACATTTCACACTTAATAATTTGTTAGATTAATTCTACAGGTTATTAGGGTTGTGTGGATACCTAATATGTGTATGGTTTTCTTGTGTGTGTAATGTATGCACAATTATTTTTTATTAAATATTTATTTTTTATTTTATTTTTTATTTATTTTAATTTTTTTACACTTTTTATGTTTTTTACTTTTTTTAAAATCCCATGAAGGGAGAATTGTTTTAATTATTATTTTTTTTTAATTACACTTGGCAATGTATTAGCATATTCATATATGCTAATACATTATAATCTGTGTCAGTCTGACACAGGCAGTGATCTGGAAAGCACCCAGTCTGCCCTGATCACTGGCTTGTTACACAGACAGCCCTGGGGCTACTCTGGGTCTCCAGGACTGACTAGGCAGCCGTTCCCCGGACTCTGTCGGGTCACCGGGCGTTCCGATCACCCAACAGAGCAGGGAAACCCTTTGATTGCGCTGCGGTGACGAACTGCGGCAATCAAAGGGTTAAAGCACCGGGGAGCAGAGACTCCGAAGTCTGCAGCGACGCCAAAAGACGTCGCTGCAGACAAACGACCTGAAATACCCGCCGTCAAAAAACGGTGGACGGTCGTTAACGTGTTAAAGCACAAAGGGCCACATGTATGAAAACTGTCTAGGTCTAAAACTCACTTTATTTCCCATAGCAACCAATCAGAGCGCCCCTCTCATTTTCTCAGAGGACTATATGAAATGAAAGGGGCGCTCTGATTGGTTGCTATGGGAAACAAAGTGAGTTTTAGACCTAGACAGTTTTCATACATGTGGCCCAATGTGTTACGCGAAAACAATTTCTGAATCACATGGATGGGGTAAAAGTATCAAAAAGTTATTCCCACATTAAGTGACACATGTCATATTTAAAAAAAATGGGCCTCAGTCTTTTGGTCCAAATCAGGCTGCGTCCTTAAGGGGTTAAAGGGCATAATCAGTGATATAAAAACTCCTATGTTCTGTCGAAGGCTAGTTTGTACACACACAAAAAAAATCTTATGGACAAGTACTGCTGGCAGATTTACCTCCTGATTACTAGAGCCAGTGTTCCTTTAATTATCTTCTTGAGAAAGATCAAGGCGTAAATAGGAATAGTAAAAATGTTTCCGCCTGCCTTCTTCCACACAGTCGTCCCTGAACGCTATTCCTCCTTCTTTATCTGTCAGTGTAATAAAATTTTAACAATTTATTTTTAACTGTTTTTTGAAGACTTTCTGTCAGTAGGTAACATTTTTGTCCTATAAATAGGCAGTAGTTTATAATCTGTCATCTGTCAGATTCCATCGATGCTAAATTAAAGAACATTTTGCTATATGGTATCCTGGATCTACAACATCTACCTGAGGCTTGTTTCCCACACCTTGGACCTCAATTATCAAAACTGTCTAAAAAGAAGACTGTCTTTGTCTTCATCTTTCCAGGGTAGTTTATACGTTGAAAGCTTAGCGCTGGCTGCTAGGGGCAACAAAGACAGTCTTATTTTTAGACAGTTTTGATAAATGAAGCTCTGTGGGTTTGGGGAAAATGCAGTCCTCTTCCCAAAAATGCTTTGGCAACATGTTACATAAAAATCTATAGCGAAATATTAAATGCACTCCAAACAATGCATATTTCTATATGTTGTTCTGCTGGTTTGTGGGTTATTTTGGGGTTTTTTTTATTGGTCAACAGCATTTTTTTTTCACAATGTCGATTGCTGATAGTACAGGTTTTTTTTTCTCTGGCTTTCTTTTGTCAAAGGCTATGCAATAGGACTTGAAAAACACCAAAGAACAATTATGTAGCTCATGTAGTTAAAGGGGTGTTTTAATATTCAAAAATGTTCGTCAGTCATTATGGGATGAAAAAAACCCTCACCATTTAAACCAGCTCCTGGTGTGCCCATTGATGATGTCATGATCAGTGCTCACATGACTCTGCAGCCAATCACGGGCCTCAGTGGTCATGTGCCATACGTCCTGGAGGTGACCGCTGCTGCCTATGCAGTGTCATGTGACCAAAGAACATGACATCAATAGCCGGGATCACCAGGAACGACTGCTTCCCCGGCACTAGTGGTTTTTAAAGAAGACGGTTCTTACCTCCTGTTTTAAATAATCCCCGAATTATTAGTGAGTATTTTTGAATATTGGAACACACCTCTAAATGAAAAATGCCACCACGAGCACCATAACATATTGTTGAAATGTATGGTGAAGTTTACAATGTAATAACTTTAGATTCCAAAATCCTAGTTAAACTATAGCTTTTATTTCAATCAAATGGCACATATAATGCGTGAAAATGATTGACTTCTCAAAGGAACTTGGACCCATTAGACCTAGTGGTGAGACAACACTGGAGGGTTAGGGTTAGTTATAGTGTCAGAGAAAAAGTTTGGGTTTGGGACATCCTGAATCATCTTCATTTTTCACAAGTTCAGTTGAACCATAGTTGAACTGAACATGAATCTTTTTGAGCTACACTATTGATTTACTTCTGTACTTGAAGGGGTTTTGCCACAATCTCATTTCATACCTCCTGCATCCAACTCTTCAGCTCTGTGTGCTCAGAAGGGGGCGTGTGTGATCTGTTTGAATTGCACATCATGTGACTCAGCAGGATGACATCACCAGGCCTTTCCTCTCTGTAGTCAAAGAAAGGTCTGTATATATAAAACATTGTCAGGAGCTTAGAGGTAAGGTTTTTGCTTTACAGCACAAGGGTCCTGGGTTCAAATCCCTGCAGGAACCAAACCTGTAGTTTTTTTTTTTCTTTCTCTTTATCAATGCACAGACCTCATTGAGGTTTCTTTTTTATTTATTTGCTCTGTTTGACTAATTACTAAGGAGTACAGAGGACAGGAGTAGAATGACAGCACCTGGGGGTTTGAACACTCAGTAGCTGCCTGAGGAGCTCTCAGCCCTGGTCGTATCCCCTGGAGACGAGCTGTAAACAATGGATCACTAAAGGAGCAGTTAAAACAAAAACGGTAATAATAATGAATGGTGAAAATGTTTGTTATTTCATTTGCAAGCTTCCCACGTCAATTTTACTTCATGGCAAAACCCCTTTAAGCTAACACATTATTTGCTTGACTTGGGGTTTTACATGGTAATATCAACAAACCAATTCTTATATACATATATATGGTGGTCATTCTTAGAAAAGTGTTTCTATGAGTGGAGGTCACATGACAGGATGTCCATGCAAAACTACTCTTCTGATGTTACCATGGAACTGCAGAGCAAGCAGATATGTAAGCAGTCTGGGTTTTTTTATCAAAATTATTTGACTAAAAAATTCCTCTTGTTGCCCATAATAACCTAGGGCAACATGTATGATTTATGGCGCTTAGATGTCAATTTTTAAACGCATTAGAATAGTATAGAATGCGCTTGAATTTATGAACCCAGTCTACTGTGGGTCATAAATCAGGTGCATTCTAGCGCTAGGATGACATTTCTGGCTCAAGTATACCACTTTTAAAGTGGTTTACCTGTTCCAATAGTAATGCGCGTAGAATTGCCGTACTGAAGCTATAAATATGTAGCTTTGTACGATTCTAGCGCGCCCCACCTCCAACACACCCCCCAAAATCAGGCGCATTACAAAGTGCCGCGGGCGCTCTGTAATACGCCTGATACTGGCGTGTGGGAGATTTAAAAATATAGCAAACGGGTCTGCGCTAGATCTCGGGTTGGAAAGACTGGATGAAGTGACTTAGTGCACAAAATGCGTCTTCCAAATAAAATAAATCACTTCCATGTTCATCTAAAAAGGTCCAGTGCTGATTCTTTCCTGTGATAATAAGGAAGTTGACTAATGAACAAACTAAACATAAAGGTCTTACATTTTTCGTCCTGACATCTGGTGGAGAACAGACGAGTCACAGCCAAAGCGGACCTCTCATAATCCAGTTCTCACAGTTTGTACTTCAGGGAGTGTTGTATCTTGATTTGCACAATCCCCAAAGATGAGTATATCAACCTTACATCACTCACAGTTTCTTTGCTTAAAGGGAATGTCATCAAAAATGACTTCTTGTTTAACTCACATTTTAAACACATTTTTTAAGAATTTTTGGTTATATTTTTTTCTAATTTTCCATATCACTTTCAATATTTTTTAATAATTCTTAAGTCCTGCAGTTTTCACTTTGGCCACTAAGCCTAATAATAGTCTGATACTTCCTGTTCTGTAGCGAAAGATATTCAGTTGTCTGCTCATTAGCAGCACAAAGAGGGTCAAACTGAAAGGCCACACCAGTGTGAATAGATAACACAGGATCCACCAGTCACAAGAGGAGATAGTCACAGTTGATCCTTTCACTTCCCTGCACAGTGATTTCTTCCCAGGTCACAGAGCATGACTAGAAAACTCTCCTATAGAAGTCAATGGGTCTGAGTCAGTCTTAAGACTCCTATGTGCATGAAGCTACTGTAAAGTATCTCTCTGACTGCTGTTAAAGCAATGCAAACAAGGCCTAGTGGCCAAAGTGAAAACTGCAGGATTTAAGAATTTTTAAAAAAAAATATTGAAAGTGAAAAAGAAAAATTTAAAAAAAAAAAAAACCAAAAAAAAGGGTTTTTTTTTTAAAAACAAAAAAACGGGGCTTAAAATAATTAGTCATTTTTTGATGACAACTTTTTTTTTAAATTGGGGTTTTATTGCACTAGAGTGGGCTGTCCTCTGTCTCTCCTTCCCTATTTTTTTTCTCCTTTAAGTTTTTTTGTTAGGGCTCATACACACTTCTATATTTCAGCTCCATACAAAGGCCATGTATTTTGCCCCAAGGGCAGGTGTACTGTGAGGGGTTTAAATCCTTCCCTTTTTGCGGGTAACAGGAAACTGAAAAAAATTTGCGTAAATGTAAAAATTTAAAAGGTTTTGAGAAACCCCAAAAAATTAGTAGGCAAAACGAAAAAAAAAAAAAAAACCCCTAAACCACCTTCTCCCAAAAACACCCCAAACAACAAAAACCCAAGCAGACCTATAAAAGAAGCTTACAGGGCCCAAATTTCCCAGTCCCCAAACGTGAAAATGAACATGAAAATGGAAAAAGGGGCCAGCACGGGCCCAAAAAAAATTTAAAAACTGAAAGTCACAGGAGGCAATATGGCCATGTTGCCTGCTCTGACATACTGAGTTTTAATAGATTTTTTTTTGAGTGTAATGGAATAAAATGAATTTAATTTATTGTATGAACTCATGCTGGACCCTTACCCAGTTGCAGCCCACATTTAGTACGGGCAAGTTGCAAAAATACTTTCCCTTGGGTTTTTTCCCCTTCCCAAAAAAATGTACAATTTTTTTTGGCAGGGATGGAACCCCTTAAAACCTGTGGGCCCCCCTTGTGGTGGGGGGTCTTAGGTTGGGCAAATGCCCTTGTTAATGAGCCTGATTTGGGGAATAGGCCCTTTTTTGGCCCTTATATTTTCCCCTAGTTTGAAAAAGAATGAAACTTTTCAGCAAGTATGAATTTTTCCCGCAGTTTTTTTCCCCAATAAAGGGGAAATACATTTTATTTTTTTTAACCCCTTAAGGCCCCACCCAATTTTTAAACCTTCCTGACAAGCCCATTTTTGAAATTTTTGACTTTGGGGCCCACTTTAATGGGGGGGGGGGGAAAAACCTTTTTGACACTTTTTCCCTTTTCATGGATTTGAGACTTTTTTCTCTGACACTTTTGGTGTTTTAAAGTTTTTTAAGAACTTTTTATCCAAAAAAAGCCTTTTTTTTTTTGTGAAAAAAAAACAAAATTTAATAAAAATTTTTGGAAAAAACTGTGTTTTTGAAATTTTCCCAAAATTTTTCCTGCTTTTCCAAGCCCCAGATAATTATTCACCACAAAATAGTTTTTTAACTAGCATCTACCATATGTCCACTATATTTTTGGCTTCTTTTTTTTTAAATGCCCTTTTTTTTATGACTTTAGAAGCTGAGAAATTTAGTAGAAATTTTCCCTAAATTTTTCAAAAAAAATTTTTGCAATATATTTTTTTTTAGGGACCAGCCCATTTTCTAACTTTGGCTTTGGGGCCCCCTGTTTGTTAGATCCCCCCAAAAGGGACCCCCTTCAAAAAAATTTACCCCTTAAAGTATTTACAACAGTGTTTAGGAAGTTTTTTTAACCCTTTAGGTATTTCACAAAAATTTAAAAGCAAAGGGGGGAGGTAAAATTTTTAAAAATTTTCCCAATTTTTTTGCAGATTTTCAAATTTATCCATTATTCACGGGAAAACGGTAAATGTGACAGGAAAACGAAATGTAATCTAATTTCCCCCCCCCGGTCTCCCCTTTTTAGAGTTTATCCCAAAATGGGGGCCCTGGGGGCAATTTTTTGGGCTCCCCCATAAACCCCCGGGAATAGGAGGGCCCCTACTGGATCGGGGGGTCTCATTTTCAAAAACGTTTTTTATTTAGGGCCCCATTTCAGGTTTGAAGACCCCCCCTAAGGTGTTTTAAAAACTTAATAAAAACCCCTAAAAAGCCCCCATATTGGAAACTCCCCCCCAAAAAAGGGTTTATATATTAAGGTGTGTAGTGGGGTATATCGATGCCACAGGGGTTAAACAAAATTTTTTTTTTTAAGCATCAGGCTTTTAAAAATTAAAAACTTTTTTTTTTCCAATAATCTGAAAATTTTTTTAAAATTGTTTCTTTTTTACAAGGAATCCGGAAAAAAAAAACCCCCAAAAACTTTGTTAAGCAAATTTTTTCCAAATTCGGAATAAACCCTTTCATGCTGGGTGTTAAAAATGCTGTTTTGGGCCCCATGGCAGGACGTACAAGGGAAAGGGGGCGCTATTTGACTTTTGGAACACCCGAAATTTTGGTTTGGGGGCCCATGTCGCATTTGCAAAACCCCCAAAGTACGAAAAGGTGAAATCTTTTCCCGAAGTCGCCCCCCTTTTTTGAATTTTTAACAAAACCCCCCAGGGAAACTAACGGGGTTTTTACTGTGCATTTTGGGTGCACCGGTGTTTCCCTGTTTTTTTTTAGCATTTGGGCCCATGAAAAAGGGGGGGAAAAAAAGCAATTCCACCATTGTTTTTTGGGCTTTTTTTAATTTTACAAACGTTCGCCCCAGTGTAAATGATGCATAACTTTCTATGGGGGGGCGGAACCCAAATTTCAAAGGTATAAATTTTTATAGTTTTTTTAAAGTTTTTATTACTTTTTTCACAATAGAAAAAAGGTCTTTTAAAAAATTGCGTTTTTAAAGTTGCCAAATTTTTTGAAAGTCATAACTTTTTTATTTTGCTGTGTGCGAGCTTTTGTAGGGCCTTGTTTTTTTTTTCGGGGGTGAATTGAATGCTTTTTCCCCGGTACCCCTTAAGGGGGGGGAAAGCAACCTTTTGTTTACTTTTTATTAAAGGTTTTTGTGAGGCTTTTTGAAAAAGCAAATTTCCCGGGATTTTTTTTTTATTG
Organism: Phyllomedusa bahiana; assembly: GCA_025379985.1. Taxonomy (NCBI): domain Eukaryota; kingdom Metazoa; phylum Chordata; class Amphibia; order Anura; family Hylidae; genus Phyllomedusa; species Phyllomedusa bahiana. The sequence continues at coordinate 152,503 of JAODAL010000464.1, read as the reverse complement.
TTTTTTTTTTATAAACGGTCCCCCTGCGTTAGATAAAGAATGCTAGCTTTACTCAGCAGGTTTGATAACATTACAGAAATACCCAAAAATTTTTATTTTTTTTTTTTTGTTTTTTGCTTTAATAAAAAAAAACACTTTTATTTAAACAGGAAAAAACATTTTTGCATCGCCCTAGTTTGGAGCCATAAAATTTTTTAAATTTTTTTGTGTTGGAGCTGTGTTCAGGCTTGTTTTTTGCAGGATGAGTTGACGTTTTAATTTGGGATCATTTTTTGGGGGGGACCCAAAAATTTTTGATCAGTTTTTTTAAAACCCTTTTTTGGAAAGGCCCGAGTGAAGAAAAAAACTGCCAAAACCTAGTAGTTTTTTTTAAATTTTATTTTTTTTCAGGGGTCCAAATGTGCAGTATCCGGGGAATAAGTTAGCTTTATCCCCTTTGGGTCAAAAAGATTACGGCGATAAACCCCCCCTTTTTTATAGTTTTTTTATGTTTAAAACATTTGAAAAAAAAAAGGGTTTTTTGTGTTTTAAAAGAAAATTTTTGCCCGCTAAACTTCTGAGAGCCAAACTTTTTTTTTTTTTCCTTTTGATAGAAGTGTGTTAGGACTTTTTTTTTTTGCAGGATGAACTGGGCGTTTTAATTGGTACAAACGATGGCCCTTTATTTGGGGTTTTTGAAACAATTTTTTCCATTTTAAAGTGCGCGGGGGGGTGAACCAAAAAAACTTAATTTTGGGGAAATTTTTTTTTTTTTTTTTTTTTTTTTACGGGGGTTTTACCGTACGGGTAAAGTAACAAGACCAAAATTTTTAGGTCAGGTCGTACCACCGGAATACCAAATATGGGTTCTTTATTTATTTTTTTTCTTTTTTTTTTGGGGGGATTGGCGTTTTTAAAGGGTAAAAAAGGGGGGTGTTTCTGTTTTTATTTTAAATTTTTGGTTTGTTTTAATGTTTTTTTACTTTTTTTTTTTTTTTTTCAAAATTTTTTTTTTACTTTTCCCCATAGGGGGGTTTTAAAAGGAGGAAACTTTAGATTTTTCATTCAATAGGATCAATTCACGGGTTTTGCTGTGCACTGGTTTCTTTAAAGGTAAATTTTCATCCCCGATGCCCGGGGCCCTTTCCCCAGGCTCCGGGCCCGGGCATCGGACCCCACAGACAACCCGGAAGGATTTTTTAAAGCCCTCCGGCTTTCGTTTAGAAGGCCCCCGGGGGGGCGTTGTCGTGCCGACAGAAAAAGCAGGAGGAGCCCATCTCCCCTGGTTTTTCTTAGTTTTTTGCGACCCCCATGGTCCAATAATTAAGGGGTTAACCGCCCCCCCCCCTCCCCCTCCGTAGGTTGATCGCGGGGTTTGGGGCCCGAAAAATGGGGGGATGTCACTGTAATATACAGCTGACAAAACCCCGCGCCGATCCGCAACTCTGCTTTAGAGTTCGCGGGGATCCTCAGGCTATCCCTACGTCCAGGGGTGGGAACCCCCAAACGACCTGGGGTTTTTGCATTTAAACCAACGGTTGGTTTAAGGGGGGAAGGGGGTCACCCATCGTTTTAACATAAGAAAAAAAATGCTTTGGGTTTTTATAAAACCTTTTAGACAATTTTCAAATTTTTTATTGTGTGAGAAAAAATGAACCTCTGGGGTAACTGTCAGGGGGCCCGGGCAAGGGACACACACAACAGGGCCCCAACAAGTGGGCCCTGACTCTGGGGTCCCGAGCCCCTGTGCCTGCCTTTTGGGGGAAAACCCCACTCCTAAAAAAGGGCCGGGGACCAACCCGGAAAAAAAAACTATGGCTGCCCCTGTATAAAAAGGGAACCCCAGACAGGCAAAAAACATAGAACAATAAACGTAGGCGGGCGGTCCAAGTCGGCAACAGTACGGGCAGCGAGGTACAGAGACGTGAGACAAAGAGGATAACTGGGGTCCAAAGCGAAAGGTCAGGAGAGCACAGAAACAACAGGAGAACGGACGGCAAACTACAGAGGAATAACCTATAGCAGGCAAAGAGGGAAGGAAGCGGTGACTATAAATAGGGAAGGGGAGGAAACAGAGCAGAAGTGATAGGGTGCAGAACCTGTCTATCACCAAGAAAGTAGATTAACCCAGAGAGTGCTGGAAAGTTCCTGGATACGGGCGTTGGCCAGGATTCAATTAAAGTCCAAGGTAGAGGACTGTGTTCACACAGGATAAAGCAAAGCCGCTGTTATGGTCGCAGCGGCCGACGACCAGAGCCAGATGACATGAACGTGAGAGTACCCCACCATCTATGAGGGGCCACCGGACCCTCCTTAGATTCCCCTGGTTTGGAGGGGTTAGCTTGGTGGAACTTTTCCGCAAGTCTGGGAGCGTGCAAGTCCCTAGCTGCCACACACACCCGCTCCTCTGGACCATACCCTTTCCAGTGAACTAGGTATTGGAGAGCATTCTGGACTCTGCGGAAGTCAATTATACTCTCAATTTCATATTCTAACTCCCCTTGTATGACCACAGGGCGAGGAGGGGAACAACCGATCTTTAAGTAAAGACTTGTGAAACACAGGATGAATGCGGAGGAAATTCGGAAGGCGTAATCTAAAAGATACCGGTATTAACAATTTCAGAGATAACAAAGGAACCAATAAACCGAGGAGTGAACTTAGTAGACGGGACACGAAGGCGGAGATTTTTCATCGAGAGCCACACCTTGTCACTGACAGCATATTCGGGTCCAGGTCGACGTTTTCGATTAGCATATTTTATTTGTTGTTGTTCGGCTTTTTCTAGAGTCTCGCAACTCCTAGCCCAGACTGTGCACAGTCGCTTGATGGCGGTTTTTACGGAAAAGAACTTAGATTCGCAACCTGTTGAGGCGGAGTACCTGAGGTGAAAGCCGTAATTACAGTAAAAGGGAGATAATCGGGTTTGTTTAGAGCAAACTCGGCCATAGGCAAATACTCACTCCACCTCTCCTGACCATCCAAAACATAATATCTGAGATATTGTTCTAGTGACTGATTAAGTCTTTCAGTCTGCACATCAGTTTCAGGGTGGAAGGCAGAGGAGAAGGACAGAGAGATGCCCAATCTACCACAAAATACCCTCCAGAACCTTGCCACAAACTGTACCCCTCTATCAGACACAATACTGGAAGGAATACCATGAAGTCTCGGTATATGACGAACAAATAAATCGACGAGGGTTTTGGCTGATGGTGATTTTTTTAAAGCAATAAAGTGATACATTTTAGAGAATCGGTCCACCACCACCACCCAAATTACCGACTTACCCTTGTAAAGGGGAAGATCGGTAATGAAATCCATAGATATGTGACACCAAGGCCTATTGGGCAACGGGAGAGGGTGCAATAATCCTTCAGGGAGTTATCGGGGTCCCTTTTCCCTGGCACAAGTTTCACAAGCAGTAACAAATTCCCTGATATCACGCTGCCACGAAGGCCACCAATAGGTACGAGACAGGAGGTATCCGGTGCCCGCAATGCCAGGATGTCCAGACAGAACTGAGGAGTGGACCTCCTCCAAAATTTTCAAACAAAGATAACACAGAACAAAGAGTTTTCCGGGGGAGAGGGGAGAGGGGGAGTGTGAGGGGCCCAGTCTTGTGAGTTCGCAATCGCGGAGACTAAGTCAGCAGTAAGGGTAGCAACAACTGCTCCCGGAGCGAGGATATTTTCGGGTTCCTCCTCCGAGATGTCACTTATATCAAAGCTTCGGGACAAGGCGTCGGCCTTAAAATTTTTTGCTCCTGGACGATCGGTCACCACAAAGTTAAACCTAGTAAAAAACAAAGCCCATTGTGCTTGACGGGGGTTCAACCGTTTAGCATTGTCAAGATACAGAAAGTTTTTATGATCAGTAAGAACAGTCACCCTATGCCTGGACCCTCCAGAAGGTACCTCCACTCTTCAAAAGCCCCTTTTATGGCTAGCAGTTCCCAGTTACCAATATCGTAGTTGACCTCCGCGGTGGAGAATTTTCTGGAGAAGAAGGCAATGGGTCGGAGATTATTATAAGTTTCAGTTTCCTGGGACAAGACGGCTCCCACCCCTGTTTCAGATGCGTCCACCTCTACGACAAAAGGTTGTTCTGAATGTGGGTGGACCAAGACAGGTGCAGAAGTAAAACATTTTTTCAAGGTAAAGAATGCTTGCTCGGCCTCAGGTGTCCAGGAGGTGGGGTCAGCCCCTTTCCTAGTAAGGTCAGTGAGGGGTTTAACAATCAAGGAAAAATTCTTAATAAATTTGCGATAATAATTAGCAAAACCTAAAAAACGTTGGATCTCTTTCAAGGTAGTAGGTCTCACCCACTGAGTGATGGCCAAAACCTTTTGTGGATCCATACTTATAGCACTAGGACTAAGTATGTACCCCAAGTACCCTATCTCCTGGACTCTGAACAGGCAATTAGAGAGTTTGGCGCATAATTGATTCTGACCCCCCTTTACATGATTCTGATGAGTATCATAATCCAAAGAAAAGATGAGGATGTCATCTAAATATACAATAACAAAACGACCCAGAAGGTCCTTGAAGATATCATTAACAAATCGTTGGAAGACGTCTGGGGCATTACAAAGACCAAAAGGCATGACTAGGTATTCGAAGTGCCCTTCAGGTGTATTAAAGGCCGTCTTCCATTCGTCCCCTTCTCTGATCCGGATTAGGTTGTATGCCCCACAGAGATAGATTTTGGAAAACCATCGGGCACCCACAACCTGGCTAAAAAGATCCGGGATCATGGGAAGTGGATTCTGGTCCTTTATAGTGATCTTATTGAGCTCCCTGTAGTCAATACAAGGACAGAGGCCTCCATCTTTTTTCTAGACAAAGAAAAAAAACAGAACCCACCGTCGAGGTAGATGGCCATATGTGACCTTTTTCCAGGCTTTTCTTGATATATTGACGCATAGATTCTCGTTCCGGGGTAGATAAGTTGAAAATACGACTCTTAGGCAGCTTTGCCCCCGGAATGAGGTCTATAGTGCAATCATAAGGGCGATACGGTGGGAGGGTATCCGCAATGGTCTCATCAAAGACGTCTTCGAAATCAGAGGCTCCGGACGTCCCGTCGCATTTCTCCTTTACCCAGCCTATTCTAGGCATAATTGCCTTGTTCTACAGCGGCTCTTTTCCTCCTTGGGACTCCATTCCTTCCAGACATATATGCTATCTTACATAGATACCTTTCTACTGCTGATTAATATCTCTATATACATTCAAGTGATGTCTCTCGAAAAAGGCTATTGGCCGAAACGTTGTTTATTATGACATCTCTCTCTTCTGCATAAAACAAAGAAAAAACTCCTATGCAGTATACTTATCTTTTGTAAAGCATTTGTTTAGCAATGCTCATCCTGACATTGGTGATTTTATATCTTTGCCTCTGATATGCACTAAATAAATACACTTGAAGTAATCATCCCTGGTGTGCGGTGAATATATCTTCTACTGTATGTGGATCATTGATCCTTCTTCACCCAGCACCCAAATTTTCCTATCTTCCTAAGGTGTGCGTACCATTTATCTATATACAGTCTTCCCCTTTATCCACCTTGTCCATGATAATCAGGATTAGAATTCACATACAGAGTAAATTCTTAAATATGATCAGATGAGTACGGCCATATTGAGGTCATCTATATGGTATCGGTTGCTGGTCATATGTAGAGGACACTGCTCCTACCATGCCATATAGAGAAGTATCAATAAGGGAAAGAACTTCACCCATGGGACAGCCTTGTATTTGAAGATACTACAAATCAGCAAATGAAAAGAAATTACATGACCAAAAAAAAAAAAAAACTGATGAGAGAGAGAATATACTTCTCCAGGTCTACAGAGTAATTACTAAAGTTGTATAACTAACGGAAAAGTGTACTTAAAGCTTTTTCATGAGGTATGGAGATATCAAGTGACTTTATGTCACGCTCAAGCCAAATAAGCTAAATGTACCCTCATCCCAATGCATAATACCTGTAACTTTTAAGAGCCTTTTACTATCTAATTGATCACCTTTAAATATGATGGCAATGGCAAATAAACTTAAAGGGGTTGTCTCGCTACAAAGAATAGCTTTCAAATTGTAGGGAACACAAAATAAAGACATTTTCCAAATATATGGCATTGTTCCTCTGTTTTCCCTAAAGAGATACAAGTGAATTTATTACCTCCATGGCTATTTCAGTTCCCTCAGTAACTGACCTGTAAACAAATCTCCTGGGGCTGTTTGTTCAATGAGATAACAGAGAGTGAGTCATCACACAGGTCTGCAGTGTCAGTCAGTGTCCTGTGCTGCCAGACAGTAAAAAGCTTGATTTATCTCAAGTAAACAGCTCTGTAATTAGGGCTTTTGTTTTGGGGATCAGATAAGAAGTCCTTCCAGTAGTTTGAGAAGCTAATCTAATCTAATTAGCATCTGAAAGCACAACCTAGCTGTACAAGCAAGGAGCTTATGCAAATTAGTATGAACCAGGAAGTGACAGAGAATTTCTTTCATGCATTCTTTGAAACCCTGTGGGGAGACAACTCCTTTAATGATCGGATATATTTCAGTTGTGATTTTGCTTCATTTCAAAGATACAGCATTTTTTTTTACAGATGCTTCCGTAGGTTACCAACCATATCTCTCTGCTCTTGCAGTGGTCAGGCTGGTGACTTCACACACTGCTGTGTCTTATCAGCAGGACAGAGCTTCTCAATCTCTGCTGTTTTTAGTGTAACTACACTGTGCCGTGTGAACAGCCCCTAGGACTGCAAAATCTAAAGAAAACCCTGTCCTCTAAAATACATGGCAATGATATATACACATCTTCTATAGGATCTATTTTAAGATGGCGCTTGTTATATTATTTTCACAACATATTTTTCACTTCTTGTTTATGGAGCTATTTATCAAGTACAACCACAGAGCCACCCTTGTCAGCTTGACGGATGATAATGTTATATTTCTTCAGAGCTGAGAGAGTGTTATCCGTTCTGAGAAAGGTTTGACACTGTGTCAAGAGTCTCTTGCTTCAGCAGTTTAAGTTCTTTCTCAATCCTTATCCGAATATTGTTCATTATCAAATTCTGAGACTACATATGTAAAAAGTAAGGGTTTAAAATATTAGGAGAAGAATCTGAAATAGGAACATCCTGCAAATCAAGTGTCGTAACAGATTGTTGTTAACAAAATCACAAGTCCGGTGATATCACATTGTTCCCCCAAAGTTGATATCCCTTATTTAAAGGGGTTTTGCCACAATCTCATTTTATATCCCCTGTATCCTACTCTTCAGTTCTGTGTGCTCAGAAGGGGGCGTGTGTGATTTGTTTGAATTGCATATCATTTGACCCAGCAGGATGACATCACCAGGCCTTTCCTCTCTGTAGTCGAAGAAAGGTCTGTTTATGTAAAGCATTGTGAGTAGCTGAAGGTAAAGTTTTTGCTTCCAGGCACAAGGGTCCTAGGTTCAATTCCCTGCAGGAACCAAACCTGTGTTTTTCTTTCTCTTTGTCAATGCATAGACCTTATTGGGGTTTCTTTTTTATTTATTTGCACTGTTTGACTAATTACTAAGGAGTACAGAGGACGGGAGTAGAGTTACAGCACCTGGGGTTTGAACACTCAGTAGCTGCCTGAGAGGAGAAGTGATGTCTGAGCATGTCTGACCAGGACTGAGGAGCTCTCAGCCCTGGTCGTATCCCCTGGAGACGAGCTGTAAACAATGGATCACTAAGGGACCAGCTAAAACAAAAACGGTGCAGAATTTTTAATAATAATGAATGGTGAAAATGTTTGTTATTTCATTTGTAAGCTTCCCATGTCAATTTTATTTTGTGGAGAAACTCCTTTAAGATGTACTTGTTTTTGAGCTCTCGGGACTATTATAAAAGCACCTTTTCACTGTGTGGAGAATGCAAATGTATTCACATCTGACAGAAGTCCAGACCAGATGTGGGACCATGATCTATTTGGACAGTATTCTTTGACTTGATCAGATTAAAGAATATTATCTAATAGTTTGAGCACACTATGGCCTGCATTAAAGGGGTTCACTGAGAAAAGAAGAAAAATAAATACATCAATTACATGTCATAAGGAAACAATGCCTAAATACCTTTTATCAAAAAAGTCTGCTCGTTTTGTCTAGGGGATAATCCTTGTACCAAAAGAAAATGGCTGCCGGGCTTCTGTTCTGGAATGCAGAGTACAGCAGTAGGACAGACTCTTGGGTTACTTCCTGGTTAGATTGACTGACATAACTGAGCATGTGTGCTGTGCGCTGTCAGCCTAAGAGTCTTGTGGTGTGAGGAATGGCTCTGCAGTGTAGAAAGGAGACTGTTTCAAATAAAAGTGTGCAAATATATGTATACAGTGTGTGGCAGAGCAACCTAAGACAGTCGCAGGGTTCTGCCACTAGGTGGTGTACAGCGGGAGACCTGCTGCAGAAGTGCCACCGAAAACCTTTTGCCTTTCAGTGGGGGAAGGCAACCATTTAGCGTCAGTAACCCTAGGTTACTGACACATGTAGATGGTATGGCTGCTATGCAGCTAGTGATGGGTTGCCTTTCCCGGGACGGTCATAGAGTTGGGTGGGAGGCCATCCCCACGTTCCAGGCCAAGTTTTGGGCCAGTCCTTGGATGCCTATAAAAGGCCTTGGTTTGCAGGTGTTAAGGGGGCATGGTCTGCTAGCTGACAGTGCAGCAGATGAGCTGGAGGGAAGCTCTTGCCCTCAGAGGCTTGAGACAAGCCAGGAACCAGTGGAGACTGGTAAAGGTGTTTTGGGGTCTGGACACTAGGTCCAGACGACTGATAGACAGGGTATGTTATAATATTTAGTTAGAGGCTAGACGGACGAGGTTTTTGATTTGTTTTGGTTATTGCTGAATTTTGTCAACCTGTGCCAAAACAAAACAGACTGAGGCCAAAAAGAAGAAGCCTTTGAGTGCCAATCTGCTTACCCAGGCTTTCTGTTGCATAGAGAATCTACTATTTGTAATGTAATTATCTTAGTGAACATTGCAGACGCTCCCTTGCTTACTCGTTCTCCATGGGGCTGGGGAGAAATGTGCAGTGTATGAGGCTTTCTGCTGTATAGAGAATCCACTAGTTGTAATGTAATTATCTTAGTGAACATTGCAGACGCTCCCTTGCTTACTCGCTCTCCAAGGGGCTGGGGAGAAATGTGCAGTGTATGAGGCTTTCTGCTGTATAGAGAATCTTACTAGTTGTAATGTAGTTATCTTAGTAACCATTGCAGACGCTCCCTTGCTTACTTGCTCTTCTCAGGGCCCCCTCTCTCTCCCCCCTGCAGCAGTTCATGACACCGCATGATTTGTTTATCTTCTGTCCTGCGCAGATAACAGGTAAGCAAGTCACTTCGTGGAAAAACCCCTTTAAGTAAGACAGTTGTGCCAAAATTCCTATTCCATTTTGCGCTAAAAATAACATCGACCATGTATTTCACAACATTTACTATTTGTTATAGACAGTTTCTAGACACTTCTGCATCTTATCCGACAAAAGGGTGTGTCTTCAGTAAAGAGGTGTTGCTTTATGAATAGGGAGCATGGCTTAGTGTGTGCCACTGTGCACCAAAAAATGCACCAAAATTATCCCAAAGTTAGTGGCTTACAGTAACCAATTTAAAAATAGTGTTAAATTAGACAAGACACTTCTAATCTGCCCCAGATTTATCAACACTATGATGTATGTAGCACATTGTAAAACTGTCTAATCTAATGTAACTTTATACCGTCTGAGAGTTATAAAGTATCGATAAATCTGCCCCATATTCTGTTGCTTTAATTTGCATGCTGAATAAATTCTGTCTAGATTGGTGTTTTTTCTCTGCTTTTTTGATGTCTTGGTGATGTTGTGAGTGTCACTAAACTCTACTATACCATTATAGTTAAAGAGATAGTCTCAACATGCTGTTTTACAGAGCCACAAGCAGATTCAGACTCACACTTCCTGGTCAAGCTGTGGGTGGATCTATAGTAGGGTGAAATATAAGCTCTGCTGTTCCAAGCTATTCTTGTTACAGTGACCTGACTGCAGGAGATTTAGAAATTGTAGAACACAAGACTACAGAGCTCTAAAGAGTGAAAGCTTGTCATTTACTTAGGTAAATAAAATCTGCTGCTAGAGATAAGACTCCACAGGGAGTGACTCAGCATGGTCAAACTTACTGACTGATGGCAGCTTATATCCATTAGATAAGAGACAGAGAAGAAAGAGGTGGGGAGAGGTGGTCGGTAACCATAGAAACTTGTGTGCTCTAAGAGGAGTTAAAATCAAATTTATCTCCTGACCAAAGCTAAAACAAAATAGCAAGGTATTTGTTAATAGTCTTCATTAACCTTTCCCTACATGGTATAAGCTAATAACTGTCGTGAGTAAACCCCTCTAAAGGGGTTGTCTTACCATGGCGTTTTACAGATCCACGGGCAACTTCAGACTTACACTTCCTGTTATGGATGTGGGTGGTTCTATGGCAGTTATTGACATATCAGCTCTGCTCTTTCTAGCAGAGCGTGAGATAATTGCTGAAGTTTTGTAAAGTGTAGTGTAAAAGGCTACAGAGCTCTAAAGGGTTATAGCTTGTCATAAAGTAATGTAAACTCATTGCTTACTGACCAGATAAGGAACAGAGAAGGGGGTAAGTCATCATCCCAATCACTGCTTCTTCCTGTAAAAGAGAGAGGTCTCCAGTAACTAGGAAAGCCTGTGTGCAAAAGTAGGAAATAAGATCTGATCCTAACTCTAAAGAGAAGCATAAATCAGATCAGCAAGTATTTGATAATTGTCTGTATTCACATTTGCTACAATGTTTTAAAGCTAATTCAATTGAACAAGAACATCCCCTTAATTTCGGGCATATCAGTGATAAACTGTGTGGTATCTATATCTGACAAGCTAAAACTAAAATTTTTCTCAGTACTTTCACCTTTATGTGTTCTTAATGCAGATTTCCATTTCCATCCCCTACAAACCTTCAGGTGAAAATCTTTCATTTTTTTTTCTTTTGTTAATGATAGCCTCCATTTTGGTTAGATTTTTTTTTTTTATTTGAGAGAATTTACAAAAGTTTGGAAAGAAGTGATAGATCCTTCGGATGATTTCTTGTTTTTGTATGTTGTACCAAATTGCATCAATTTCAAGGAACAGTCAGGTAGAATATGATTCCACTCCATGCTGAATTAATCTCCAAAAAGGTGTAATTCTCTGTGACTCTTATGGCTGCGGTTAAAAATGTTCGTTTTAGGTGCAATTTTTACAGCAAAATCCAGGAGTGGATCACAACGTCTTCTTGTTGGAGATCTTTGAAGGGTGCAGCATTTTAAAGAGGTTTTACCACGAAGGCAATTTCAGTGCCTACATTTGTCCTACTTCGCTTTCAGTTTGTTAACAGGGGGCATGTGATGAGTTTTCTGAACTGCATATCATGTGACCAGTAGAGTAGACTGACATACACCATTGCCCTTTCCTCCCAGGTATAGCTAACTCTAGTCTGGAAGGGTCCTGTTTATGTTCCTAAAGAGCTGTGAGAGTAAGCACTTCGGATCTTCAGTATAAGCGGTTCTAGGTTAAAAGGGTGACTATTTACTAGGGAGTACGAGGACCAAGAAGTAAATGGACCACACTCCTCGGGGTTAGAACACCATTCCATCAGTGGAGTGTGTGTGATTACTAGGCAGGGAACTAGACTGAAATAGCTGTCCTGAGGGAAAGGTATGTCTGAGCATGTGCGGCCGGACTGAGGAGCCCTCATCACTGGTTATCCTGTCGTGCTGTACTCTATGTGATCACTAAGGGAGCAGTGCTAAAACAAAAATGCTACAGAATTTTTTATAATGATGGGTATAGTAAAAAAAGTTTGTTATTTAATTTACAAAGATTTACACATCAATTTTAACTTGGTGGGAAAAACCACTTTAAAGGGGTTTGTATTCATTTCATTAATATGGTTTCAGAATAAGGGGGGGCAGTGAAACAAGCAACTTTGTCAAGTTTCATTTGCAAGCTGATCTTGTGTTCACTGTCTCCCGTATCTTGTTTTGATGTAAACACTGTTCCCCAGTGCTGGTCGGATTCCTCCTCATTTTTCATTTTCATGGCTGCCGGCTTCTACTAATTTAACATTTTTTCTGGCACCCAGTCGATTCACGGGAGCATGCATTCCTGCCTCTCTCCCACTCAGGTAGAAGGGGCTGGTAACATGTCACTCTGCACAGCCAGCTGCTGCACAGTTAACACTGCAGAGCTTCTACATTCAGAAGACAGCAGAATGGGGGGGCGTGGCCTGCTATGCACCGTGGTAGGGATGCTATGGTGAATGAGAGCTCCTCCAGGGCTCATTGTAAAGTGGGGCTAACACCCTGAAAATGGGATCAAGAGGTACACAAAAGAAGGAGGTAGGAGCTGGAGCAGACTCCCAGGGGGGCGAAGTGCATTCTAACTTTTTTGCACACCCTTGCGGGACTCCAATCCTAGCTCCAGAGGAGCAGTCTCTATCACGGAGAGGAGATGAAAGACGGCCAGGCTGACTCCAGCTGTAACTCCCACCTGTAACCTCATCGGCCTCATGCAGCCAGTACAGGAGTGAAAGAGAAGGGACCTGCAGCGTGCCGTGACTCCTGCGCGCCGGAGAGGAGGGGGCGCACGCTGAGGAAAAAGGTCGCTGGGCCCTCGTGGAGTCTGCAGCACTGCCTGCAACAGATCCTGGGGACTGGCGCGGTGCTGTGCGACCAACGTGACGAAGAGGCTACAGCACTCTGCCAGACCCCCTGCAGGAAAGGTACACAGGACGAGGGGGATTTGGGGAGGATTTACAACCACAACATGACTGAGTGACAGGCCGTGGCTTGAATAGACATGGGATTCGCCTGAAGTCCCACGAGGATAGCTGCCATCCTCTGAATGCTCTCAATGCAGGCAGAATGTGCTGAGGGGGCGTCGGGGGGGGAATAAACTGTGCCTGGAGCCCACCGACTGCCAGAGCCAGTGTTGCGACCCTCAGAGGGAGCCCACCGCTCTTCCCCTCACCAAAGCCCAGAAGCATCACCTGTTGAATCAGAAGGGCCCCATGCCCAGAGTCCATCCCAGGCAACAACTCAAAACTATAGTTCTATGCTCCTCCTACATGGTCACCCCAACTAGAGGCTCACACAAGCGAGCGCTCCTCTGCCCCAAGATGCATCACCTCACGCACACAAGAGGCTGGAAAGCTTTGCTAACTCTCAATGGGGGCACCCTGAGCCTCCGGGCCTTGATCTCTTTGATACCAACCAAGAATGACCTCACAGGCCTTGACTCAGGACCTTAAATCTGCGTGGGTTGGGTTAGGGATCTTTCAACTTGTTAATGAGCGTTTCTTTATGTGAAGCACAAAGTCAAGTCTTTAGAGGAACACCAAGAGCTCGGTGCACGCCATCGATTGGACTCCTATGCAGTGCGAACAATTGATTCCTCAGAATATACCTCCACCAAATTCTGTTGATCACATGGACGATTCTCGTGAGAACCGTAACCGGAGGAATAGCATTCGTGTCACGGGGCCTCTCCCTGAGTTATTAAGCCACACAGACCTGGCTACTGGACCTACCGCCTTCTTTAATGGATTGCTGGGTAGAGACACGGGAGCCCATAGTAAATGGAACAGGGCTCATCCGCGCACTTCGCCCACTCAGTCTCGGATGAGGCCAAGCCAAGGGTACGTCATATGCCGCGTTCATTACTTATTCCCTTAATAGATGCTATCATGCAAGAAGCAGACGATTCTCCGGCTCATTCCTTTGAAGGCGCCAAATTGGCGCTGTTTCCGGATCTTCCCAGACGCACACTTCGACTTCCGGACACACTGATAGCCTCTTCTGTCGAACCTGCAATCCCACGGTATCCATACCAGTGGGGTTTCCCGTTTTTTCCCTGTCAAAGTGCAAGGGAGAGGGCTGATTACCCTAGTGCCCCTGAGGCGATTCCTTGCCGGACTTTCCTGGGCGGCCTGGATCTCCCTCCTGTTCAATACCGGACGTGCTGGGCGATTGTTTGTCTCATTCTACAGGTACCAACATGGTTTGCAGTCCTCTTCTAGAAGCTTGCTCTCAGAAGTCACCGCTTCCGCAGGTGGGACTGCACAGACCCCAGAGGAGAAGCGAAGAGAGCCACTGAGGACTTTGCACGGACTATTTCGAACAGCGGACATGACCGTAGAGAGTACAATTTACTTGACCATACGTCATGCTTCCTACTTTGTTTGTGCCTGCCTATATGTTCACCTGATGTTTGCTAATTATTCCTATTTGACCCGTAACAAAAGGTATTGACCTATGGGATTCTTTCCTTTTGTCCTTTTTACCCTCCCCCCCTTTCTCTGTTTTTTTTATTTATTTATTTATTTTTATTTATTTATTTATTTAATTTATTTATTTATTTATTTTCTCTTTTTTTTTCTCACCCTTCATGTTCCCTCTCTTCGTTGTTTTTCCCCCCCCTCTCTGTCCCCTCACCCTTCCCTGTGTCTGGACTCACCTTAGCATTATTGACAATTGATCCCCCTCATGTTGGATGCCTGGGCTCTCCCCATTGATGTTGTACTATTGATATATATATTGCCGCCTATACAATGTAGTACACTTATGTTACCACATGAGAGCTATTCTTAGCCCATGGTTCAGTGTTGGTTGTCATGATGTGTCAACATCTACACAGAGAGCTTGTTGGACCCTTGCTCCCAAAATAGGGTGGGACTTCTGTGCTACTAGCTGGTCTCTCGCAGCCGCAATGCTGCAGCTTTTTGTTTTTGTGCTTTGGTACAGTTCGGAGGAGCCCGAGTTTAGCTCCTTCAGAGTTACTTTTGTTCCTCGGTTGTATTGAGCCACCTAGGAGACCTTTCGAAGAGGAGATGGACCTTTTTTGACTACATTGGGCTGTGGTTTCAGTAGCCCATGACATCTATAATTAAAAGTTACCTCTTCAAAGTCGAGGGGACTTAGAAATCCCTGAGAGGCCGCTTCGAATCCCTTTACGTAGGATTGCACAAAGCTCGCTCAAATATCTTATGCCTGCAGGAGATGCACTTCGAAGCTCCAAAGCATCTCCCAGTTCTGAAAAGAAACAGATATTACTCCTGCCTAGTGCCATTGTGTTATCTAGACGCTAAAAGTCAAAGGGGGGTAGTTTTTTAACGATACTTCTTTCAACAAGTCCCTCCCACACCAGGTCACGATATTTAAAACAAGTACCCAACGCGAGATTCCTCTTTGGCAAGTCAGCATTTCAGGTTACTCCCTTACCCATAGCGAACAATTCTAGTGCCACCAACCAGGGTCAACTGTCCTTCACTTGCTAAGGTTTTAGAAGTAGCTGATTCTGCTTTTGTCAGGTGGAGGTGATATTATGCGGTGACTTTCAATGGGCACTCCAGCCGGTACTGGACACGCCGCACGGTGTCCTGCTCAAACCTCCCTCTCTGAACAAAATTGAACAAAATGAAAAAAAACTGTGCATGACACATGCAGCGAGAGCGATGTTTGGCGTATATTTCAGCCGAGGACAAGGACTATTCACCTTTTATACACATGTTCGTCTTCTCCTCCACACAGAACTTACAGTCGCATGACTATGTATTCTTCAGCCCTCCACTTTCTCTCTGGTGTTAAAGGGGCTCGAACTAGACCGATATCTTGGCACTCGGACACATGCGCCGGTGCATTTGCTGTACTGAATATGCCCAAGACCTCCCGGAATTCTTACTCCTGGAGATTGAATGAGACCACTGCTGAACGACTCACTTTGTCTTGGACAGAACTAAAACAGACCACCGTAGCACTTCATTGCAGGAAGCCGCGCGCGCAGACATACGCCTCCCCATTGAAATGGGGACGCCTGAAAGGTGGTGCTCCGGGTGTGTCCAGTGTGTTAATAAAGCACGGGCTCTGCGGATTTAAAGAGAGGGGCGTCAACCCAATTTTAACAACCTACTTGCTCGCCTTGCATTCCTCTGGAGTCAAACACATAAAAGGAGCGGCGATGACTCTGTTCTAAGTGAATTGGCCAGCTATGTTAAACTTGACATACATATAAAGTGCTAAGAGATCGGTGAAGAGCAAGAGATACAGGCAGCTATGCGCCACTCTTTTTACGAATGGAGTAACCAAGCCGAAGCAGAATGTTGGTCGTGCCTTGAGGGGACAAAAGGGCATCTCTTATTTGTAGCGGCTGTCTATCAAAAATAACTAAGGGGGAAGTGGTACACTGTACAGAAGAATCTGGAGGCGTTTACGGCTTTTTATCAGGAGTATTTAACCTCACAAGCCGGAGACTGTCCATCTTGCCCCGGATGGACTGCAGGGAGTACATCACAGGAACCACTGCGACTCCTACTATGGACCCTGATAGGCATGTCTCTCCTGGAAGCCCCTTTCGCAAGTTGATGAGCTGGAAATCACCATTTGCCTCACTCCCATTGGGCAAGAGTCAGGGCCAGACGGTCTACACGCCCCAAATTTTTATAAAACACTCAGTGAAGATCTAGTATTGCCCGTGCTGGAGGACTTTAACGCTCCCTCCTTTACAACAATCCCTCGCCACACATTATTTCTCTAGCACACATCACGGTTTTATACCCAAAGGAAGGCGAAAGGCCCTCCTTATCTGCCAAAGTTACAGGCCAAGATTTCATACTAAAACACGGGATGCTAAGCTAATCTGCTAAGTTCTGGCCCTTTACAGGTCAAAACACCATTCTGGAGGAACCTGATAGGTCTGGATCAGTGGGTTTTTGTCCCTAAACCGAAGAAGAAGTCAGAGGACAACACTCTGAAATCAACTCTCTATAATGCAACGGTATGGGGGAAAGAGGGTGCCTGCGATGCTGCTCTCACTGGACGCTGAGAACGGCGTTCGATAGAGTCGGACTGGTCCTTCTTGCCGCCCCGCCTTACAGAATTTCAGGACCTTGGACCACTCCATGATACAAAGGATCATGACCCTTTGTATCATAATCCCAGGGCTCGAAAATCGATCAAAAGGTACCCTCTCTGCACCAGTCATGATACGAATATGGCTACCAGGCAAGGGTTGCCCCTCTCACCTGATTTTTTATGTTATTGTAATGGAGCACCTCTTATGTGAGTTTGAAGGAATAACACTGATGTCCTGAAGGGATTCATGTGGAGGGAATGCATTATAAATGTGCGGCGTTATGCGACGACTGTTGTTATTTATATCCAGTCACTCACATCTCGACCCGAAAATGTTATGTCTTCAATGGAGAGAGTTATGGGGACGCTATCCAATTTTAAGATTAAATTTTACTAAGTCTGTTTGCACTGGGAATAAATCTGCTGAGTTCCACATATCCTTGTTGAAAGTCGATTTTCCCTTTTTCATGCGACTTCCGAGCGATCATTAAAATATTTGGGAATTATCCCTCTCCAGACCACAGTGATTTATATGATTTACTGTAGCCCCTACTGCGCACAATTACTAGCAGTCTGGCCGGTGGAACTGTAAGGATTTTTCCTCCTGGTTAGGGAGGATTTGTTGTTAATTAACGATGAACATTCTACCCGTATAATTGTATTTATTGCAGGCTTCTACCATCGCTTTCTTACCAATTTTTTTTTCCAATCTGGTGGACAAACCTCTTAGCAAATTAACATGGGCTGGCAGGAAGACGAGAATCGCAAGTCGGTACTGATAAGGGGCAGGCAGGAGGGCGGCCCTAGCATACCCGAGACATAAATGCTTATTATCTGGCGTCAAATAGCAGCACGAGTGTTTGATTTTTACCATCACAGATCACCACAAAACTGTGAGGTACGATTAAGAGGAAGATATATATAATGCCCAATTCCTTGGCCAATCTGCCGTGGTTTCCAGGCAGCGCTTTCCATTGCGACTGATGCGGCACGCTCCCATGGGTGCGCGAGATAGAACACGTTTCTGGGTCTTGGAGGTCATATGGGTCTACAGAGGTTATCCTCCCTCCTGGAGGCCCACTAACACCAATATCTGCGGAACCCCCTCACTTGGGAACATGTTTGGCCCGCCTCTATCCGACGAACTGTGACCAGGGGTGGGAGAGCATTAAGGTTTCTGACGTCTTACTAGAGGATGTGCTGACCCATGGCAGAGATGAGGAATTACTCCCCTTCTCGCCCCTGTGCCTGGTTTTAGATACCTTACAAAAACTCCTGACTATTCCTACGCTCCTTAATAAACTTGTCTTGAAACTTCACAAGGACTCTCTAAAATCCCTTGGGTTATACAATGCTCTCGACCAGCTCATATGGAATTGTCTTTGATACTACCAAGCTATATAAATGTTCGTTCCCTCTAATGCGTCGGGGTCTGGGCCCCAACTTCTATAGGTGCTATGGCTGGGAAGAGAGGGAAATCGGAAGATCCATTTCGAGGAGGACTGGCGGAATGCCACATATTGGCCTTATAAATCAATCGTACCTTGTAGACTGCAGGAACTCACACTTCAAATTACATCTCCCGCTGGTACAAGGGGTTCCCACAAACTTTAATAGGATTTCCACCCAGGTCCTAAGTCTGTTGGAGATGCAAACAAGCGGTAGGATCTATGTCCCCACTTTGTGAGGTGTCATGACCATCGTTGCAGGCGTCTTCTGGGAGAAAGTTTTGCAGATCATTGAAGTTGTGACGGGAATCAACTGCCAGAGTGACCCTATGGTGGTTCTGAATACAGATTATCCCTATCAGCACCTTCAAATTATTCCGGGTCATCTATATTGATTTTTATGTTGAGTGCCGCGAAGCCCTGCATTACGAGGCTGTGTCGAGAACGTCTGCAAACAACTACCTTCCATTGGCTGCATGGTATAAGGAGATATCCCTTATCCAACAGATGGTGAAGAGATGTTTGCGGACCGCAACCCAACTGGAACTGACAAGTTGTTTTTTTCATAGCTAATGGTGGGAGGCCAGTGGGGCGTCTTTTTGTGGCAACTCAGTGGCCATATTCCGGATTTATGACTCTGAAAGGGTTAGATACGAAAGTACAGCATGGTCTTGGCCATCTGCTAGGTCTTTTGAGCTATATCTGGGGGCTGAGCGATGCTGGATGTCAGCTCTTGCTCTTCCTCTCAGGGAATTTTATACTTTTGGGCCCTCTCCTCGCTCCTTATTTCCTGGCTCTAGTTTCTGGGTTGAGGTTATGATGTTAAACGTTAATATTTATAGGAATGATTTCCAAATGCTTTTTCTAATGGCTTTACCTGCTTGGTGAAAAGGGCAATTGTTTTGACCGCGGGTTTATCCCTGCTCTTCAAAACAAGACTTGCTCCTCTTTCTCAGATCAACAACACATGCAATGTAGCTCCCCTATTTTCCTCTGCCTTGTTTGCAGCTTTCACTTACTGTTGCTACATGCACAATATTCATATGCCATGTGTATTGATGATTTTATGCTGAATATGACCAATGTGTACCTTCTTGTATCCCAAACTGTCGATATATCAGTATGCTGTTTTGTACTTACTATTGACTACTTAATAAAAGCTTGGAATTGAAAAAAATTTAGAAGACGCAGAATTGGCTCGGTGCCTAATGTGCGCGTGAAACATAGAAAGGAGACAGATCTGTGCTGCCCCTGATAAATTTCATAGAAGACTGATTCCCAACTGTAACAAACCTCCAGCTGTGAGGAGACAGATCTGTCTGTTTTGATGTGTTCATCGAGGCTATCTTAACAACTGTAACAAACCTCCCAGCTGTGAAAAGGAGAAGAGATCAGTGCCTGAGTTCATAAAAGACAGTCTAGGACTGAATGCGGGCTGGGGTATGTAAACAACAGCTTTTACAAATAAACTGCATAGGGAAAAGGAACGACACAGTACATAGGAGTGGAAATGCAGACAGAGATGGTGGGGGGAGAGCAGGATGTGCTATCCCCTCCCACTGATCTCAAACAAAAACAAAACTGACCGGGAGCAAGCACAAACAGTGAAGGGGGGATGATGTGATCCCTTTTCAGTTAAGAAACATCCAGCTGGGATGGGAAGAAACGCCTCTGGATTTGAGGGACTGAGAAACTGAAAGTACAATGAAACAGAGGAACTGGTGATGCGATAAATCCCTTTTAATTTGCAAGATTCCCACATCAATTTTGCTTGGTGTGAAAACCACTTTAAGGCAAGACTGAGACTTTTCATTGTTTTAAATCTATTCTTGCTTTTGGCTTAAAAACCTGCACCTTAAAATCTGAATGTTTGAATGATGCCTCAGACTAAAGATGTATAGTATCAGTATACTGTTTAGGTTGGTCGCATACCAGTAGACCTTTAATTGCAGCCTTTAATCATTTGCAGAAAGTTCGACTGCCCTGCTAAATGTTTTAGGATTGGAAACAGGTAGAAGTAGTTAGTAGGGTCACTGGGGGCGTCATTTTGGAAGTAGAGAGGTGGAACCAAAACCAAATCAGTTCTCAGATAGCAGAATGCTAAAAACAATAGAAAAATGAATGTTTTAGCATCCAAACATAAAAAGGTGACTTTCATTAACACATCAATAAAATAAAACAATAAAATATTGTTTTAGTCCTTAAAAGGGTTCTCTGCTTTGTACAATGCCTATTTGTAGAAGGGACCCCTAAAGCGCACCTGATTACAAAGTTCCCTCCTGCTGGGACTCCCACTGATCAACTGTGTGGAAACCTGGCAATGGTGTTCAATCTCTCTGCAGCGCCACTACAGGGCAAATTAAGCATTATAGAGAGTTTATGCGAATCAGGGGATTGTCTACATAGTGTAGGAGAGGAGAGGTCCTCCAGAGCTACAGACGCTCTTTGTAACCACTCTTTACTGTTGCTAATAGATGAGAATCCTGAACAGAGTCCCCCCTCTATTAACTATGAATTTCCTAATATAGTAAATGAAACTGGGTTTTCTAAACCAAACAACCCCTTTAATCATAGCATCATATTGTTCTACAACAAAATAACCATTGGGTGAGGAACGGGGACAAGTATAACTCTCATAATTCCAAAATACCATAGAAAACAGAACACTAACTGAACCAAAAAAATCAATGGGTTATATTTATCAAAACTGTCTAATTGTAGAACTGTCTTTGTTGCCCGTAGCAGCCAATTAGAGCTCAGCTTTCATTTCTTATACTGTTCTGGAAAAATGGAAGCTGAGCTCTGATTGGTTTCACTATTACACAGTTATGATAAATGAGGCCTATTGTCTCATAAGGAATAGCACCACACATTATAGGTAACAAATAACCTAATGACAAACCTGTCCATCAACAGAAATACAGTAAATCATTTTTATAGCTGAGACTATTTGGTGCTTTAGTGTCCAAACTGCAGATCCCTAAGGCTATGTTCACACGGGTTAATTTTGGGGGGCCCTTTCACCACATTTTGCAGCTTCTGCGCTTTAAAACCGGGGAAATGCCCCCCCAAATTAGGTAAAACCAAATTCTCAAAGAAACATGGGTTTCGCCTCCCTCCCCACCGTACAATACGATTGTCGGGGGAATAAGTACAACAATTTTTTCAGGAATTCCCCCTAAACTTTCTATCGGGGCGGCGGGCTACTGCCCCCCCCCCTCCAGCCCCGCCCCGCGTATCAGCGCGAGCTCCCGAAACACATGGTGTACTGCAGCACCTACAGTATGCGCCGCAGTACATCGTATGAACATACACTAACGCTTCTGTAGTGGAAACAACTGGACCAGTCGACTCTTTTCTTGGGTTTATTCACTTTTTCTATACCAAGTACTTCAAAGCACTAGTATGTACTTGGTGGGATTCTAAAAAAAAAAAAAAAAGTCCAGAAACTCCAGGCAAGGAGTACTTGGCAAAAATATTACTTGGGCATGCATAATGCCTTAGGAGGTGTAGAGGACCTTTACATCGGGGCCCTTTATTTAAGGGGTGCAAAGCCCTTCTGTCACATAAGGGGGAAACATTATGACAAAAAAAAGGGCTAAGTAATGGGGGGGGGGACTGTCAGGATCGGTCAGGGACACACCCAGAGACACAGACGAGTGAGGCCCTGACACTGTTCCCAGCCTCTGTCCCTGCCTTTTGGGGAACCCGACTCCTTACTAGGTCGGCCCCAACCTGAAGACTGATGACTGCCCTGAGCCAAGAGACAAGCAAACACGGAACAAACGAGAGAAGTCGGGCAGGCCAAGTCAGTAACAAACGGGCAGCGCAGTACAAAAACCTGAGACAAGAGAATAACCAGGGTACAAGCAAGAGTCACACAGGAGGATCAATATGAAAAACAGGCGAACTATAGGCAGACGAACAGACCATATAGCAGGCAAGGCAGAAAGGAAAATGAATCCTTAAAATAGGGAACAGAGAAAGAGAACACAAGACCGGATAGGAGATCAGACTGTCACTCAAAATGAACCAGGTTAACCAACAGTGTGCTGGAAACAATTAAGCACACAGAGAATTAGCCCAAGTTCACACTGGTAAAACAAATACAAGGCATCAGGTAAAAAACCATGGTTTTCGCCATACCTCTGACTGTATGTATATATATATATATATATATATATATATATATATATATATATATATATATATATATAATATATAGATAGATAATGATATATATACATATATGATTTATAGATATATATATATATATATATAATATATAATATATATGTATATGTAAATGAATATAATAAGCATGGTAGTATGGTGATTGACCAGCCCAGTGGTTATATGTACCCTATTATGACAAATGGCATATAGTAATGGGGGGGAGAGCCCCAATCAGAGCCTTAGCAACCAATCATGCACCCTCTAAATTTCCAGAAGCATATATAAATGAAAGGGGTGCTCTGATTGGTTGCTATGGGTTCTGATTGGTTACTATGGGCCGCAAAGTAAATTTTAGACCCAGACAGCTTTCATACATGTGGCGCTTAGAGTATTCGAACATAGGTCAATCTCTTGGTGAATGTTAGCGCTAGTCTGCCATGACGTTCCTAAAGATTCACCCCTAACCAGCATTGTTTTACAGTCTGCACACTCGCCAGATCTCCCGTCCTGTAGCTGATTAAAAATCAATTGTGGAATAACAATAAAAACTAAGAACATTTGAACTATATCTTGTATATCATGGTGGCCTACCAGAACTGGAGTCCTAGGTTCAAATCCCACTACAGTACAGCCAACATCTGCATGGAGTTGGTATGCCCTTCCCATGTTTGTATAGGTTTAATTTGGGTCCTCTGGTTTTCTCCCATACTCCAAAATCATATTGATAGGCCCTAAGTGCCAATGGCAAGGTCTCATAGAACGAGTAGAATTATGTTCACTTTAATGGAGAACATCCATGATGTTCTTTCGGCCAAGAAAGAAAACATTTGCATTGTTCCACTATTTACATGCATAGTTTGTCCTTGACGCCTTCTTTCCTTTTAATTGTCAATGTCTATTCATTCAAGGCCAATTGGTGTGTGTCTAGTTTATTATTTTCATATGGTTGTGGCCTGGTCTCCCAGTCTCCGTTCTCAGATTACAAGCATTAATTCTATCAATATGTTCCCTGGGCTCTCCCCTTCTTTTATACCCGCTGTGGTCAGTGTTAGTATTCTGCCATTGTTTCTACCCTTTTGTTTTCTATTGGGTGCAACAAAGCATGGATAACTTGTACATAGAGAAAGACTAGCAGAACCTACAATGTGGCACTAAAGGGACAAGGTTTCACATTAGGGAGAGGCACTATCTCAAGATGTAGAGACTGATTAGCCTTGATTGCTCCACTGAAATTTATATATACAGGCAGTACCCGACTTACACCGTTCCGACTTACATCTGTCCCCTAGTTATGAACGGAGACTTATGGGGCATGCTGGCACTTGCAGTTCCATAGCAGACAGTAGCTATGGAATGACAAGTTCCAGCATGCCACAGCAGCACACGAGGTGAAATCTTCATAACAGGGGCACAGACATAAAAACAAATGTAAAAACCATTCCCTGCACTATCCAAATCTAAAAAAACCTTTTGTGCTTACATACAAATTCAACTTAAGAACAAACAGTCCCCATCCCGTTCATAACCCAGGGACTGCCTGTATTCTAATAGGCTCATGGGAAAAGAGCTGGGACTTTTCCGCGCACTCTATCAGATGTAGCATTCCTCATGTCATATGCGTCTCACTGAGCCTTGCAATATGAAAGGGATTAAAGGAGTTGTCTCATTACGAGCTTTCAGCCTGTCAGGTCCCTGGTAAGTTGAACTGAGGGGCGTGCTTCTTGGTCTGTCTCTTCTGCTCCCTCTCCCCCCTCCCATCAGCACACAGGCAGCTACGTAGCTTCTATACAGGGGGGGGAGGAAAGGGGGGTTTTCTCCTCAAGTTCACCCTGTGTGTGCCTGCCTAGGTCTGTTACAGGAGAGGGCTGATCTATGAGTGTAGAGAGGAATTTGAAGCTGCTGTGTATGCTAATAGAGCAGAGGGGATGCATGTGTTCCTATAAACCCCTGCTTAGCTTACAAGTCTCCACATCTCCAGCAACAACAAGGGAAGTGTTTTCTATACTAGGATGTCTCACTAATACAGGAGAGCATAAGTATTCACATGCCTGATCTGTACAGTATTAGTATAGTCACAGTTCCCAAAAACATATCATGATTAAAAGTAACAGACAGGGTCACTGCTGTCAATCTATCAGTGTAGAGAGCAGGAGAAGCGGGACACACAGGGTTAAACCAGGCTGGCAAAGGACACAGACGCCAGAGTCCTCCTCCCCCTCTCCACTACAGAAGCATTCTGTGCAGGAGGGGCTCTCTGCTCCGACCTGTCTTCAAAGGTGATGAGTCATTCAGACCTGACAGCCAGTAAGATAAGGATCAACAGGTCGGCTGCTATAGAGATTTGAGAAGCTGATGTAGTAATACTAACAGGGCTAGCTCAAAATCAGTAGGACATTTGTAATGAACATATATTGCAAAGCTGCTTGTTTTTTAAAGATCATTAAATTAAAACCCAATCATTGTAGCGAGACAACCCCTTTAACAAAGTCATGCCGATTAGTTCATCTGCAGACAGTTGTTTATGGGTGTTTACTCCTAATCAGTGCAGAGTAAAGCACTGGCTGGCTAGGTGAGAGGCAATAAGCATGGTGTCTCTACCTAATGAAAAACCTTACGGTGCTTTCACACTGTGCATTTTTTATGCGTTTTTTTCAATGCGTTTTTTGTGCAGGAAGGCACAGCAATTAATGCTGTACATTGCTGTACAAAAATCGCGGCAATTACAGCGATTTTACCGCGAATTTACCTTGATTTTTGCCGCGATTTTTGTGCAACAATGTACAGCATTAATTGCTGTGCCTTCCTGCACAAAAAAACGCATTGAAAAAACGCATCAAAAACGCAACCAAAAACACACCGTGTCAAAGCACCCTTACCCTTTTAAAGCTTTGCTTGTTGCCTCTCACCTAGTCAATGTTATATTTTGCACCGATGAAGGCAATACCCCGAAACAACCATCTGCAGATGAACAAACTGGCATGGCTTTATTAATCCCTTTCACATTGCAATGCTCAGTGAGCCGGATGTGACTTGAGGAACGCTGCATCCATTTGAGGGTGCTGCAGAGTCTCAGCTCTTTTACCATGAGCCTTTAGGCTATGTTCACACTGCGTACAGTACGCTCCGCAATTATGCCGGGTCTTCGGGAGTCATGCTGATCGGCTCGTACTCCCGCAGCGCAGGGGGCCAGCAGCCCGCCGGCCCCATTGACATGCATTGCTCACGGAGCAAATTCGCCGCAAGTAATTGACATGTCACTTATCTCCGTATTGTACGCCCGGGTAGAGGAGGCGTAATTCATTGTTCTCTATGAGAACTGTGGATTACTGTAATTTCGGCGCGCATCTCGCCCGTATTAGAGCACAAATACGACGCGAAATGCGTGCCGGAATTCCCCCGTGTGAACATAGCCTTAGAATATACTACAATGTGTTGAAATGGCATTGCTTCTGAACCAAGAAGTTGTACTTCCATGCTGATAATATATCTCGGGGTCTGGCAGGGAAGCACTTGGATGTTTTCTATCACAAAGACTGCAGTCATCAGCAGATTCATTACTGAATGATTTCTGCACATGCAGAACAAAGTGAAGACGCTACACTACCAGACCTATTTGTTGCATTAATAATTCAGTTTATCTCTATTGCTAAAACGTAAAGCTGATAACACATATCTTTATTACACAAATAGCTTTCTATCTAACTGCTAACATATCGCTCTCTTTTCATACATTAAATATGTGAAAATTATTTCATACTGCTTTATGCACTTTTCTGTGTAGGTTACAGTGGGTTTGAGTGTGAATAGTAGGAAGTCTCAATAAGCAACATCTGTTAAATAAAAAAAAAATGTAGCAGCCTTAAGAACTTGGGGGAGGGGGAAGCTAAATCTCGAAAGCGTTTTTATCACAGTGCAGACATTTAGTAAGAAACAGACGGAGAAAATCTAGACAGAACCTAAACTTTGCCTGCTTCAAAAACTTTAGGAAAAATAATTGGAGCCGGAAGAATCGAAGGAGCTACAATTTGGAAAGTGGACAAAAAGCTCATAGTTTATGGTGTCGGATAAAAGATTCCTTTGTGTATGCATACAGCCATACAGCCATTGAAGACACAGTATTAAGTGGAAATAGGAAGAGAAGACTACTTGAAAACTAACGGGTGGGATCATTATAGTGGAACAACAGCTCTGCAGATGACTAAACACCTCAATTTGATTAGGGTAGAATTAGGATCCTAAAAAAACAACTCTCCTCATCTGGAAAACCAAATTTTTGCACTTGATTACCTTGAGGTAAGAACGAAACAAGAACATTTTACTAACTGAGCATGCAGAGACTTGATGACACGTGATCTCTGCAGCGTATTATCACCGCGCAGGGTGTGTTCATAGATGGAAATGTGTCTTTATTTGTTGGCACCAATGACCCAGTGGGCTGGAACATGTGAGCAACTAAAGAGCACTGGGGTCTACTCTAACCCTCCAAACAGTCCCTGCAGATTCCCCAGGTATAAGATTGAACAGGAACAGCAGAAGGTAAGACTGACACTGGCTTCTTTGATATAATGTATACCATTAGGTATTTCCTTGCATGTGTCTAATACATGGAGCAGATTGCAGAATGCGAGTCTTGATCTTATCTCGGTCCTGATATACAGAGAAACTTGTTCCCACAACTTTGATCACATACAATGAAGAAGTGCAGCTTGAACTTCGTCTACAATCCCCAGGAGCTATTACTACTGACTACAAAGTGCTGCAACAATTCTCCCCATAGCTTATGCTTAGCTTTACCTTTATTCCCGTTTGCATTCACTGATCTCGCCCATGGGCCTATAAGTAGAAAAACCCATCTCAGTGGCAATTGTAAGAGTTGATAGATGTGCTATGGACTGGAGCAGCGGCCTGAGAGTAAGTGCATCTGTAAAGAGGTGCAGTGCTGTTTGCTCCTCCCTTGGATCCTGTTTTTGTACCGTCTATCATGTATGCCTCACTGTTAAATGCCAAGATAAACAGACACCGGTGATGAGAAATTATTTTCCTGAATAGCATTGGGCCGGCCCGTATAAAACATTTCCACCCTGAAGTGTAATCCGTGTTCTTCATTTTTTTAATAGCCATGCCCTGGAAACATTCCTTTCTATTTAACCCTTAACGGGTACATTTTAACAATTATTTGGTGCTGGCATGAGACTGGAATTTTTTCTCTATGACCACAGGGCTACTATTATACATCAGATAACCTTTCCTCAAAACAGAATCCTAAAATACAATTGCAAATAACTTACAAATGTTTTGTATTCCAAATTTTAAAGGTACATGCAAAACAAGATATTTTTAAATGAAATGTGCACGGCATGGTTTTCCATTTTGCTAGGAGTGCAAATCAACATTGATAAATACTAAGGGTGACATGTCCGAAAAGAGGCGCTGCCACGCCAGATTTAAAGGGGTTTTGCTACGAAGTAAAATTGACGTGGGAAGTTTGTAAATTAAATAATAAACATTCTCACCATTCTTCATTATTAAAAAATTCTGCATCGTTTTTGTTTTAGCTGCTCCTTTAGTGATCCATGGTTTACAGCTCATCTCCAGGGGATACGACCAGGGCTGAGAGCTTCTCAGTCTTTTTCGCACATGCTCAGACATCACCTCTATTCTCGGGTAGCTACTGAGTGTTCAAACCCCAGGTGTTGTCATTCTACTTCTGTCCTCTGTACTACTTAGTAATTAGTCAAACAGTGCAAATAAATTATAAAAAGAAACCTCAATAAGGTCTGTGCATTGATAAAGAAAAAAACAAACCACTTGTTTGGTTCCTGCAGGGATTTGAACCGTGGACCCTTGTGTCTGGAGGCAAAAGTTTTACCTCTGAGCTACATTGTAGCTACTTACAGTTCTATCCATAAACAGACCTTTCTTTGACTACAGAGAGGAGAGGCCTGGTGATGTCATCCTGTTGGGTCACATGATATGCAATTCAAACAAATCACACACGCCCCCTTCTGAGCACACAGAGCTGAAGAGCTGGTTGCAGGAGGTATGAAATGAGATCGTGGCAAAACCCATTTAAGGTGCATTAAATGAATGTATAGTGTGCCTGAATATATGAATCTGTCATAAATCTGGCATGTGGTATACCTCAGCATAGCATATCTTAGGCGCATAACTTTATGTTGTGCCTGGTGCAAACTGCACCTAGTTTTGGTGTATGACTGTTCATACAGATATAGAATAGGGCTACAACAATTTGTTGATGCAAAAAACACCGAAAAAATGGTGAAGCCCAATTCTGACAAAAATGTAAATGTATATATATGTATGTGTCTTTGATGGTAGGTATGTTTCCGCCAGAATGCTCTCCTATGTGGCTTAAGCTCCAGGGAATACTTGGGCAGTTATGTTTCACTGAGGTATCTGGCTTTGGTGTTGTAATGTGACAGTTTTGTGTGTCGATAACCCTAGGTTACACTTGGTAGCTGTTAGCACAATTGCTCCAAGCAGCTAATTCAAGCCGGCTCTTCTGGAATGGCCAAAGTGATAGGTGGAAGGTCACTCCCACACTCCAGGTGAGGCTGGGCCTTCCTGTGTGGAAAGTCTGGTGGAACTCTCTTGCTAGGAGCAAGCTACAGTGTGAGTAACAAGCATTACCTTTCTTGAGTGCAGTTAAATTTAAACATCTGTATAGTTAGAGCTCAGCCAAACAGGTTTTGTTTTGTGTTTTGCCTGAAGTCTTTATTTCTGTTACCATTCTTAAATACTTTACCCTTTTGTGTCACTGTCTCCGTCTGTCTACCTGATCCTTATGCTAATTTCCACAATATATATAGAGGGAGAGGTATCCCATCTTCTAAGGGCATGACCCCATGGCACAGGTTTTCGGCCGGTTTATCAGGCGGTTTGCGGTTTTGCAGTCCGTCTGAAAAACTGGCCTCAAACGAGCACAGTGGGCTCCTATGGAAAACCCGTTCAGCAGTCCCCACCACACGGGTTTTCCGCCCGTGGGCCGCCCGAACAATATTCAACATGCACATTCTTCCGCACGGTTTTTGGACGGAACATGTGCAAGTGAATGTGAAAGGGGAGGGCTTTTCTCAGCTCATCGCGGAGAAAAGCCGTCTCCCCTCGTCCGTGTGCACGGAAAACAAACGGGACAAATATTGGTCGTATAACCCGACCGGTATTTGTCCATTGCCGTGTTAACGCACCCTTATACTCTGCCTCTTTCGTTCTGCCTTTCTGCCTCTCTCAAGAATGTATAGTAGTACCATGTTTCCCCCAAAATAAGACCTAATGCAGTTTTTTTGATGCAATTCAGAGCTTGGCTGCTTATGCTGATGTTTGTGATGAAATCACTACAATATATTAATACAGGTTGATTTTTTGTTCAACAATAAATGTGAATTCTTGTTCATGGAAAAATAAGACATCCCCTAAAAATAAGTCTTAGCTCGTCTTTAGGAGCAAAAATGAATATAAGAGACTGCCTTATTTTCAGGGAAACAGGTTATAATGTTGTACCGTGTTAGACATATAAAGTAGTAGGAAAGTGAAGAAATCAGAAATACCTTTCAGAGGCAGGGGTGTAGCTACAGGGGGTGCAGAGGTAGCAGTCACTACCGTGCCCTGCAGCCTGAGGGGGCCCAAAAGTCCTTCTGCCATATAAGGAGACACCAGCATTGTAAATGGCACATGGTAAATGGGGGCCCCAATTCACTTTTTTGCACTAGGGCCAGGAGCTTCATGTTACGCCTCTGTTCAGAGGCTAACTGAGTATATTTGATGGTAAGCTTTCAAGAGTACTAGCTCTCTTCTTCAGACATAGTGTTATACAAGAAACTGAAAATTCACAGGCTTTTTATTCACAAAAGATATGGATCTTAAAATCATTAAAAATAACAAAATGCAAAATAAGTGAGAAGTTATTTACAACAAGTCAAGAAGTAAACGATCTGGAAACTTGTAGGGCATGACGGAGGGATCAGTAATTTTTGCTGTTATCTGTTTACTATCAGATGGTGGTTTGTGACCCTGCTGTAACTTTGGGACAGGTATACTGGAGTCCCTTGGTAATCCTTCATAGTATCTCCAGCTGTGGGTTGTAGGTGACAACTAGGGGCACTCGAGCTTCATTCTGGGTCTCTCTATATGTGAGCGGACTGTCTCTGTTGATGGCTGCTGCTTTGTTTATTTGGTTGTCCGTCACTTTTGGTTTCTACCTGAATTGAAGAAATTTCGACCTCAGATCCAGGAAGTGCTTGTCCCGGTCTGCCTTGTTGGAGCAAATACAATTATATCATATAGCCTGGCTGTATGTAATGGATTGTCTAGCAAGAATTACTGATCCCTCCGTCACACCCCACAAGTTTCCAGATTGTTTATTTCTTGACCTGTTGTAAAAGACTTCTCTGCTTATATTGCATTTTGTTATTTTTAAAGATTCTAAGTTCCTTTGAAGATCCCTGTCTTTTGTATATTAAAAGTCTGTAAATGTTCAGTTTCTTGTATAACGTCATGTCTGATGAAGAGAGCTAGTACTCTCCAAAGCTCACCATCAAATATACTCTGCCTCGAAAAGGTATCGCCTGATTTCTTCACTCTTCAAGAATGTATATGCAGTTTACAAGAAATTCCAGGTCTGCCAGGCTTAGGGGCCCAGGAGGGGTTATCCCTGTTCCCTTGTTGGCTATATCAAGCTGACTGTAATAGAAAATGCACCCACTACAGAGCAGGGTTCTTGTCCCAGGAAAACTGCAATATATATGTATAAATATCCATCCTCTATAAGTGTGGGCAGAGTGGAGTAAGTTTGAATGAGTCAGCTTCCTTCTCCCACCCGCTTGGTCCCGCCTACATGGGACACACTACACACCTACACTCTATACATTCCTGTACAGGGCTTCGATGTGGGCGCTTACTGCGAGTATAGCTCTCCAATACACTGATGAGTGGGTGGTGTGGCATCATTATTCTTCAAATTCCTCAGCTGATAAGAACGGGCCACAGTTTCCTCTACAGTATTAACAATTAGGTGTCATTACCTCCTCTGTTGGCCAACATATATAACTGCCTTAGCGTGTTATGTGGTTATCCAATCACATGATGGCAGTAAATATTTTCAACATACGATGATCTTTCCTGTGACATTGTATGTTGTGTCTGGTTTCAACATATAATGTCACAAATGCTGCAAATCTGCACTTGTGATTGATTAGTACAGTGTGGTACTACATGTCCTGTACTGCTCTTACATGTATTACTGAGATGCATGCAGTGATTGGTGGTCTAGTAGTGCCTCTCTCCAGTGCAGTGTGGTACTACATGTCCTGTACTGCTCTTACATGTATTACTGAGATGCATGCAGTGATTGGTGGTCTAGCAGCGCCACTCTACAGTCCAGTTAAGTACTACATGTTCTGTACTGTTCTTACATGTATTAGTGAAGTGCATTCAGTGATTGGTGGTCTTGTAGCACCTCTCTACAGTACAGTGCAGAACTACATGTCCTGTACTGCTCTTACATGTTTTAGTGAGGTGCATGCAGTAATGGGTGGTCTAGTAGCACCTCTCTACAGTACAGTGCAGAACTACATGTACTGTACTGCTCTTACATGTATTAGTGAGGTGCATGCAGTGATTGGTGGTCTAGTAGTGCCTCTTTACAATACAGTAGTGTATATTGGAAAGGCACAACCACTAGAAAAGGCTTCAAAATGGTGCAAGTCAAAGGTAGGATATAGATCCTCCGTAAGTATAATAGCAAGATTGACTGCACACAAAAAGAGAATTTCAGTTGCAAAAAATGTGTTTGTTTATTTATATAAATCCACAGGCTCCAATAAATGTAAAGAATCAAGTAGCAGGTGACTCAGCAACGGTTCGATGTTTCGGTCGTTAGACCTTTGTCAGGAAGTCACAAGTCAGTAGAATATGAAAAAGAACTTTACAAGGGCCGGAGCCCATATGGCTCCTGCAAACCATATGGGCTACGGCCCTTGTAAAGTTCTTTTTCATATTCTACTGACTTGTGACTTCCTGACAAAGGTCTAACGACCGAAACATCGAACCGTTGCTGAGTCACCTACTACTTGATTCTTTACATTTATTGGAGCCTGTGGATTTATATAAATAAACAAACACATTTTTTTGCATCTGAAATTCTCTTTTTGTGTGCAGTCAATCTTGCTATTATCTCTACAATACAGTGCGGTGCTACATGTCCTGCACTGTTCTTTAGATGGCCTAGAATTAGCAGTTCCATTATCTTTTTTTCTGGTAAACTGACCCAGGTACATGACCCAAAGAAGCTCCTGTCCTCAATATAAAATGTACTTTTCATCTTCCAGCAGCTCTTTCTGATATTACATGGAAGGATGTGCTTTATCTGTATTAGTTATGCTTAATTTTTTTCAAACATTAGTTTTCATTCTGTTATTGATATTTTGAGGCTTCCAAACCTGGAGCCGTGAGTGACAAATGAGAATTGTTAGGTCCCAGAACACCCCTTTATCAAACACACTAAACATGAAACCTCCGCAACCTGATGCTTTAACCCTTTGATTGCGGTGGTGCGTTACTGCAGCGCAATCAAAGGGTTTCCCTGCTCTGTCGGGAGATCAGAACACCCGGTGACCCGACAGAGCCCGGGGAACGGCTGCACAGTCAGCCCTGGGACCTAGAGTAGCCCCAGAGCTGTCTGTGTAACAAGCCAGTGACCAGGACAGACTGTCACAGATTATAATGTATTAGCATATATTAATATACTAATACATTACCAAGCGTTAAAAAACAGTACTCCCTTCAGGGGAATAAAAAAAAGTAACAAAAAAACATAAGTGTAAAAAAACAGAATAAAAAAATAAATAATAAAATAAAAATAAATATTTAATAAAAAATAATTGTGCATATATTACACACAAAAACCTACACATATTAGGTATCCACACGACCGCAATAACCTGTAGAATTAATCTAACAAGTTATTAAGTGTGAAATGTGAATGGTGTTAAAAAAAATGTAAAAAGAAATTCTGCAATTATTTATAAGCGAATTTAAACTATTCCCCCATAAAGTACAACTTGTCTAGAATAAAACAAGGCCTTATACAACTGCGTCATTGAAAAAATAAAAAAGTTACAACTGTTGAAACACAAGGAGGCAAAAACTAAAAAAAAAATTCTGGTCATTAACTACTTTTCAGGTGTTCGGCTTAAGGGGTAAACAGTGTCCGACCTATTCTGAGGTATTCCCTCTTGTATGGGCTGCATCAGCTCCTCAGGTCGCTATAGCTACAGACCTGTTTGATCTCTCCTGATAGGCTTCCAGCACTGGTTGCTGTAGCTAC
This sequence comes from Phyllomedusa bahiana, assembly GCA_025379985.1. Lineage (NCBI taxonomy): Eukaryota > Metazoa > Chordata > Amphibia > Anura > Hylidae > Phyllomedusa > Phyllomedusa bahiana. Next base: position 118,627 of record JAODAL010000464.1, on the reverse strand, counting down.
AGACCTGGCTTCTACTGCTGCCTAGTAGAAGCCAGTAACGCCCCTGAATTCAAAGTGAAACCAAGAAAACAGGACTGAGGTGAGATGAATCAATGTAGTGAGACAACCCCTTTAAATATAACATAATATATCCTGTGTGCTGAACACTGTAAAAAAAAAATGGCAAAATTGTGAATAAAAATGATCAAAAAGTCGCTTCTACTTCAAAATGGTACCAATAATGCCCATAGGTGAAAAAACAAAAGCTATTGGTTGCAGAACATGGCAAATTTAAGAAATAGAGATTGTTTGCACTTTTTTTCGCTGTGCTAAAACATAACGAAAACCCTACATATTTAATACCACTGGAATCATATCAACATGCAGATTACAGATAACCCATCATTTATACCATAGAGTGAACGCCGTGAAAACAAACCTCCACAAACATGGTGCAAGTGTGTTTTTTTACATTTCACCCCATTTAGAATCTTTGGGGAGATTTTCCAGTATATTCTATGGTACGGTCAATGACACCATTAGAAAGTACACCTTGCCCCTCAAAATAAGAGCCTTCATATATCTACATATAAGGAAAAATAGAAAAGTTATGATTCTGGGCAGGCAGAAAGCTATAAAACAAGCTAAAAGCTAAAAAAAAGTTAAAAAACAAAGAGCCACATTCTTATGGCTGTCAGGAAGGGGTTAAAAGCTACAGCTCTTAGGGCCTGGCCCCACGGAAAAGGTTTTCAGTCGGATTTACAGACAGTTGTCGGAGTTGAAAATCGTCTGTAATCCGACTGTCAACCTTTTATATAGACTTCAATAGAAAATCCGTGCAGTAGTCCACACTGCACGGATTTTCCGCCGGATGTTTTTTGACACCGCTGGCGGTCTGAAAAGCTGAGAACATGTACATTCTTCCACCCGGTTTTCGGGCAGAAAATAAACGCTTCAATGTGAAGGGGGTCGGCTCAATCCGCAAACCGCCGACAAAAGCTGTCCCCCTACATGCCAAAAAAAGATCCGAACAGTATTTTGTTATTGCCGTGTGAACCGCAATTAAGTCGGGTGATTTGGGGAGTCGCGCTGATATGCGCGTACTCCCACGGCATGGAGCGGGGGGGGGCAGCAGCCCACTGGCTCTATTGACATGCATTACTCGCGGCGCGTATTTGCCGCAAGTAATTGACATGTCACTTACCTCTTCGCGTGTACAATACGATCGTATCGTACGAGCGGGGAGAGGAGGCGTAATCCATAGTTCTCTTTGAGAACTATGGATTACCGTAATTTTGGCGCGCCTCTCGCCCGTATTAGAGCGCAAATATGACGCGAAATACGCGCCGAAATTACCCCGTGTGAACACAGCTTTAGAAGGTGGGGAGGAAAAAATAAAAGTGATATAAAGAGAAAAAAATCTTCAGTAGAAAGGGATAAATCAGTTAACACTGCAATGATTTATTTATTGTCTCTGCTTTCCAAGAGCCATGACTCTTTCATCTTTCCATCTTTCTGTTGACACAACTTTATGTGGACTTGCTTATTGCAGGACCAGTTCAACAGTATAATGATGCCATATAATGTACTAGGAAACCAAAATAAAAATCTTTGTGGGGTGGAATATATGAATTATAATTATTATATATATATATATATATATATTATATATATATATATATATATATATATATATCATATATTTTATATATATATATATATATATATATTATATATTTTTATTTAGTGCTCTGAAAAATGTGGGGTTGGGGATTTGGGCAACAAAGAAAGTCTTACAGCTAGACAGTTTTCATACATGTGCCTCTAGGTTTTTCATATATATTAACAACGTTGGCTTTTTCCACACAAAATCCGATGTGGAATCTAAGACAGGAAAACTGGATTTTAATTTTGCAGGGTCAGTTTTCATCTCTGATAGGAATGCAGTTCTGCCCCATTTTAATGGGGCTAATTTTGTGTCACACCTACCGCTGTGGCATCCAAGCAGGGTCTGCCCAAAGAATGGACACGTTCATTCTTTATTGTCCACACCACAGATTTCAAATCCATGGTGTAAAAAAAGCTACACTGTAGTTCACTGTTCACATTGCAGATTGCTCATTCAAATAAACGGGACTCTGTGTTCACGTGGAATCTGACACAGAATTCATCCCGCGCTAAAATCCGTCGTGTGAACATAGCGTTGTAAAGTTTAATATGCGGTATACCTGATATTTTATCTTTATTCTGCAGGTGATTATGATGTGATCCTAATATATATGGTTTTTGGTATGTTTTCCTACTTTTAAAAACTTAAAACTTGAAAAAAAAATTGCATTGACATTTTATGTGACCAATAACCTTTTTGTAATAAATGGAACCTACATGAAGGCTTATTTGTGTGAGCTTAAAGGGGTTGTATCATTACATTAAATGGTCTTTGAAACAGAATTGAAAATAAGTTTGATAATTTTAGCATTTTAATGGCATCCATCTTGTCTTCTTCAAACTTAAATCTTTGTTCTAATATGAATTTCTGACTAGGATACAAGGACATGTTCTGTTCCGCTCACATCATAATATTTGGTCTAGAGATACGTCTAGAAGGCCGTGGCATTTGAATAACAGGTCATAGCTGCTGCTTATTTAAGGTTATTAGATTAGTGTAACTAAGACAGATGTCAGAGTATTCATTTTTATTTTTTGGTAGATGGGAGGTGTCATGATTTTAATAATTAAATGATATCTTTACATTAAGACACTGATTGGATTGTAACCTATATCTTATGCTATATACTTATCTTTGATTGGATTGTAATATGCCTACCTTCTCTGTATGATCACGCCTATACCCTTTAAAAAATCATGTCAGTCCATAATAAAGCATTCTAATCTTTTGAATAGAATCACAGTGCATTGTTATGTTTGAAGGTCCGTGGGAGACAGAGAGAGGTTGCTAAGAAAGGATATCTACATCAGTTTTCAGCAACTTTGCAATTGGATGTCATTTGCAAAGCTGTCTTGTTTTCACTGTCTGCCTTATCTTCGTTTTGTGTAAACACTGTTCCCCAGTGCCGGTCGGATTCCACCTCCTTTCATTTCATTGGCTGCCGGCTCTACTAATTTACATTCTGTCTGGCCCCCGGTCGTATTCACGGGAGCGTGCATTCCTGCCTCTCTCACTCAGAATAAGGGGCCGGCAACATTTCACTCTGCACAGGCAGCAGAGTAACCCTGCACAGTAACCCTGCAGCTCCTTCTACAATCAGAAAACAGCAGAATTGTGCTCGGTGCCTAATGCTGATGCGTGTAAACATAGAAAGGAGACAGATCTGTGCTGCTCTGGATGAGTTCATAGAAGACGGGATTCAACTGTAACAAACCTCCAGCTGTGACGGAGAAGAGATCAGTGCTCTGAGTTCATAGAAGACTGTCTAGACTGAATGCAGGCCTGTGGTATGTAAACAGCTCTTACAAAATAAGACTGCATAGGGAGAGGAACGACACAGTGACATGTGGACTCAGACAGAGAGGGGTGGGGGACAGCACACTGACTTGGGAGCGAGGGGGGGATGAGAAGCTGAGAGTACAATGAAACACACGAACTGATGAAGCGATACATCCCTTTAAGTGTGGTTTTTTATTAGTAGCATTGTTTTTTACAACGTTCACCATGTTGGGTAGATTTTTATGTGTAAAATGATAAAAGGTGTTTTGAACTTGAACTTTATTTTTTATATTTTGAAATAATTAACTATGGTTCACTTGTAAACTAGTAAACCATGACTATAATTGGTAAGTTAGACTTTGTTGGGGGGCATATTCAAGCTTGGGTGCCTTGGTAAGCATGAGCTGTAAATATGGCCCTGATAATAATTATAAATCTGACTTCTCACATTGGCATAAGTTGGACAGCACGCATAGTACACTCTAATGGCATGTATATGCAAAAATTGCAATATTCTCTTTGTACCACATGCTGTGTATTCATTTGCTATGCAAAACACATGTGGGGTTAAATGTTCACTACACCTTTAGATGAATAGTGTGATTTCCAAAACTTTTCCAGTCACTTTTGAGTAGTTTCATTTTGCTTTAATTTCTCTAATGCCTAATTTGCTTTAATACCTAAAGGGTTAGCAAACTTCCTAAATTTTGCTTTATTGGGGTGTGTAGATATTGAAATACTTGATACAGTATCTCACATTTTTGTAAATATTGTATTATATCTTTTCATAGAACAACACTGAAGATATGATACAATGTAAAGTAGTCAGTGTACAGCATGTATAAACGTGTAAATTTGATGTGCCTTCAAAATAACTCAACACACTGACATCAATGTCGGCTGGCAACAAAAGTGAGTATACCCCTAAATGAAAATTGACAAATAGTGCCCAATCTGCCATTTTCCCTTCTTGGTGTCATAAGACTCTTTAGTGTTACAAGGTCTCAGGTGTACTTGGAGAGCAGGTGTGCTAAATTTTTTGTTATCGCTCTCACACTCTCTTATAAGAACTGTCTGAGGATCTGAGAAAACAAATGTTGTTCTACATAAAGATGGCCAACAACCTTAAACTGAGATGGCCAGCATTGCTGCAAAGGTTAAAGAGGTGGGGGGTCAGTCTGTCAGTGCTTAGACCATAAGCCACACACAGTATGAAATTGGTCTGCATGGATGTCTTCCCAAAAGAAAGGCTCTTCTAAAGATGATACAGAAGAAAGCCTGCAAACAGTTTGCTTGAGACAAGCAGACTAAGGACTACTTTGGATTACTGGAACCATGTTCTGTGTTCTAATGATATCAAGATTAACTTATTTGGTTCAGAGGGTGTTAACCGTGTATGTATGGCGGCAATCAGGTAAGGAGTACAAAGACAAGTGTGTCTTGCCTGCAGTCAAGCATGGTGGTGTGAGTGTTATGGTTTGAGGCTACATGAATGCTGCCGGCTGTGGGAAGCTACAACTCATTGACGGAACCATGAATGGCAACATGTTCTGTGACATACTGAAGCAGAGTATGATGCCCTCCCTTTAGAAACTTGGTCACAGGGCAGTATTCCAACAGGATAACGATAAAAGAGCTGGACTGACCAAGCATGTCTCCAAGGTCTCTAAGATCCACCAGCTCCGTAATGTCGTCATGGAGGAGTGGAAGAGGATTCCAGTGGCTGCAACCTGTGAAACTCTAGTGAACTCCTTGCCTAAGGCAGAGCCGGAAAATAAATGTGACCACACAAAATATTGACACTTTGGGCTCAATTTGTCAATTTTCACTTAGGCTATGTTCACACGGCTTAAATGCAGGGCGTAATTACGCCCCGCAATTACGCCGTGTGGGCGGGAGCGGGGTGCCGGCACCTCGCCGGCCCATAGACATTCATTACCAGCAGCGCGTATTCACCGCTAGTAATTCACATGTCACTTATCTCTCCCCTCGGTGGATTCGCCGAGCAGGGAGAGGAGACGTAATCCATAGTTCTCTATGAGAACTGGGGATTACCGTAATGACTGGGACGTATTCCAGCCGTAATTTGCGCACTCCGGCGCGTAATTACGGACTGAAATATGTCCCATTTTAAGCCGTGTGAACATAGCCTTAGGGGTGTACTCACTTTTGTTGCCAGCGGTTTAGACTTTGATGGTTGGGTTGAATTATTTTGAGGACACACCAAATTTACACTGATATACAAGCTGTACACTGACTACTTTACATTGTATCAAAGTGTCATATCTTCAGTGTTGTTCCATTAAAATATATAATACAATATTTTAAAAAATGTGAGGGGTGAATTCCCGATGTGTATATAAAATGATCAATAATATGGGGGTAAAGAAAAAAAATATTAATTCAATAAATTCATTTTTATGTCTTTATTTTCGTTAGCCAAGGATCAATAGTATGGGTGTAACGAAAATAAAGAAATAAAAATTATTTTATTGAATTAATATTTTATTTTCTTTACCCCCATATTATTGATCATTTTATATACACATCGGTACAACTTCTGGAGTCTTATTATTTGATTTCTGCCATGTACAGTTTTATTCCAGATTGCATTAGAAAACCCATAAGAGCGTCGCTCGCTCTCCCATTGGTCCAAATAACCGCGCCTCTTTTTACTTAGCCAATCACAAACAGAGCTCGCTCTGCATTTCTTTTCCCCATAGAACTCTATGAGAAAGTAGCTCGCGCTCTGATTGACCGACATAGCCAAGCCCCCGCTAGCTCAACCAATCAGTTTTTTTCTGCATTTTTACTGTATTTTGAACTGTCCCGCCTTTGAATATGATTGGTCAATATTTCTCCATAGGTTATAATGGGTCCCTGTCGCTCCTATTCTGATTGGTCAATACTCCTCCATAGGTTAGAATGGGCCACTGTCGCTCCTATTCTGATTGGTTGGTTTAAGCCGACCAATGAGAATAGCTTACAGAATTAGAATTACTGTATTTCCCGGCAATTTCCAAGATCCTAATTCCTTATATTGCGCCGTTCTAGATTTTTGGAAAGTGATTTTTTTTTTTAAAAAAAAAAATTATTTTTGAGGTTTGAGCTCTTTTTCTGAGAATGTTTTACGCCTTTATAAAGGCGATTTTTTGGAATCATACTCCATGCCGCACGGAGCTGAGCGCCGAGATTTCTCTTGCGATCTTCTATATGTTTCCTCTCATGTTACGTTCTCGCTTCACTTCGCCTCTGCCGGAGCATTTAGACCAGAATCAACGAGGTCTGCCTGTCGGAGCTGCCGAGCGCTGCAATGCTCCGCACTTTGCCGAGACGCGATCGTACATGCCTCGGAGTTTTCGAGCGCGCCGCGTCCCGCCCCGGAACGCCCACACCGCTCCCACACCGCGCCCATTGCCCGCCCCTTCATGCGAGGCGCATCTGAAAGTGGTGAACGCTGCGCCTAACATCGCATCACTGTATCTGACAGGGGATTCGGGCCAGGGAAGCGCAGGATACGCCAGAAAACAGGCAAAAGGCCCGTTCATACAAGTCGGGCACACTGGAGTTATGGCGGGGCTGGAGCAGTGGTGACGGGCAAAATAAGTATGGAATCATTTTCTATTTTGACACAGGACGTAGTAGTTAGGTTTTTAAAACTCTTGAAAAACCCCTTTAACTGATTTTACTGGGGCACTAAATGGCTCTATTGGTACGAATACTGTATGGTAGTGTTAACATGGGCACTAGGAACTATCCAAATGGACAAAGTATGAAGCTATTATTTTTACTCAATATAACTTTTATTTGATTTAACATATAGAATTGACTTCTGTCTTGATTTAAGTGGGACAGTGTTGAACTACAGACCCAGGGAGAGGCAGGCTGCAACGAGGTGGAAGAGTGAGTCTTCTATTCAGGGTCCTATCTAAGTACTTTACAGAGGATTGCAGCCAGGAACAAAGGCTTACAAAAGCGACAGGCTTGCTAGGTAAAAATATTTGGAGGATGTGTGAAAGGTAAGACAAAGCACATTCCCTTCCTTTAGCCAAAAGGACTTCATATTCTACTTTGAAAGACTTGGATTTTCTGTGAAACTTCTCCATTGATTTTTTTAAAAAAGGATTGACTTGTAGCTTTATTGTTGTTGTCTTATAAATCCTATACAAAGGGGTTCTTGAAAGTTTGTGAAACCTTTAGAATTTTCTAAAATTTCTAAATGTAAAGTATGCATAAATGCTGAAAATTCTAATGGGTTCACAAACCTTCAAGCACCACTGTAGATACTATATAGTAAAGTATGCTTATATGTATGTTATATTGTATACATGTAATGCTGTGTTATACACTGTGCACCCTTGGCTCCTGGTTTGATAGGATTAGCAGTGCATAGTCAGGGGCATAACTAAAATTCATAGCAAAATAAAATCGGCCCCACCACCTAATGAAAGCAAACTGAAACAGCAGTATAAGTAGCAATAAGTAAACGTATAAATAATAGCACCACGCATCAAGCACGCTATATAGTAGTTCTATATGGCGTAAATATCCAATAGAAAAAACACACTGCTGCTTACCCCTGAATCGTGATCACCATTGCTGCCGGTGTACAATCGCACTCCTTCATCTTTCCTACAAACGTTGCAATGCTTCCATGGACATCAGGTCCGCACGGAGGGCTGCCAGTCAACGCCCAAACATAGAAACTGTATCCACAAACGGAAAACTCCAGCGGGTAGATAATCCACGGTTTATTTTACATATAAATCTTCAGGATAATGAAAACAGCATCGAACTCTAACGCGTTTCAAATCCAACGTGTTAGCTGTTTATATTTTCCTGAAGATTTATATTTAAAATAAACCATGGATTATCTACCCGCTGGAGTTTCCCGTTTGTGGATACAGTTTCTATATATGGCGTAAAGCCACCAATGTATTATTTATCACAAAAGCTACCATATTCCTACACCAAAGAGGGTCCCCTCAGCCTACAGGCCTTACAGCAGCTGCTATTGCTATGGTTACACAAATGGGTATGGTATTTGTGGATTCTGCCATGCCTTATCACAATGATTGGTAGCAAGAATTGTTGGTGGCCAGCAAACTAAAGGAGTACCCGTGTCAGATTGGGCCATAGTGGACATGGGAGTGTACATTGTGATTCTGGAATGCAATACTAATGGAGGCAGAGAGAAGCAAATAAAAAGGTGTGTTTTGGAACCAAGGGGCTTATTACAGATAGTGTGTGTTTGCTGTCAAGTATATTATGTGCCAAAGTTTGTATACTGTTGGATTTAAGAATGTGTGTCTGAATAGTGTGTGTGCCTTAATATGAGCCATAAGTGTCTGGGCAGGGTTTTGTTGATGGTTACCACTAGCATACAGCAATTTCCTCATTCATGTTCACACATTGTAGCTGTACGTGTAAATAATAGGGCGTAATTAACCACTTCAAACCATTTCATTTTTTGTGAAAAGCGCATATAAAGTAAAGACTACGGGCGACATGTATGAAAGTGGGCCAGTTTTAAATCGCTTTAGGTAGTGTAGAATTCGCCCGAATTTATGAAGCTGTTCTTCTGCAGGTCATACATACAGGAGCAGTGTAGGGACAATACCACAAGTCTGGCTCAGGCACCACCTTTACCCTGGTCTGGCTGTTCTTCTGCAGGTCATACATACAGGAGCAGTGTAGAGCCAATACCACAGGTCTGGCTCAGGCACCACCTTTACCCTGCTCTGGCTGTTCCTCTGCAGGTCATACATACAGGGCAGTGTAGACCTGATACCACAAGTCTGGCTCAGGCACCACCTTTACCCTGGTCTGGCTGTTCTTCTGCAGGTCATACATACAGGGCAGTGTAGAGCCAATACCACAAGTCTGGCTCAGGCACCACCTTTACCCTGGTCTGGCTGTTCTTCTGCAGGTCATACATACAGGTGCAGTGTAGACCTAATACCACAAGTCTGGTTCAGGCACCACCTTTACCCTGGTCTGGCTGTTCTACTGTAGGTCATACATACAGGCGCAGTGTAGAGCCAATGCCACAAGTCTGGCTCAGGCACCACCTTTACCCTGGTCTGGCTGTTCTTCTGCAGGTCATACATACAGGGCAGTGTAGAGCCAATACCACAAGTCTGGCTCAGGCACCACCTTTCCCCTGGGCTGGCTGTTCTCATTGTTCTGCGCCTAGATTTGGCGTCACAGAATCATAAATGTGTCTACTTCCATTAATGTGGTGCCACACCTTCAGAATGCCCCAAATCTTTGGCGCACTAAAAAGTTTCGCGCAGGCGTTTATTGCGGCAATGTTTGGAATATGACTGTTCATACATCTATTGAACAGGTCTGCTAAAGCTTTTTAATGCCAGACAACTGTCACAGCCCCGTTCTTACATATTGCCCTAAATTTCTCTTCGTCCACTTTTGACTTTGGTTTTAAAAACTATACGTAAAAACTTGACTGTGGGAATCTACTCTTTACTCTCTGATAAGATGCTTTGGATATGACATAGAAATTTAAGATGGGGAAACCTTTTGGGAAACTAATGTGCATTGCCCTGGGCAAGAACATTTTCTACAATGAAATCTATTCACAGAGTTTCTAAATACATTGTTTGTGTCATGCAATCTCCCTAAATAGGGAGTTTTCCCACATATAAGCATCCGCGGTATCTCACAAAAGTGAGTGCACCCCTCTCATTTTTGTAAATATTGTATTATATCTTTTCATGAAACAACACTGAAGATCTGACACTTTGATACAATGTAAAGTAGTCAGTGTGCAGCTTGTATAACAGTATAAATTTGGTGTGTCCGCAAAATAACTCAACACATAGACATCAATGTCTAAACCACTGGCAGCAAAAGTGAGTACACCTTAAGTGAAAATGGACAAATTGTGCCCAAAGTGTCAATATTTTGTGTGGCCACCATTATTTTCCAGCACTGATTTAACTCTCTTGGGCATGGAGGTCACTAGAGCTTCACAGGTTGCAGCCACTGGGATCCCCTTCCACTCCTCCATGATAACATTACGGAGTTGGTGGATCTAGAGACCTTGCGCTCCTCCACCTTCCATTTGAGGATGCCCCACAGATGCTCAGTAGAGTTTAGGTCTGGAGACATGCTTGGTCAGTCCAGCACCATTAACCTCATTTACTTTAGCAAAGCAGTGGTCGTCTTGGAGGTGAATTTGAGGTCGTTATCATGTTGGAATACTTTCCTGCGGAACAGCTCTTGAAGGGAGGGGATCATGCTCTGCTTCAGTATGTCACAGTACATTGCATTTATGGTTCCCTCAATGAACTGTTGCTCCCCACAGCTGGTAGCATTCATGCAGCCCCAAACCATGACACTCCCACCTCCATGCTTGACTGTAAGCAAGACACACTTGTCTTTGTACTCCTCACCTGGTTGCCGCTACACATGGTTGTCACCATCTGAAACAAATAAGTTTATCTTGGTCTCATCAGACCACAGGACATGGTTCCAGTAATCCATATCCTTAGTCTGCTTGTCTTCAGGAAGCTGTTTGTGTGCTTTCTTGTGCATCATCTTTAGAAGAGGCTTCCTTCTGGAACGACAGCCATGCAGACCAATTTGATGCAGTGTATGGTCTGAGCACTGACAGGCTGACCCCCACCCCTATAACTTCGGCAGCAATGCTGGCAGCACTCATACATCTTGCAAGGACAATCTCTGGATATGACGCTGACCACGTGCACTCAACTTCTTTGATCAACCATGTTTTAAGTGAAACTTTCCTTGTTGAACCATTGTGTGATCTTGGCCACCATGCTGCAGCTCAGTTTCAGGGTGTTGGCAATCTTCTTATAGCCTAGGCCAAATTTATATAGAGCAACAATTATTTTTTTCAGATCCTGAGACAGTTCTTTGCCATGAGACCAATATGAGAGAGTGTGAGACTGATAACACCGAATTTAACACAACAACTCTCCATTCACACCTGAGATCTTGTAACACTAACGAATCACTTAACAGCATGCATGGAAACTGACAAATTGGGGACATTTTGTCCATTTTCACTTAGGGGTGTAATCACTTTTGTTATAAGTGGTTTAGACATTGATGACTGTGTTGAGTTATTTTGAGGGCACACCAAATTTACACTGTTATACAATATGTACAATGACTACTTTACATTGAATCAAAGTTTCAGATCTTCAGTGTTGTCCCATGAATAGATATAATACAATAGTTACAAAATAGTGAGGGGTGTACTCTTTTTTGTGACATACTGTATGTGGAAAATAATCCACCTGATTTGCGGAGTAGATTCAGAATTATGGGCCACATGTATGTAAACTGTCAAGGTCTAAAACTCATTTTGTTGACCATAGCAACCAACCAGAGCGGCCCTTTCATTTTTCCAGAGCACTATAGGAAATTAAAGGGGCGCTCTGATTGGTTGCTATGATTGGTTGCTATGGGCTCTGACTGGTTGCTATGGGCAACAAAGTGAATTTTAGACCTAGACAGTTTTCATACATGTGGCCCTATGTGCTAATTAGTGTCTGGATATATATTTATAGCAGTTATTTTCCAATGCAGAGCCTCAAATTTACCACTCAAATGTGGTATGTGCAGTCGCTGTAGGGTGGACCCCAAAAATCAACTCCACTGGGTGTCCCCAGGCACTCCAATTTGACACTGGCACCTGGGCTTGGAGACTCTCTGGGCATACACTCACCGGTCACTTTATTAGTTACACCTGTCCAACTGCTCGTTAACACTTAATTTCTAATCAGCCAATCACATGGCGGCAACTCAGTGCATTTAGGCATGTAGACATGGTCAAGACAATCTCCTGCAGTTCAAACCGAGCATCAGTATGGGGAAGAAAGGTGATTTGAGTGCCTTTGAATGTGGCATGGTTGTTGGTGCCAGAAGGGCTGGTCTGAGTATTTCAGAAACTGCTGATCTCCTGGGATTTTCACGCACAACCATCTCTAGGGTTTACAGAGAATGGTCCGAAAAAGAAAAAACATCCAGTGAGCGGCAGTCCTGTGGGCGGAAATGCCTGGTTGATGCCAGAGGTCAAAGGAGAATGGGCAGACTGGTTCGAGCTGAAAGAAAGGCAACAGTGACTCAAATAGCCACCCGTTACAACCAAGGTAGGCAGAAGAGCATCTCTGAACGCACAGTACGGCGAACTTTGAGGCAGATGGGCTACAGCAGCAGAAGACCACACCGGGTGCCACTCCTTTCAGCTAAGACCAGGAAACCGAGGCTCCAATTTGCCCAAGTCATCGAAATTGGACAGTAGAAGATTGGAAAAAACGTGCCTGGTCTGATGAGTCTCTATTTCTGCTGCGACATTCGGATGGTAGGGTCAGAATTTGGCGTCAACAACATGAAAGCATGGATCCATCCTGCCTTGTATCAACGGTTCAGGCTGGTGGTGGTGGTGTCATGGTGTGGGGAATATTTTCTTGGCACTCTTTGGGCCCCTTGGTACCAATTGAGCATCGTTGCAACACCTTGTGAAATCTATGCCACGAAGAATTGAGGCAGTTCTGAAGGCAAAAGGGGGTCCAACCCGTTACTAGCATGGTGTACCTAATAAAGTGGCCGGTGAGTGTAGTTGGCACTGGAGTGTGGCAGGTTTGGGACTGCTTTTCAGGGAGAAAGAGAGGCATAAAGCAAGAGTCATATGTAGTATGTGCAGTCATGAACAGTAGCTGGAGGGTGGACCCTAAGAACCAACTCTACTGGTGGGCCCCTAGAATGCACCACTCCACTGTACTGGGAATTCCCATAGAACAGAATAGAGAGTCGTGCACAAGTGTGATCAACTCTCTATTCTGAGCTGACATTTTCGAGGGCCAGTTCCCAAGATAGGTGTGGGTCCCATAGGTGTGACTGGCACCGATGAAACTTTGATGGCATATCCTTTCAAAGTCTATGGTGGTAACGCCCAGTTAAATAGTTGTGTTAGTGAAACTGTACCCCTAGGCCAAAGTTAAAGGACTAGAGGGTTAAATGATATAATTAGTTTACTGATCTTAAAAGAAAGTGTTTGTAATTTCTAAAAAGATGTGAGAAACATTCATTACTTATCTGAAATGACCTATTCTCCTATTGGTCACTAATAGCAACTAGCACATTTTGTTGATATTAATGGCGACTGAGATACATTGTTTTATCTCAGTCGCTTAATTTCTAGTGACTATAAATTTCACCTAGATTGATAAGAACCCCACTTTTGATATTTAATAACCAAAACAATTGTTAGGTGATTATAAAAAGGGCCCACTCTGTAAGCAGCCTGTTTTCTCAGTACTCAACAGTAAACAATTGTTAAGATAAAAAGTTTTCACATAGTTCATTACCTAAAGGAGCTTTCACACAGTAAAGTTTTGGTGCAGTTTTAACTGTGCTCCAATTAAACTGCCTTTATTACCAGCAAGCTTCTTTCAGTTGTCTAAATTGTCCAGAAAGGTGTTTCAAGTAAATAATCAATGACTGTGTTTGAAGTCTTGTGGATTACGCACTCACTAATTGATTACTCACTTTCCAAACAGTTTAGGTAAGTGAGAGAAGCTTGCTGGTAATAAAGGCAGTTTAATTGGAGCGCAGTTAAAACTGCACCAAAACTGCGCTGTGTGAAACTATCCTAATTATGACTAAACTGAATAGCAGGTGATCTGCAGCAAATTAATCACTGAAGAATGCAAAACAAAGATAATTTAAAACATCACCACCTATGCAAAGGGGCCTTTCACACAGTGCGTTTTTGGTGTCTTTTTTTTTTTTTTTTTAAGAAATGCACAACAAATAATGCTGTAGTTTTCTGGAAAAAAAATAAATGCAACAAAAATGCACTGTGTGAAAGCAACCTAAAACACCTGTATAAAAACCTGTATCTGTAAACCCAAATAAAGAGAAAGAAGAAATCTGAATCAACATGATGTCAGGCGCCATTTTTCCTAGCAACATGAATTTGGAAACCGGCACAACGAGGACAAAGTCGCAGGCTTAGGGCGTCGACAACAGTTTTGATAAATGTGGCTTAATTGTGTACATACAAGTACTGATTTATTTCTAGAAGGGTATTTCAGTTTCTGCCAATACATATAGGGCCTTATGTATGTATGAAAACTGTCGAGCAGTAAGACTGTCTTTGTTGCCCATAGCAACTAATCAGAGCTCATAGCAACCAATCAGAGCTCAGCTTCTATTTTTCCAGAGCCCTATATGAAATGAGAGCTGCACTCTGATTGGCTGCTACGAGATCTGATTGTTTGCTATGAGCTCTGGTTGGTTGCCATGGGCTCTGATTGGTTGCTATGGGTAACAAAGATAGTCTTACTGCTAGATGGTTTTCGTACATAGGGTCCATAATGTTTTTGGTAATGAGAAGTTATAAAAAAAAATCATAGAAAAATATTACTTTATTTACTAAAAAACAAAACACAGACACACAGCTATACACACACACACCCCTCGCACCCACACTGAAATACACACACACACCCCTCGCACCCACACTGAAATACACACACACCCCTCGCACTCACACTGAAATACACACACACCCCTCGCACCCACACTGAAATACACACACACACCCCTCGCACCCACACTGAAATACACACACACACCCCTCGCACCCACACTGAAATACGCACACACACCTCGCACACACACTGAAATACACACACACCTCGCAAACACACTGAAGCCTGCAGACTCCTCCCCCGCACACACTGAAGCATGCACACCTCTCACCTCACACACACTGAAGCATGCACACCTCTCACCTCACACACACTGAAGCATGCACACCTCTCACCTCACACACACTGAAGCATGCAAAGTCCTCCCCTCACACACACTGAAGCATGCACACCCATGCCCCCGCACACACACTGAAGCATGCACTCCCATGCCCCCGCCCCCACACTGAAGCATGCAACATCTATGCCCTGCACACACACTGAAGCATGCACACCAATCCCCCGCACACACACTGAAGCATGCACACCCAAGCCCCGCACACACACTGAAGCATGCACACCAATGCCCCAGCACACACACTGAAGCATGCACACCCATGCCCCCCCCACACACACTGAAGCATGCACACCCATTGCCCCGCACACACACTGAAGCATGCACATCTATGCCCCTGCACACAACACTGAAGCATGCACAGTCATCCCTGCACACACACTGAAGCATGCACATCTATGCCCTGCACACACACTGAAGCATGCACTCCCATGCCCCCACACAAACCGAAGCCTGCACTCCCATGCCCCCTCACACACACTGAAGCATGCACACCCCTGCCCCCGCACACACACTGAAGCATGCACATCTATGCCCCTGCACACACACTGAAGCATGCACAGTCCTTCCCTGCACACACACTGAAGCATGCACACCCATGCCCCCGCACACACACTGAAGCATGCACTCCCATGCCCCCGCACACACACTGAAGCATGCACTCCCATGCCCCCCCACACACACTGAAGCATGCACAACTATGCCCCTGCACACACACTGAAGCATGCACAGTCCTCCCCTGCACACACACTGAAGCATGCACACCCATGCCCCCCCACACACACTGAAGCATGCACTCCCATGCCCCCGCACACACACTGAAGCATGCACATCTATGCCCCGGCACACACACTGAAGCATGCACACCCATGCCCCCGCACACACACTGAAGCATGCACACCCATGCCCCCGCACACACACTGAAGCATGCACTCCCATGCCCCCCGCACACACACTGAAGCATGCACACCCATGCCCCCGCACACACACTGAAGCATGCACACCCATGCCCCCGCACACACACTGAAGCATGCACATCTATGCCCCTGCACACACACTAAAGCATGCACAGTCCTCCCCTGCACACACACTGAAGCATGCACACCCATGCCCCCGCACACACACTGAAGCATGCACTCCAATGCCCCTGCACACACACTGAAGCATGCACAACTATGCCCCTGCATACACACTGAAGCATGCACACCCATGCCCCCCCACACCCACTGAAGCTGCACATCTATGCCCCTGCATACACACTGAAGCATGCACAGTCCTCCCCTGCACACACACTGAAGAATGCACACACATGCCTCCGCACACACACTGAAGCATGCACACCCATGCCCCTGCACACACACTGAAGCATGCACATCTATGCCCCTGCACACACACTGAAGCATGCACACCCATGCCCCCGCACACACACTGAAGCATGCACTCCCATGCCCCCGCACACACACTGAAGCATGCACATCTATGCCCCTGCACACACACTGAAGCATGCACAGTCCTCCCCTGCACACACACTGAAGCATGCACACCCATGCCCCCGCACATACACTGAAGCATGCACACCCATGTCCATGCACACACATTGAAGCATGCTCACCCATGCCCCCGCACACACACTGAAGCATGCACACTCCTCCCCTCACACACACTGAAGCATGCACACCCCGCCCCGCACCCACACTGAAGCATGCACCCATGCCACCGCACACACAATGAAGCATGCACACCCATGCCCCCGCACACACACTGAAGCATGCACACCCCTCCCCTGCACACACACTGAAGCATGCACACCCATGCCTCCGCACACACACTCTGCCACACTCCTCCCCTGCGCCCACTCACCTGTCTTGCTGCTGGTTCTCCGTTTGAGGGAGGGGGCGAAGCTTTGCGGGTCCCGCTGAGCTCCGCCCCTTCCCAGTAGTGATCGGGGCTCCCTGCTCTCAAGCAGCTTCCTATGAAGCTACGAGAGCATTGCCGGCTGCGGCCGAGGATGGTGGCTTCAGGGGAGCGTCAGGAGACCCCCACCCTGATGCCTCCTTACACATAAAACCTCCAGCAGCTCTTCAGCAGCGGGAGGTTGAACAACTGAAGCGGTGGGGCGGGACACGGCCCTCATTAGCGGGAGTGACCCGCCAAAAACTGAAGGGTTGGCAACTATAAGCTATACTCACAGCTTTGTCCAGCCATGAGCTAACAAAGGCTTATATGAAAAGAGCTCAAAGAGGTTTTCTCGCTACGAAGATCATAGCTGAAAATGAATGGACCAAAAGTCCAAGCATGTCTGTCCTTGGTTACAAAGCAAAGTGCTATGGTTTAAGAGAACGGGCTGTTTGTTTAGTGCTTGGGAACGAAGTGAGAGCTCCGGGCGAGTTACGGCCATGTCCCAGCCCCGGATGTGTTCGGAAATGCACGTATGAGGGATATGGAGGAAAGAGGTCAGGTACGGGAGCGTGCAGGTAGAAGAGAGAGAGAAAGACGGATCCAAACACGCATCTATAAATGTATGTACACATGGAATGAACACGCCGTGTGAATATACCCTTATATGCAAAACCCCAGTTAGGTGTTTAAGGTAATTAAATCCTCACATACCAACATGGTGCTCCTCCTCAATGAGACACATTACCCCATGGCCCCTCACAGGACCTTCCACTCTGCTCTCATCTTATCAGCCCCTCACACAACCGTCCCCAAAACTTCTCCTGTGCTTCCCTCCTACTTTGGAACTCAATCCCCCAACACATCAGACTCTCTGCCACGCTCACCAGCCTCAAAAGTAACCTGCAAACCCATCTCTTCAGGAGCTTATAACCTACAATAACCCCACTGCCCCCACACCTCCGACAAAAAGTTCTGCCCCTCACCTTCTGTCTCGTCCACCTTTCTTGTAGATTGTAAGCCTTCGCGGGCAGGGTCCTCTCTCCCTCTGTACCAATTAGTCATTTATCATCACCATTGTACATGTTTGATACATGTTATGTATGTAACACCCCCTCGAATGTACAGCGCCCTGGAACTAATGGTACTATAAAATAAATAATAATAATGACCACATTTCTATGTTTTAAAGAGATTCTATACAATATACTTTCTGTAAACAGTTGTCAGGAAGCTCCTGCTATACCGTGGAACTTGCTACTGTGTTTGCCCTTAAGTTTGCCCTCAGTCAAGATGGTGGATCGTGTCTCAGCTGGTTGCCATCTTGTTTCCTGTTTCCTGTCCCAGGTCCTATATAAACTCCTCAAGCCTGTTACTTCCTGCTTGAGTATTGTGTCCTAGCTCCTGCTTAGCTTACAGTCCTCTCGCCTAGGAACTCACCTTCCAGTTTGTTCCTCTCCTCGCAGTCCCCCCCGAAAACCTCGAGTCCCCTGCTTCCCGCTCGCAGTCCCCGTACTCCTACTTGGGACCTTTGCCTTCCCCTGCTGTTCAAGAAAAGATCCAGTGCCTCCTTGTGTTTGTGTCTTACCCCCCTGCCTTGGATTCCAGCCATAAACAGATCGTAACAATACTCAACCTAAAATGGAGTCCGCCGAGGCGGAAGCCCAGGCTGAAACAAAGAAATTCACCTACTGTGGCAAAATAGCGCACTGAGATGCGGTTTTTAAAGATAAATATGACGTTTTTTGAAGGCCAGCCCTCCCCGCATCCAAGTTATGGACAAACCCCTTAAAAGACCTACGGGAAAAAGGCGGGAATTATCCGCCCGGATATCCACTTGGAAAAATAAAGGTCCGGACCACCCCACTTTTGGTTCCCGGGGTAGTGACCCAAATTTTTCCTCCTTTTAGATTTGGCGGGACCGGACAAATTCGGGGGGTTCCCTTTAAACCCAAAATGCAGTTTTATACTTTGACGCAAACCAAACAGTTTCCGACGGATGGGTTAAAGGGGTCTATGCATCATTTTGCTATTGAACAAAAAGCAATTGCCTGGTTAACCCCTTACGGACCCCCAAAGCCCTTTTTGAAACACCTGGAGGATTCATGACTCCATAGTAAATGTTTGACGACCCCAATCGGGGTGACAGTGGAAGCAGCAATCCTGTTTGGTCAGGGCAAACGCCCCGTGGGAGTTAATGGAGTTCAAAAGGGGGGAAATCGACCCAATTGGAATGGCAGCAAAGATGTCTTTTTTTAGGAAAGGACTATGCGCTCTTTAAAAAAGACGAACTGGCCCGGCAGAACCCCCCTTTTGGTTTGGATGCTTCATAAATCATGCACCCCCGAATTGGGATACCCCCTGTCGAACGACGAAGAAAAATGGGCTACTTTAAAACCTTGCCCAAAGCAGCCCAGTCTGTTCCCCGTCTCCTTTCCCAAAGGGAACCCCCTGGGAAAAAACCCGCAAGAATAGGAATAAACCTATGCAAGTAGATTCTTATTAAGACGTGAGACGTTGACAAAAAGAGAATGGTTCGGGAGGTTTATGTTTACTGGGGGAAGTCTGACCACTTCCTTACAATGCCCTAGCCTCCAAGGAGTTTGGTGGCAGCCATTATGGATCCTACGCTCAGATGGAGAATCCTTTGCTTCAGAGACAGAAATTACAGAAACAGTTGCCCTTCCATTACAGGGGACCTCTTTTAAGAAAGAAAAAAAGGGACCTCATTGTTTCCCTTTTCCCTTTTAAAATTTCCCTGGCTAATCCCATGGATATCCACCTCGGCTATGGTGGCTTGGGGAAAGGGGAAATTTTAGGCCCTTCCTTTGTCGAAAAAGGGGGTTAAAAGATCCAGAAAAAACTCTGCCAATGGAATGGAGACCGTAGAGGGGATCTTACTGACCCTTGGG
Organism: Phyllomedusa bahiana; assembly: GCA_025379985.1. NCBI lineage: Eukaryota > Metazoa > Chordata > Amphibia > Anura > Hylidae > Phyllomedusa > Phyllomedusa bahiana. The sequence goes on along the minus strand of JAODAL010000464.1, from coordinate 98,572 downwards.
CCAGGGGGATCAAGAACAGAACCACTTAAAAGTATTATGCTTTAAAAACCCCTTTAAGTACGTCGTTTCTTTTAAATCTCTTCCCCAAATTTTTCTCGACTTTCCGGGGTCTCCCTGGTTGCTTTCACAGAATCCAGTGATTAAATGGGAAACCAGGAGAAAAGTTTCCCCAGTGGGGGATGGCCGCCAAAGCTCACCTGAAAAAGGGCCCTGAAGCCCAGTTCAAGAAAAAGCAATAAGCAAAAGCGTATACCGGGAAATTTGCGGATGTCGGCAAACAAAGCAGCAAGCTTCCCCCACCCGACCTATGATTGCCCCCCATAGAAATTGCTTCCGAGTGCCCCCAAACCCTTTTGGAAACATCTATCCTTTGTGGGTCCCAAATTTAAAAAACCCTTTAAAGGGTTACAAAAGAAAATCGGCAAAGGGGGTTCATCCCCCCATCTTCCTCACCAGGGGGGCTCCATATTCTTTTTTTAAAAAAGGAAAGATGGTTTTCCTTGACCTTGTATGATTATAGAAAAATTAAAAAAGATTAAAAAAAGAACCTTTACCCTTTACCACTGATCCCCGACTTTGGAAAGAGTACAAATGCAAAGATTTTTTCCAATTGCCCTCGAGGGGCCTATAACTTGTTTTTTCAGTTGGGGGGGATAAAGGGAAAACAGCTTTTAGGTCACGTTACGGCATTTTGAATTTGTGTTTTGCCTTTTGGCCTTTGAAATGCCCCAACTTCCAACATCTAGTCAATGACCTTTGAGACCTCCTGGACCATTTTCATGTCATCTCCCTGGCGATATTTGATTTTCCCCAACTCAATGGAAGAACCCCGAGACTTGAAATTTTTTCTAGAAGTCTGAAGAAAAAACCAACTCACATCAAGATTGAAAATTGTGAATTCCATAACTGAGATCCAATTCCTTGGCTATGTTATTTCGCCTCGGGTTTTAAAAAGGGCTCTAGAAAGATTAAAAGAAATTTGTAGACGGGCCCTCCCCCAAAAAACAAAAAAGTTTTCAACTTTTCTGGTTTTTGCAACTTCATAGACGCTTAAAAAATTTCCCAGAAAAAATTTTCCTTCCCCCAGTTGATAAAACAAAAATCTTTTTTTTGGTCTCTTCCAGCAAAGGGGGTCCTTTCCGTCCTAAAAGCCGTTCCCCTACGCCCCGGGATTAATTCATCCTGCCCCAGAATGTGCCTTCATTGTGGAAGGGGATGCTTCAGACGTGTTATTGGGGCATTCTATCTCAGAGAACAGGGGAAAAAAGAGTTTTATTACACCTTGTGGTTTTTCTCCCCCGTTTATCATCTGCGGAGAAGAATTAGATGTGGGAATAAAGAACTATTAGCGATTGCGCAGCCTTTAAAGGGTGGGACCCCATCTTTGGGGAATCACAGCAAAAAAAAGTTTTTTTTTGCCCCGAATTTTGGAATTCTGAGATCTGCCAAATTTTATTCCTTGCCAAGCTCGTTGGAGTTTTTCCTCAATCATTTTATTTTGTAAATTTTTTCAGGGGCCCCGGGTCCCCTAATGGCAAGGCGGATGCGCTATCAAGAATGTTTTCCCAAGTTCCCCCTCCTACTATTCCCCTCAAAACAATTGTCCCCGAGTCTACTGTTGTGGGGTAATCCATAATAAAACTTGCTTGAAGAAATAAGAGAGGCCATGGGCCCCAAATCCTTGTTGTTAACCACCTGATGATGTGCATTTAGTCCTAAAAAAGATGTGGGCCCACGGGGAGCAGTATATATACCCAAGAGAAATGAAGATCTGGGAAATAGCCCCTGATTCTAAGATTGTGGCACAAAGGAGTGCAAAAGAACAGGAATTTCTATCCCGTTTTTTTTGGTGGCCCAATTATTTACAGGGTGTAAGGAATAGTGACATCAGTATTTGTGCCCGATGCAAGACTCCCGTTCTCCACCCCCGGGTTTTTTAAAAGCCTTTGCCAGTCCCCTCGTTCCTGTGGTTCCATTTTCCCTGGGCTTTTATCGTGACCTGCCCCCTCTAAAGGGAAAAATACTATTTTCCCTGTGTTGACCCCTCCCAAGGCGGACATTTCATCCCATGTACCCGGGCTAAACCCCCACCAAGGACACTGCTGACCCCCATAATTCAAATGTGTTTCGCCCCGCATGGAGTTCCTGATGAAGTGAATTTGGATCGTGGGGGGCAGTTTACATCCCCAAATTTTGGGGGAGTTTTTGCCAGCACTGGACCATGAATTAAAACATCAACCGCCTTTTTCCCAATCAATGGGCAGACTGAACGCACAAATCCCCTTTGGAAACAGTACCTGCATGCTTATTTGTCACCTACAAGATGATGGGTTGATTACTTCCGTGGCGAGTTTTTAAACAAACCCCAAAATGCCTCCACCAAAAAAACGCCTTTCTTTGCAAATTTGGGATACCATCCCAAAAACTTCCCCGATTCCCTGCTGTTCCGCATATTCCGCTGCCGAGAAAGGATCTCTACACTACAGCAAAATTTGCAAAAATTTGAAGGAAAAAAGAGAGGGGTCAAGAAAATTACAAAAAAAAAGGGGAATAGAGTCGAAACCAGCACCCAATTTTAAAGTGGGGGATGGGGTTTTACCAAAATTTTAAACTTAGAGGCCTTCACCAAAACGGGACAGAAGTTTTGGGCCTAAAAATCCAAGTAATCACCCGTGCTGTTCGGTCAAATCCCACCATTAGAAAATCACCCGTATTTTATGTATCTCTTCTAAACCTGCCGTGTCCAACCCCTTTTCCAGGTCATTTCCTCCTCCCCCATGCAGTAGGATCGATGGGGAAGAACAGTTTTTATGTGGAGCGAAACCCGGACTCGAGAATTTTTGGAACCGTGCAATACCTCATTTAAGTGGCAAGGTTATGGGCCCAAGGAATTTGTTGGGGGAACCCCTGGTAAAATAAAGTCCCCCGATTGATAAGACAATTTATCAAAGACATCCGAAAGACCGATCAGGTATCGTCCAGAGGCCCCTCTTGGGGGGGAGTAATTCAGGAAGCTCCTGCTATCCGTGGAACTTGCTACCGTTGTTTCCCTCATTTAAGATGGTGGGCGTGTCTCACTTTATTGCCTCTGTTTCCTGTTTCCTGTCCCCGGTCCCTTTAAAACTCCTCAAGCCTGTTCTTCTGCTTTAGTATTGTGTCCAGCCCTGCTTAGCTTACAGTCCTCTCGCCTAGGGAAATACCTTTTCCCGTTTGTTCCTTCCCCGCAGTCCACCCTGCAAACCTCGAGTGGGCCCCTTACCGCCTCGTCTCCTGCAACTCCTCACCTTGGGGTCCTTGCCTTCTTGTGGTCCCCATCAAGACTCCAGTGCCTCCCTTTTTTTTTTTTGTCTTGCCCCTTTCCCTTGGATTTCCCGCCATACACACCAGTAGTTTTAAAAAAGTTTCAAAATCTTGCTTTCTGGAATTTCATTCTTCACTACCAAGGGAAGAAATATTTGTCTTGGTCATGTGATGGATCCACAGTGGCTTGGCTTGTTACAAGAAAATGACCCCTCACCAGACCTTTAGTGATTTTATTTTTTTTTTTATGGGGTAAAAATTTGGGTTTTATTCAATGACGGCAAACAGAGATCTTGAAAACATGACAAATTGATATGGAAAGCAAATTGTAAAACTGTATAATTTTCCATTAGGAAATGAATAAAGGGCCGTTAACACGGCTTATTTTGGGCATGGATTGCAGCCGTATTGCGCTGCAATACGGCTGGAATCCGGCCCCCGCCATTATGGAACCACATTTTCAAGAAAATATGGATTTCCCTCTCTCCTCCCCGCTCGGGGGAATACGCCCCGGGGGAATAAGTGACATTTTGGGTAATGGATGTTATGGGGCCGGGGGCAGCGCCCCCGCCCCGTCTCCCCCCTTTTTCAAGCCGAAATTGCGGGCGAAACCATCCCGAAAATTACGGCTTGAATAAGCCGTGTGAACCGGCCCTAACATTTACTTGCTGATTCCGGAGTACCCATTTAATACACGGCAGCTTATGCATATAGGTTTGAGGAAAAAAGGTAGAAATTGCCCCTTTAAACTTAAAGAGGTTGTCTCACTACAAGTCACTCTGCAATAAAGTCCATTAACGGCCCCTACCTATTCGAAACCCCTTTGTATGGGCTGCTCGCTCCTCAGGCGCTATAGCTAGGACCTGTTGTTTCTCCCCTAAAGGGTGCCGCATGTTGCATAGCTACAGCCGGGTTTTTCTGAGCCTATGGAAACGAAAAACACGCCCCTAAATTTCAAAGTGAAACCCAAGAAAACAGACTGGGGTAAGGGGAATAAATGTAGGAGAAAACCCCCTTTTAAAAATTTTTTTTTCAATCCAAGACAGATATTTTCCCTTGATCCCCTTGTCCAACCTTTGTTTTGTTCTGCACCAAGTTCCACTACATCAAGCTGCGTGCTGATGGGTACGGGAATAACTAAGATTCCAGAGTGAACTGTAAATGGATGGTATCATAACTGCGCGTGTACAGATATTATACACATCGTATTTCAAAGTGTAAGGAGTATATTTACCAGATTACATATTCCTATTTGTCTCTTTACAGGTTATAAGTAAAATCAGCAGAATGAAAAAGTAAATGAGAAGATCTGGCGCCTCTTCAGTCGCTTTTATTCGTTTACATGAAAAAAATTTAGGGGTAGCGATTGCTGTGATATTCACTGACAATGATTACTGCTGGATTCTTGCTACTGGAATTGTTTTCTTGTTCATTGAGATGATTGTGACGCTGAAGATCACAAAACGTGGAGAATGGAAATGGTAATATGGAAAAATGTCATTTATAAGCATTGGGTCATATTAAAAGATAACATCTGCTTGCCTATCTATCTATCTTTACTATCTATTTTATCTATCTATCTTATCTATCTATCTATCTATCTATCAATTTCATCTATTATCTATCTATTATCCCGCACAAACTCAGGATGTCAGCAAAAAAAAAAAAAGCCTGTAAAGGGGTGCAAGAAATATTCAAAAAAAAATTGCGTAAAAAAAAGTAGAAATGGAAAAAAAGTTCTTTATTTAAAACATGCCAAAGGCGAAATGTGTAGCTGTGACTAAAAACATTGCATTTGGATATGTTGAAATAAAGAACATTTTTGTTCCCTTTTCATATTTTTGGACTCCTGTCTACTATTTTTTCATCTATCACATTCAATGAAACCCGAAGTTTAATACCTATAAAAAAGACCATCTCAGTTTTTTTCCCTTAACCACATGAAATCAGAATAACCTTTACCTGTTATAGGACAATTTTGGGAACCAAAATTATTTTATTTGCCAAATGCCGAATAAGAGAGGAGAATTTTTTTAAAGCATTTTTTTTACTTCCCCTAACTATCTTCTATCTACCTATCTATTATCTATCTTCTATCTTTTTTATCTACTTCTACCTTTTTCTATTTTATCCCTTTCCTTCTATCAAAATATCTATCTATCTATCTTACCGTATTTTTTTGGACTTAAGGCGCACCAATTTAAGGCACATATCATTGAGCCCTGTTAAGTCTTCTTGGTTCATAAAAAGGGCGCACCGGATTTAAGCGCGGCACATTAAATGAAAAAACTAGAACCCCAATTCAAACTTCATTCAAAACTTTCAAATAGGCTATGTTCAACAGCTTATTTTAGGACGTATTTACGGACGTTTTTCGTCCGCAAATACGCCCGAATTTTAAAGTTTCAAAAATGAACAATTAGATTTTGCAGTTTTCCAATGTAAAATACCCTCGCATTACACAGGGGTATTTTCGCGGAGTATTTCGGGCATAAAAAACGTCCGTAAATACGATCGTAAAATTAAGTCCCCTGTCACTTATTGAGGCGTATTTTGCAACATAAATCCCCATAGTAAAGAATGGGGAATGCATTTACGACGCGAAATACGTGCCACACTTTGTGACACGTATTTGAAACGTATTTCGGGACGTATTTGCGGACGTAAATACGTCCATAAATACGCCCCGAAATAAGCCGTGTGAACATAGCCTAACTCTCAACTTGTAAAGTTGTAACAAAAGTCAATACATGTACATATTTCCGTGCCGTATTGCGAAATACGTGTCACACTTAGTGAAGCTTATTTGCAACTGATTTGCAACTGATTTCGGAACGTATTTACGATCGAAAATCAGTTACAAATCAGTTACAAATAAGCTTCACTAAATTAGTTGTAAATACGTTCTGAACAAAACCCAAGTGAAGAATTGATTCATATATAAGGCGCATCGGACTATAAGGCGCACTTTCGATTTCTGAGAAAATCATAGGCTTTTATGTGCGCCTTAGGCCATGTTCACACGGCTTATTCTGGGACGTAATTCATTCCGTAATTACGCGCCCAAGTGCGCCAATTACGGGCTGAATCCGTCCCAGTAACTACGGTAATGCACAGTTCTCATAGAGAACTATGCATTACGTCTCCTCTCCCTGCTCGGCGAATACGCCGAGGGGGAGATAAATGACAGGTCACTTTCTAGCGGCGTATACGCGCCGCTAGCAATGACTATCTATGGGCCGGCGAAGTGCCGGCCCCCCGCTTGCTCCCCCGCTCTCGCCCCGCCCCCGGCCACCCGGCGTAATTGCGGGGCGGAATTACGCCCTGCAGTTAAGCCGTGTGAACATAGCCTTATAGTCCGAAAAATACGGTACCTGTCTATCTATCTATCTATCTATCTTTCTATCTATCTATCATCTACCTGTCTATCTATCTATCTATCTATCTATCTATCTATCTATCATCTACCTGTTTGTCAATCAAATCTGTCCATCAAAAGTAAAAGCATATTAAAATTTTCAATGATTTGGAGAGTTTTATAAAAAGGTCTAAAAGTTATTTAAAAAGTCTAAATACGAAGCAAACCTGGTGTTTTTGGAGTCTTTGGTACTTTTTATTAAAATGCAGTATGCTCTGGATATAATGTTTCTTCCAGTGTTTTTTCTACCATAGGACTCTCTATAGGACTTTAAAAATGCTAGAAAACAAATAATAAGAATGTTCCAAATTAAAAAAACGGCACTGGAAACGCTTGTGAAAAAGGCATGTAAAATAACCAAAAATAAACTGTGCATAGGAAGCCCATATACTCATTCATCTTCTCACCCAATGACTCTGTTCACATTAGCCTGTTTACCTGACTACTGTTCTTAAAAGGAGTTGTCTCACAAGGGACACTTCTTTCCTCTCCACAGGAAAGGTGGTTAATGACTGATCACCGTGAACTCGCTACTGGGACCTCCACAATCACTAGAATGGGGTTTCTTGATGCCCCGATCCTTTTTGCTACACAAAGGGCCTCATAAACATTGAATGGAATAGCAGTGAGCATGCATAACTCCCCTTCATTTCAAACTCACCAGGGCTTGGGACCATAGTTCTAATGATCAGTGGGGTCTGGCAGTACAGAATCCACCAATGATGGCAGAAAATGTCACTGGGATTCCCACTCTTGGGACTCCAATAATCAGACATTTTTCAGACATCATGGGTTATGTTACGTATAATGAAGTTAATCAGTTAGCCCTTAAAGGGAATGTGTCATCAAAAAATGAGTCATTGTTTAAGTCCCGTTTTCATGTTAAACACATTTTTTAGGAATTTTTGGTTGCTTTTTTTTAAATTATTCATACCACTTTCAATATTTTTTAATAATTCTTAAGTCTTTAAGTTTTCACTTTGGCCACTAGGCCTTGTTTGCACTGCTTTAACAGCAGCCAGAGTGATGCTTTACAACAGCTTCTTGCACATAGGAGACTTAAGACTGACGCAGTCCCATTCACTTCTATCAGAGAGGTTTCTAGTCATGCTCTGTGACCTGTGAAGAAGTCACTGTGCAGGGAGATGAAAGGGTGAACTGTGACTATCTCCTCTTGTGACTGGTGGATCCTGTATTATCTATTCACACTGGTGTCTCCTTTCAGTTTGACCCTCATTGTGCTGATAATGAGCATACTACCGAGAATCTTTCTGTACAGAACAGGAAGTGTCAGACTATTATTAGGCTTAGTGGCCAAAGTGAAAACTGCAGGACTTAAGAATTATTAAAAACTATTGAAAGTCATATGGAAAAATTAAAAAAAAAATAACCAAAACTTCTTAAAAAATGTGCTGAACATAAAAATGTGAGTTAAACAATAAGTCATTTTTGATAACACATTCCCTTTAAGGATTCTTCCACACGGAATGGTTTTCTCGTCGGATTATCAGACAGTTTGCAGATTTTGAAGCCGTCTGAAAACTGACAAGAAACCATCCCCATAGACTTTGATAGAAAATCTGCTTGGTAGTCTACACTGAACGGATTTTTAGCCAGACAGCTTTTCAGCCACCTTTGTTCCGAAAAGCTTGGAGCATGCATAGTCTTCTGCCGGGTTTTCAGACGGAAGGTATGTTATTCCATGGCTATGAAAACCGTGGACAGAACCGTCCCCCAAAACCATCAGACGATAAAAACCTTTTTGTCATATGTTGTGTGGCCGTACCCTTAGGCCCTGTTCACACGACGGATTTGGCCACGGTTATGGCCGCGGGTTTCGACGCGGTTTCCGCGGCCAAAACCACGTCCAAATCGCGCCTAGTTTATTAACATGGTTTCCTATTGGAAACCACATTAATATTCACACGCCGCGGGTCTGATCGTGGCTTTGGGGCCGCAGCTTTGGGGCCGCGGCCTTGCCGCGCGTGTGTGAGAACCTCATCGCAAATTCACTTCTCCCGACGCGGGTTTACGTTTACGGAGCGGGCACTGGCCGTGGTCTCGGTGCGGGTGGTGCACGGCTGGCCCGCGGCTCGCGCTGCAGTTTGCCCCCTGCCTATTAATTTGCATGGGGGCAAACCCTCTCCGCATGCCACGCCCCACCCGCGCCACAAACCCGCGTCGGGAGTCGCGAATTTGCGACGAGGTTAGCTCGAGCTTTGGCCGCGGCTGAACCCGCGGCCAAACCCGCCGTGTGAACAGGACCTTACTGTGAGAGATGAGTAAACTGTTTACAATCTGCTGTTACTAGTGATAGAATTGTTATATATCTATGATATCATTGCTGGTTTTTAATTTACAGTTCTATTCTTTATTATTTCCTGTTTTATTGCAGGTTTTCTCCAATGGTGTTTCTGTATTTATGTTCTGTTATTCCTTCTATATTTGTGCTGGAACTCTTTAATCTTGAAGTAAGAAAGAATAGTACCAACGTGACAGATCCTGCCTGTACTGAAAATGTACGTATCAACTAAAACATGCATTCAAAGATGAAATAATGGACATTACATACAGATCAGTATATGCAAATATAAAGTTGGCCATAAACCTCGCACTTTTTACGCAAAACAATGACTAATACACGTCTCTCATAATTACATTTCTCCACTGAGAATATATCTTCTCCTATGAAACCTCTTTACTTCCTAGACCACCACAGGATGCTGTAATGAAGACGGTCACAGGGTCCTTACGACCAACAGACAATCAACAGAGTGAGCGTTAATGTGGGGGAGCAGCACCGACCAAATGTATTAGTGTCAAAGGATAACTACACTTCACATCAATACAGTGTCGGACTGGGGGGTCTGGGCCCACAGTTTGAGTTGAACACGGGGGCCCACCCTACTGTAACATGAAAAGTATTATCGGCGGCCTCATACATAAACGCTTCCATTATACCTACATATACATGTGTGCAAACAGGGATAAGAGTAGCTCCAATCCATATCCCCCTCCACCACATACAAATATCTAACCCTCCACCCACATACAATTTCACCCCCTCCACCCACATACAAATCCTCCTCACAACGTTTCCCTTGACACTGCACACTCACCACCTCTAAAAAAACCCAGCAAGAAAAGTAGTAAGTGTAACTCCTATCACAGAGAGTCAGTTTCCCTCACACTTACAATCAGGAACACCTGTACGCTGCCACTATACATCCAGCTCCGATATAACTCTAGAACACCGCTATATGGAGACCACATAGTGGTCCGACACCAGCTCAGTTCACCATCACCATTACAATATACAAATAATAACCCCTGAAAACAGGGAATCACCGAGATGTCTTATCTGATTAGTCGTTCTCATTTCTCTTGTAGCCGTTCTTATTCATTTTCTTCTGCAATCCGTTCCACATCGCCATGATGACTTGTCCTGAGCCACCACTCATCCCTGAAAAATTTACACACAAAATCTTAAATCCCACTTTTCCACATCTCTTTTTAAAACCTATACCCACCTCTGTATACAAACTACCCAGGGGAGGGAGATGCGGGTAACAAGCCATAACTTAGAGGCCTAGTATCTAGATGGCTGAAGGTGTGGAAGCAATAACCCCCTGAGATAATGCATACAACTATGGGCTCGCTGCCCTCTCAAATATATTACATGTAGTAGACAAGAACCCTATGTAGGATAGGGAAAATGGGGCAAGGTCCATTACAGATAAGGCCCCCATTTAGTAGGTAGACCCCTGCTGGATAAGTGGGTAGGCCAGCCCCATGCAGGCTGGTGGGTGCCTATCCACAAGTTGTAGGTAAGTAGGCCCCCAGTTAGATAAGCAGGCCAAGTTAGGAAAGTAGATATCTTACAGTTAGGTTTGGTGGACCCCCCAGTTAGTTATGCTGTAGTAGGTGTTGGTAGTCCAATTATTAGGCTGTAGGTAGTGTGGTTCCCCCCCGCGTTAGAGTAAGCAGTAGGGTAGTTAGGTCCCCTTTTATATTAGGCTCGCAAGCAGTTTAGGGACCTCCCTTTAGGTAGTATACAGGCAGTAAGTGGTCTTCCCTTGAAGTAGTATACAGGCAGTTTAGGGCCTCCTTTAGGTAGTATACAAAAGTTTAGAGGGTCGCCTTTAGGTACTATACAGGCATATAAGCCTCCTTTAGGTACTATACAGCATTTAGTGGTCCTCATTTAGTAGTATACAGGCGATTAGGCCCCTTAGGTAGTATACAGGTAGTTAGGGGCCACCTTAGCTAGTGTGCAGGAAGTCAGCCCCCCCCCCTTTAGCTTAGCTGTGGAGGTAGTACATGCCCCCTTTAGTATTTTAGGTAGTCAGGGCCCCCCTTTCATTAGCCAGGGCCCCCTTAGTATCACAGGCAAACCCCTTTCAGTAGCCAGGGGCCCCCTTTGTAGTTAGGGCCCCCCGCCTTTCATTAGCCAGGGCCCCCTTTGTAGTCAGAGGCCCCTCTTCATTACCAGGGCCCCCTTTTAGTCAGGGGCCCCCTTTCATTAAGCATGGCCCCCTTTGTAGTCCGGGGCAAAACCCCTTTCCATTAGCCAGGGCCCCTTGTGTAGTCCAGTGCCCCCCTTTCATTAGCCAGGGCCCCCCTTTGAATTCAGGGCCCCCCTATGTAGTCACGTCCCCCCATTCATTAAGCCAGGCCCCCTTTGTAGCCTAGGACCCCCCTTTGATAGCCAGGTACTTCCCTTTGTAGCCGAGAGCACCCCTTTGTACCAGGAGGACCCCCCCCGTTTGTAGTCGGACACCCCTTTGTAGCCAGTAACCTCCCCTTTGTAGCCATTGACCCCCTTTGTAGCCAGGACCCCCCCCTTGTAGCCAGGGCCCCCACTTTTGAGCCAGGGACCCCCCTTTGTAGCCAGGGACCACCTTTGTAGCCAGGGCCCTGCTTTGTAGCCAGGGCCCCCCTTTGTATCGGGAGGACCCCCTATGTACTAGAGGATCCCCGTTGTAGTCAGGACCCCCTTTAATAGCCAGACCCCCCTTTTTAGTTCATGGACCCCCCTTTGAGGTCAGGACCCCCTTTTGTAGCCAGGGAACCCCCCATTGTAGCCAGGACCTCCCCTTTGTATCCAGGAGACCCGCCCCCCCCTTTGTAGCCGAGTGCCCCCCTTTGTAGCCAGGACCCCCCTTTTGTAGCCAGCTTCCCCTTTGTAGCCAGGGCCCCCCTATGTTTGTCAGGGCCCACCCTTTGTAGCGCAGGAACCCCCCTTTTGTAAGTCAGGTGCCTCCCTTTAGCCCAGGGCCCCCTTGGCATTAGCCAGGCCCCCATTTCAGTGTCGGACTGTGGGGGTCTGTTGCCCACAGGGTAGTTGTTCTTGGGCCCACCTACTGAACATTGAAAAAATTAACCGCCTCTCGGACAGTAAATGCGACCATTTTACCACATAATAACAAGTGTGCTAAACAGAACTGTATTGTGTAGTACAATACAAAGAGAGTCACAGATCTGTCCGTTCTCACCACACATAGATCCACAGGGCTAAATAGCCTCCATCCATATCCCCCCTCCACCACATACAATATCCTCCTCCACCCTACATACAATATCCCCCTCCACCCACATTAATATCCCCCACCACCCACAACAATATCCCCTTTCAACCCACCCACATACAACAATTATCCCTCCTCCACCCACAGTACACGATCCCCCTCCAAATCCCGAAACATACAATATCCCCCTCCACCACACATACATATTATCCCCTCCACCCACATAACAATATCCCCCTCCACCCACATTACAATATCCGCCTCCACCCACATACATATCCCCCTCCACTCCACATACAATATCCCCTCCACCCACATACAATAGGCCCCCTCCTCCACCCACATACAATATCTCCCCTCCACCCACAGACAATATCCTCCAACCACCCACATACAATATCCCCCCTCCACCCACATACAATTATCCCCCTCCACCCACATACAATACCCCCCTCCAAAACCCTCACATACAATATCCCCTCCACCCACATACAATATCCCCCTCCACCCGCCAACAATATACCCCCTCTCCACCACATACACTATCCCCCTCCACCCACATACAATAATCCCCCTCCACCGCACATACAATATCCCCTCTCACCACATACAATAATCCACCTCCACCCACATACAATACTCCTCCTCCACCCACATACAATATCCCCCTCCAATCCACATACACTATCCCCTCCACCCAATACAAAATCCACCTCCACCCACATAACACTATCCCATCCACTCTCATACAATATCCCCCTCCACCCACATACAAAATACCCCTCCACCCCACATACACTAATCCCCCTCCACCCACCTTCAATATCCCCCTCCACCCACATACAATAACCCCCTCCACCCACATACAATATCCCCCTCCACCCACATACAATAGCCCCCGCACCCCCCATACAATATCTCCCTTCACCCATAAACAATATCCTCCTCCACCCACATACAATATCCCCCCTCCACCCACATACAATATCCCCCTCCAACCCACATACAATATCCCCCTCCACCCCACATACAATATCTCTCCTCCACCCACTACAATATCCCCTCCACCCACATACAATATCCCCCTCCACCCACATACATATCTCCCTCCACCATATCAAAACCCCTCCACACATACAATATCCCCCTCCACCCACATACAATATCATCCCCCTCCACCACCCACATACAATATCCCCCCCACCCACATACAATTCCCTCCTCCATGTTTTCCCTTGGACACCGCACCTCACCACCTCCACAAATGGAAACATCAAGCAAGAAAAGAATCATAACTCACGATCACTGGGTCAGGAGTGTCCCTTCACTTTTACAATCAGGGACATATGTTTTACACTGCCACTATAATACCCAGCCGATATACCTACAACACCGCCATATAGGAACCAAATAGAGGTCAGACACCAGCTTCAGGTAATAACCTACAACACTGCCAATATAGAGACCACATAGTGGTCAGAACACCAGCTCAGGTATAACCAACAACACCACCAAATAGAGACAACATAGAGGTCAGACAACCATCTCATTATAAACCTACAACACCACCAATATAGAGACGACATGGAGGTCAGAGACCTGCTCAGGTCACATCACATTACAGTGAAAACAACACGTGATATCCAATATAGAAGTAAAATAACCCCTGACATCAACAGGGACTCACCGAGATGGTTCATTATCCTGATGAGTCGTTCTCCTTCTCTTGAGTCGTTTCTTTGTTTCCCTTCTCTTCTGCATCCGTATTCCACGCGCATGAGGACTTGTCCCAGCACAACTCATGCCCTGCAAAATAACAAACACAAATATCAGAATCCTCACTTTACCAGCATCTCTTACACCTTATTCCCACCTCAGTACAAACTGCCCAGGGGTGGGAGAGCAGGTACAAGCCAGTAACTTTAGAAGCCTAAGTATCCTAGTATCCACGAGTGAGGTAGGTAAACATCCGCCCATGTAGATAAGCAGGCCCCAGTTAGGAAGTAGATAGGTACAGTTAGGTTCGTGACCCCAGTTAGGTAGGATGTACGTAGTGGTTTTTCCCCCAGTTAGTAAGCTGTAGGTATTAGGTCTCCTTTATATAAGCTGCAAGCAGTTAGGTAGAATACAAGCCGTTGAGTTCCTCCTTTAGTAGTAAACAGGCAGTTAGTCCTCCTATTAGTGGTTCTATACAGGCAGTGTAGGGTTCTCTGTATAGTAGTATAAAGCAGTTAAGTGCCCCTTAAGGGAGTTACAGGTAGGTTAGGGGGCCTCCTTTTAGCTTAGTTTTCAGGAAGTCCATGTGTCCCCCCCCTTTAGCCTACTGTGCGGTAGAGTCAGGGCCCCCTTTAGTATTTAGTAGTCAGGGCCCCCTCTAGGTATCAGGTCCCACGCCCCCCTTTCCATTAAAGCCAGGGCCCCCATTTAGTCAGGGCGCCTCCTTTACATTAGCCATGGCCCCCTTTGTAGTCAGGGCCCCCGTTTCATTAGCCATGGACCCCCCTAAGTAGTCATGGCCCCTTTCCATTAGCCTGGCCCCCCTTTCAGGTAACTAACTAGGCTCCCCTTTAGTGGTAACCAGGGCCCCTTTAAGGTAGTCAGGGCCCCATTAAGCAGTCCAGGCCCCCTTTAATCACCAGGCCCCCTTATAAGTCAGGGCCCCCTTAAGCATGCCGAGGCCCCCTTTAGTGTAGTCATGGGCCCCCTTAAGCAGCCCGGGTGGAGGGCCCCCCTTAAGTTAGTCAGTCGCCCTCCCTAAGCAACAGGGCCTCCCCTTATAGGCAGCCAGTGGCCGCCCTTTAGGTAGTCAGGTCCCCCCCTTTAGGTAGTCAGGGCCCCCGTATAAAGCAGCCAGGCCCCCCAGCAAGTAGTCAGGGCCCCATTAATGTAATATCAGGCCCCCTTAATCACCAGGGCCCCCCTTTAGGGTAGTCAGAGGCCCCCTAAAGCAGCCCGGGCCCCCATAAAGTACCAGGGCCCCCATTTGGTAGTCAGGGCCCCCATTAAGCAGCCAGGGCCCCCATAATGTAGCCAGGGCCCTCTTAGTTAGTCATGGCCCCCCTTAAAGCAGCTAGGGCCCCTTAAGCAGCCAGGGCCCACTTAGGTAGTCAGGGGGCCACCTTAAGCAGTCAGGGCCCCCTTTTAGGTAGTCAGGGCCCCCTTAAAGCAAGCCAGGGCCCCCTTAAGAAGCCAGGGGCCCCTTAAAATAGCCATTAGGTAGAAAAAAAAAAATTAACAAACATCCCGACTTACTGCTCCGGCTCCTCTCCTGGCCGCACTCCGACTTCCGCTGCGCCGTCCTCTAGTGCCGCCCTGCATATGGCTGCGCGGGTGGATGTGACGTCACCGCGCCCAACGTCAGCAGAATGGCCGGCGCCTGGCAGGCTGAAGGCCTAACACCTTCAGCCTGCCAGGAGGATAAGCGAATCGCAGAGCGCTAGTGGCGCTGTGCTCCCAGCTGACATATAACCTCCAGGCCCCGGAGTCTGGGACATTAGTCCCCAACACCGCGGCCGGTCTCTGGAGCGCTCGGACGCATGTCCCCCGGCGAGCAGAGACGGATGCGCTGACGGGCCCACGGGAGCGACGGCACTACCTTCCGTGAGCCCAAAGGCGGCTCGGGGGGGCCCCAACCGGGGGATTCTCCGTCCCCCGGCGGCCCAGTCCGAGCCTGCCCCCTTTGTAGCCAGGGACTTCCCTTTGTAGCCAGGGACCCCCTTTGTAGCCAGTGACCCCCCTTTGTAGTCAGGACCCCCCTTTGTAGCCAGGAACTCCCATTTTTAGCCCCCAGAGACCCCCCCTTTGTAGCCAGGGACCTCCCCTTATTGGTAGCCAGGACCCCCCCTTTTGTAGTCGGGACCACCCCTTTTTGTAGCCAGGGACCCCTTTTAGCCAGAGCCACCGCTTTGTAGGCCAGGCCCCCCCTTTGTACTCAGGAACCCCTTTGTAGCCAGGGACCCCCTTGTAGACAGGAGCCCCCCTTTGAGTTCAGGACCATCCTTTGTATCCCAGGGCCACCTTGTAGCCAGAGAACCCCCTTAGTAAGCCAGAGACCCCCTTTGTAAGCCATGGACCCCTCGTTTGTAGCCAGGAACCACCCCCTTTGTTAGTCATGACCACCCTTTGTTTGCCAGTGAACCTCCCCTTGTATCGGGACCCGCCTTTGTAGCCAGGGCCTCCTTTGTAGCCAGGGCCCCCCTTTTGTAGTCAGGGACCCCCCCTTTGTAGCCAGGACCCCCCTTTGTAGCCAGGGCCGCCCCTTTGTAGTCCGGACCCCCTTTGTAGCCAGGGACCCCCTTTGTAGCCAGGGACCCCCCTTTGTAGCCAGGAACCCCCTTTGTAGTCAGGGACCCCTTTTGTAGCCAGGAAACCCCCCATTGTAGTCCAGGGTACCGCCGCCCCATTGAAGCCAGGGACCCCCCTTTGTAAGCCAAGGACCTCCCATTTGTACCCAGGGACCCCCCATCTGTAGCCAGTACCCACCTTGGTATCCTGAAACCAACCTTTTTATCAGTTACCCCTTTTGTAGCCAGGAACCCCCCTTTGTGAGTCAGGAACCTACCCGTTGTAGTTCCAGGACCCCTTTGTAGCCAGGAACCACCACCTTTGTAGTCAGGGGCCCCTCTTTAGTAGTCAGGGCCCCCACTTAAGTCAGCTAGGGCCCCCCTTAAGCACCATGGGCCCACATTAGGTAGTCATGGCCACCTTAAGCAAGTCAGTGGGCCCCCTTTAGTTAGGCATCAGCCCTTTAAGCAGCCAGGGCCCCCTTAAAATATCCAGCCCCCTTAATCACCAGGGCCACCTATAGGTAGACAGGCCCCCTTAAGCAGCACCAGGGCCCCCTTTAGGTAGTCGAGGGCCCCCTTTAAAGTAACCAGCGGCCCCCTTTTTAGGTATCACAGGTCACTCTTAAGGTTATCAGGCCCCCCTTTTAGGTAGTCAGGGACCCCCCTTATGCAGCCAGGGCCCCCTTTAGGTAGTCAGGCCCCTTAAGCAACCATGCCCCTTTAGGTAGTCAGAGGTTCCCCCTTAAGTCACCAGGGCCCCCTCAAAGTAGCCAGGGCCCCCCTTTGAGGTAGCCAGGGCCCCCCCCTTAGGTATCCGGGGCCCTCTTAAGTAGATCAGGGGCCCCCTGAAGTAGCCAGGGCCCCACTATTAGCCAGGGCCCCCTGAAGTAGCCAGGGTCCCCACTGTTAGCCAGCCCCCTGAATTGCTAGGGTCCCCACTGTTTACCTGGGCCACCCTGGAAGCAGCCATGGCCCCCTACTAAGTAAGCCACGCCCTACTGGTAGCCAGGGCCCCATTAGGTAGCTAAAAAAAAAAAAATTAACAAAACATCCACTTACCTGGCCCGCTCCGCTCTGGCCCGCAACTCGATAGCTTGCGCTGCCACCTATCGCCGTGCCGACCACTAGTGCCACCCTGCCCTGCATAGCGGCGCGGTGATGTGACGTTCTACCTGCGCGTCTAACGTCAGCAGTATGGGCCGGCGCCTGGCAGGCTGAAGGCCTAACACCTTCAGTCTGCCAGGAGATAAGCTGAGCGCAGCGCTAGTGGCCTGTGCCATCCGCTGACACCGCGCAGTCCGCCGGATCGTGGACCATTAGTCCCCATACACCCGGAGCCGGTCCCTGAGCGCTCGTGACCAGGTCCCGTGTGCATAGACCGGATGCGCAGGACTGTGCCCCGGGTGAGCGAACGGACACTGCTACCGTAGCCCGAAAGCGGCCTCGGGGGGGGGCTCCACACCGGGGGATTCTCCCAGGGGGGGGGGGTACCCCCCGGCGGCCCAAGTCCGACACTGCCACCTTTGTAGCCAGGACTTCCACTTTGTACCAGGGACCCCCTTTATGTAGCCAGTGACCCCCCTTTTGTAGTCGGACCCCCCCCTTTGTAGCCAGGAACCCCCATTTTTAGCCAATAACCCCCCATTGTAGCCAGGGACCGCCCCTTTGTAACCATGACCCCCCTTTGTATCAGGGACCCCCCTTTGTAGCCAGGGACCCCCCTTTGGTAGCCAGAGCCCCGCTTTGTACCATGCCCCCCTTTGTAGTCAGGACCCCCTTTGTAGCCAGGGACCCCCCTTTTCGTAGACAGGAACACTCCCTTTTGTAGTCAGGGACCCCCCTTTGTAGCCCAGGCCTTCCCTTTGTAGCCAGGAACCCCCTTTGTAGTCAGGGACCCCCTTTGTAGCCAGGACCCCCCCCTTTGTAGCCAGGAACCCCCATTGTAGTCCAGTGAACCGCCCTTTGTACCAGGGAACCCCCCCTTTGTATCCAAGGCGACCCCCCTTTGTACCAGGGCCTCCCTTTGTAGTCAGGGACCCCCTTTGTATCCAGGACCCCCATTTGTATCAGGGACCCTCCCCGTTTGTAGCCATGGACCCCCCTTGTGTACCCGTGGCCCCCTTTTGTATCAGGACCTCCCTTTGTAGCCAGGTCGACCCCCCTTTACCAGGGACCCCCCCATTGTAGCCAGGAACCCCCTTTTAGAAGGACCCACCCTTTGTAGCCAGGAACCCCCATTTGTAGCCAGGGAACCCCCAATTGTACCAGAGACCTCCCCCTTTGTAGCCAGGACCCTCCTTTGTAGCCATGGGAGACCGCCCCCTTTGTAAGCCAGGACCCCCCATTTGTACCCAGGGACTACCCCATTGTAGCCAGGGACCCACATTGTAGCCAGAACCCCCTTGTATCAGGGACCCCTTTTGTATCCAAGGAACCCCCCTTTGTAGTCAGGACTCCCCTTTGTAGCCAGGGGCCGTCCCTTTGTAGCCAGGGCCCCCTTTGTAGCCAGGGACCCCCCTTTGTAGCCCAGGGACCCCCTTTTGTAGCCAGGGACCCCCTTTGTAGCCAGAGCCCCGCTTTGTAGCCAGGACCCCCCCTTTTGTAGCCAGGGACCCCCTTTGTAGCCAGGGACCCCCCTTTGCAGCCAGGACCCCCCTTTGTAGCCAGGGCCTCTGTAGGCAGATTAAAAAAAACAAACAACAATCAATCACTTACCTGGCTCCGGCTCCCTGTCGCTCCTGTCGCTCCGAGCTGCCGCTGGCCCTGCATAGGCGGCGCGGTGATGTGACCTCACCGCGCCGCCTACGTCAGCAGTAGGGGCCGGCGCCCGGCAGGCTGAAGGCCTAACGCTTTCAGCCTGCCAGGGAGATCAGCGCTAGTGGTGCTGTGCTTCGCTGACACCGCGCAGCCCCGGGAGTCGGGGACATCAGTCCCCGGCTACCGGGCTCGGTCTCTGGGTGCTCGGGATGCGGGGCCCGAGCGCTCAGGGACCGGATGAACGGACGGGCCCCGGGGAGCACTGGTACTTTGCGTATAGTCCTTTGAGGTGTTTGCTGCACCTCAGCTCCACGTTCTAAGAAAATCCACACTTAAGGTCGTGTTCACACGGCTTATTCCCGACGGATTTGTGCGCTCACAAATCCGTCGGGATAAGGGGCGGGATGGGGGCGGGGCCGGAGCGCGGCGGGGGCGCCGCTACCCGGCCCCATAGACAATGCTTTATCTACGGCGCGTACGCACCGTAAATAATTGACATGTCACTTTCTTTCGCCGAGCGGGGAGGAGCGACGGAATCCACTGTTCTCTATGAGAGCAGTGGATTACCGTAATTACTCCTCGACGATTGGCGCCGTACTGAAGCGCAAATCCGGCGCGGAGTACGGCACCATCCGCGGCAAAATAAGCCGTGTGAACGAGGCCTAAACTCTCCACATAAGTCCAAATCTACCTTTCTCAGAGGTGCTGGCTCTCCAGCTCAGCTCATCAGTCTCTTGGCTCTAGGTTCAGGTGTGCAACTTGGATACCGGCCTCCTACTTCTTCAAATCACATAGATTCAAGTCATAGTTCCAGGTGCTTGTCCCATCCAAAGATCCTGACCTCCTTCTCCTTTGAATCCCACAGATTAACTAACTCACTAACTAACTCTACTACAACTACTAACTCTACTACAACTACTAACTCTACTACAACTACTACTCCCACTAATACTACTACCACATGTCCTGTTTCCTCTGCTGAATGATCAAAACCCAGGTCACCACAGGGGACATCTCTAGGGTCAGGTATATGACACTGACTGCACCAGGAATGCTCCCCTCCCCGTGTGGTCATCCAGGCTGAGATACAAACATCACACATAAGGGTATGTTCACACGCCGTGTTCAGTCCGTGTGCACATACATTATTACATGTGTTTGGGTCCGTCTAAACAGACCCAAACACACATCTACCAATAAGCAGTGTGATTTTACACTACTCGCAATGTAAAAGACGCATCGGCGTTCAGACGAGTGATCGCCGATGCATGTTTACATTGCGTCTTTCGGATCCGTCTTTCGGATCTGTTCTAAGAATTGACATGTTAATTCTTGATCCGAAAGACACAGCAGGCGCCCTACTTAAAACTATAGGGTGTGATCCTGCTGCAGCCGAAACGCATCCAAACACGCACCTGTTGTATGTTCCACCGGACCGCCGTCAGATTCCCGGAGCCCCAATGTGTCTGAAATCCGACCGTGGTGTTTTGTGGAAAAAAACAGCAGTGCTGTGCAGTCCAACGATGTGAAAATGCCATCAGATTTTGGACATTGCAGTGTAGCCTTAGCCTTACGGTCTTAGAGCACTTAGATCTCTGACTGTAGCCCCTTCACAGAAGCATAGCTTGGGGTTAGGCTGGTGTGACATGCACCCTGGATGCTTACATGGGGAGCACCAACAAGCTAGTCTGCTTTGGTCAGAGTCTATGGATACAGGTCTAGGGTGGCAGGCTAACGCCAGTTTTTTGGTCTATATTGCGCTAAAACCGTTTTTGATGCCATATTTTGGATGTAAATGAACTGTCGTACACCAAAACTAGGTGCATTATATGCCGGAAATGACACATTGTAACGCGCCTAAAAATGATGCGCTGTGTGCCTCCAAAACGCAATGCGCCTATTGAGGTGCATAGCAAATCATTACAAGTGTATATGTGTTAGGCGCATTTCCCATTTTACAAGTATGTGTTAGGTGCATTTCATATACTTGTAATGATAAGCTATGCGCCTCCGTGCACGATGTACCTCAATAGGGGAATTACATACGCTTCTAATCATATGCTATGTGCTGCGATTTGCGGTAATCGCGGCACAAAATATTTCATTGGTAGAGTATGTAATGCCCCTATCGAGGCGCATAGCTTATCATTACAAGTATATGAAATGCGCCTAATACATACTTGTAATGCACGTAACACATACTTGTAAAATGTGAAATGCGCCGTATACACATATGCACTTGTAATAATGTGCTATGCACCTGAATAGGCGCATTTCTATATGGAGGCGCACAGCGCATCATTTTTAGGCGCATTATGTTTACTATACAAGGTATATCTGATGCCATATTTTTGATAGGGTCGGACTTTCTGGCGCACTTTACTCTTATTTAATGCGCCTAAAAAATTACATAACACCGCCAATTTTCGGACATCTCGCCCTAAATCCTTGCATGGGGTTGAATGAAAGGCTGGTTAGAATACTCCATAGGAACACAGAATGGCACCATTATTACATATTCATAGTAGAAACCAGACTGCCACCATCGTGAGTGACATTATGACAGTAGAACCTGGGCACCACAGCCGGCACTATTGTGCCATACTGACATTCATACATAAGCCACAAGCATCCTGACCTTATACCAATAGAACCAGGACCATGCTGCCAAAACCAAAGACCTTTATAGAGTTGATGAGTCCTTATAGAAAGATACAAGGCAGTTACTATACAGGCACATATGTTTTTTTATATGATGCCGATTTGGAATCTGTATCCTCAAAATACGCAATGTAAAATGCAGCACATATTCCCAATGAAAACAATGTGAAACTCTGGTTGCATTTGTGAAGTGTATTTTTCTGTACCATAATATCACATAAAAACTGCTGAGTGAATCTTGCCTCATGCTGTAAAATTGCTTTGTTTTTCTGAACAAAAATTAATATTATGATCTTCTGGCAGGAATACAAACAATTCTCCACAGACGTGCAAGGTGTGGAAGAGCTAACAATCCTGGTCCTAATTATAGGACGTTGGCTGACGCCAAGAGGTAACATGACCTGTGACCAGCTCGCCCAGCTCCTTCTGCTGTACCTTGCTTTGGGTGCAGATATTTTGGACATTTTAGAACTGATAAAAGAGCCATCAGTAAAAACCAACACGACTGTAACTGTGGTGGGGCTGTGTCTATTCACTTGGGCAGTTATGCAATTCACAATAGTGCTCACCCAAACTATGTCTGCACCATCTTTCGATACAGAGGACGACGAGCAATTCGATTCATCTTCTAAAGTAAAAAAGAGGATGCTGTCTTTATGCTGCACCAGTGAGGTTTGGAGTATACTCACCACGGTGGGGATGCAGGATGGACCCTTTCTGGTTTACCGTTTGTACTTGGTAACTAGAGAAGGAGTGTTTAATGATTCCATGACATTTTTTATTAGCAAAAACATCTTATCAGTTATAATACAAATATACAGACTAATTGTGTTTCTTTGCCAAGTAAATCGCAAAAGAAAAAAATGTAAAAATTACAGTATAAATATAGAATAACAACTATTGAAAAATGTAATACAAATAATTCCAAAAAAAATTAAAAATGTCTGCCAGCTATCATTATTTATAAAGCAGAAAACTTCTGTAATAATCTATCCCTAAGGCTATGTTCACACGATTTTAAACATAAGGCTCACCTTCAACGGACTTGTTGCTGTGTTATAAATTAATGACCTAGCGCTCGTTGCTTGTAATTACAGTGAGCAAGAGCTACATGCTTGAAACGCATTTGTTGTTGCATACCACAGTGGTGGATTGCAGCCGTTATGCTGTTTTTTTAACTGCATTTAATAAAGGATTTGCAATTTTACCTTTATCGGACTTTGGATCACTTGATGGCACGGGCTTTGCTTGGATTGCTGCCCGGATATCCGTATACGCATAGCTATGTTCACACAATGTATTGCGGTGTGTATAGTATGCGCTGCAATACATTGTGTGTATCGGGAGCTCGCGCTGGTCAGTGTGTACTCCCGCAGCGCGGGGGGGGGTGGCAGCCTGCTGGCACCATAGACTTGCATTACTCATCTCCGCGCATACAATACGATCGTATTGTACGAGCGGGGAGAGGAGGAGTAATCCATAATTCTCTATGAGAACTATGGATTACCGTAATTTCGGCGCGCATCTCGCCCGTATTAGAGCGCAAATAAGCGGCAAAATGCGCTACGAAATTACCCCGTGTGAACATAGCCTAAAGAGGACCTGTGGCCCCTCTTGTCATTGGTCTTTTAGTAAATAATTGTATTTCCTGTGAAATAACAATTTTGGGGTATTTTCCTTAGATCTCTGTTATTCTGCCAATAAACTGTTAACTGAGAATTAGCAATTGGGGGTGAGAGCTTGCACGGTCTGATATTGTCCAATCAGTGTTGGAAGAGTTAGTGTGCAGGGCACACCCCTTTGACAACTGGAATGGTGATACCCAGCTAAGTATTTAGTAAGGGTGAACTCACACAGCATATAGCGGCACGTACTGTGCGCGCCACTATATGCCTGCTGTTACTAGAAGTAAGCACTGGCCGGCACGTAATTGTAAGCGCTCCAGCCTGGCCCCCTTTCACCCTACTTTCCATAGCGCGTAAGCGTCGGAAAGAAGTGACGTCATTGGTTTCTACAGGCGCTCAGTACGTGCCAGAGAATACACTCAATGAGTGCCTTGATTTTACTGTATTTGTGGAGCATACATAGGGCGCATTACAGTGCAATTACGTGACGAAGTAACCCCGAAAGTACGTCATGTGAATATACCCTAATACACTTATAGGAACAAGAACAGAGGAACAGCGCCACACAGAGTTATAAGGAAAGATGGCCCAGAACTATTGTTTCATGGTGTACACAAGTATTAACTACAACAGGTATATCAAGAGAACACATAGGTCCCTTTTAAAGGGGTTGTCCAACACCCCCCAAAAACTTAAAAATATCTCAAAATGGTATAAAATAACAAAGAAAAATGTACTCACCTTCTTTATCCACCACTGGTTCAGCATTGAAGCTCAAGTGACCACATGATCACTGCAGCCAAACAGTGGGCTCAGTGTCATGAGCCGTTCCATTGATATCATCACTTGCATGTTGTTCACATTCTGAGTAGTGAAGTTATTGGAACTGCAATGTGATCGCTGAGGCCACGGACTGGCTGTAGTGGTCAAGTGCCAACTGGAAATAAGCAAACACCAAAGCTTCAACACTGGATCAATGCTGAACTAAAAGTGAGTATTTCTTTTCTTAAGTTATACTATTTAGGACTATTTTTAAGGTTTTTTTGGAGGGAGTTGGACAATCCCCTTTAAAGGTGTGTTCCATTTTGTAAATTTTGTATTAAAGGGGTTTTCTCACCACGTTGTTTCACAGAGCCGCTTTCATTCATACATCTTGTCTCTTCCTGTTCAGGCTGTGGGTAATTAGCATATTAGCTCAGACATTCACAGGCCTGCTAATTACTCTGATACTAGATATAAACCTCCTTGTAACGGGTATGGTGGATTCGCTGGACCACCGCAAGCGATGATAGTTAAGCCACGCCAGGGAGCGGAGTCTAAGTAGCCCCCGGTATTCACCAGAATCCGCCGCAAAGCGGGATGGACTATCTGCGGCGTGAGGCTACCAGGTCGTTACCCCTGACGTGACTTGCCTGCGATGGCGGCCGGGGTAATGCGTGGTACAGAATCGTAATCCAGAGGCGTAGTCGGGGACAGGTGGAAGGTCAGGACGGGCGGCAGAGGTTCATGGTCAGAGACAGGCAGAAGGTCAGGGCAGGCGGCAAACAGGCAAGGTCAGGAAACGTAGCGAACTGGACTGGTACATGTGTAATCAAACGGAACTCTAATACACTCAAAACTCTCTAACGCACACCAATGAACTGGCAGAGAGTGCTGGGGGCATATCCCTTAAATAGGACCAGCGCCCGGCAATAGACCAATTACCGGGATGCTGGCCCTTTAAATCCAGACCAGCCGTCGCACGCGTGCCCTAAGCATCGGGTACGTGCACGGCGGCCGGGACAGGCAGGATCAGCGTACACAGGAGCGTGGACGGGTAAGTGAGCCGGCGCCCGGGCAGCAGGGGGATGGTCGCAGGCAGCCGCGGCACCCGCGCCGGACTACCTGCGGGCAGGAGGGCAACCGCGGGGGGCAGCGCCGCCCCCGTGCCAGCCCCCATTACACTCCTTCTCTCAAATCCAGAGAATCTAAAGAGCTAAAGTAAATTGTAGTAATTAGTCTCCTTTGTTTATAAGATCAGATAACAGTCAAGCTCTGGAGCTGCCAGCAGTTCTGTTTGCCAACCTGTATGATGATGTAATCCCTGCTATCAGATAAGACAAACAGCAGGGGAGAGCAGGTAGGTAACCTAGAGAAACTTTAGTGCACTTAGAGCTGATAAAATCACCTATACTTCCTCAACAAAGAAAAATTAAAAAAGCAATATATTTGGAAAATGTCTTAATTTATTGTTCCATATATGTTGAAAGCTAATCTTTGTAGTGAGACAACCCCTTTAATGTTCCATTCACTCTTACCTTAGTTTCATCCTGTTGCTCTATGATAAACTGAATAGCTGCTGTGATATTGTATTCATGGGCATAATGATAACTGTATTAGTCATGGGGCCCAGAGGGCCCACTCAGGTGTAAGAACATTGTACATTGTAGTAGTGAATAAGAACCTTGTGGCCGTATGATAGCTAGCACTACTATATTACTCTCCTATATAGATTGTCAGATATATGGCGCTATTATCTATACCTTTAATGCTTGCTACCTGTACTTATGCTACTGTTTTAGTGTCTTATTATGGTGGAGGCCCATCTCATTTTGCCCTATAAATTCGAATTATGTCTCTGACTCAATCCATACAAAAAAACAAACCGAAACCTGTTAAAATTAAAATAAGTCACTGGTATCTATCAGTATCCATTACTCAACAGATCATAATGGAGCCGTTATACTTGTCCTGGCTCACGTAAAACAGACCCACATTCCTCACACTCCATGAGCGCATATGGACATACAGATACTGGCTGGGTGACAGGTTCATCCACTTTAGTGTACTACCCTATATTTATGGAAAATGGCTGGACCATTGTTACACAGCTAGCATTTTTTACTTTTTGTTTCACATAGATTGTAAGCTCTTATGAGCAGGGCCCTCTCACCTCTGATCTGTGAATTTATTTGTTGCTCTGATTTTTTTTCTGTGCTTATACAATCTACATTGTAAAGTGCTGTGGAATATGTTGGTGCTATATAAATAAAGATTATCATCATCATTATTACAATTGTTATTACAGTGTGTTCACACAGAGACATAAAAGTTAATGGGGTCGTATGCTTTGGATAATTCATATTTATTATAATTTATATTTATATTAAATTCATTTATATTTATTCATATATTATATTATAGTCATATTTATATTCAGATTTTTTATTATTATAATTTATTATAATTCATATTTATTTATAATTCATATTTATTAGAAGGGTTATTAGAAATGTTATTAGAAATGTTAGACCCAGGGTATCTGTGACAGCGACATTAGTGGACACTATCTGTTGCTAGACCTTAAAAGGGTTGTAGCACGACAGAAAACGATGGCACATCACTAGGATATGCCATTATTTTCTGATAGGTGCGGATTTGTGCCCAAAAAGTCACAGTGCAGACTGGAGAGCCGGATGTGCATGCGCACAGCTCTCCATTCTGTTCTGTGGACATTTTGAGCAGAGTCAAACACTCTGCTCCGTTGTACTCGGAACTCCTATAGAACAGAATGGAGACTGCACAAGCTTGGTCAGCTCTCCAGTTTGCACTGTGGCTTTCGGCCATGGTTTTTAATTGTGGCAAAACTCCTTTTTTTTAAACATATTCAAGTTTATTGATATATTTACCATCTAAGGAACACAATGATATGAAGTAGTAATGGAGAGGTGCACATACAAAGCATACAGACAGTGATATCAGATACATACTGGTACAAAATACAGCACATCACAGTATACAAAACAGATTTTAAGAAACAGATAGTACATTTTCAGGTATAATCACTGATACAATAAATGTAAGCACATTACTATATATGAAACTTGAATGAAGTCACAAAATAAACAGCAACTAGCAACCAAACAAGGTGTATATGAGTGTTATATGCATTTCGGTCTGTGGTGGATGGATAGAGCTGAAAGGGACTCCAAAATCTTCAAGACCCAAGGGTGAAAGAGGGAGGGGAATGAGAATGGGACACCATATCTCAGTTTAGGGAATAAGAACAAGAAGTCGTGGACGCACAAGGAGATGTCTACCCGAGGCACACTGGAAATAAATTAGTTCTTGCCATTTCTAAGAAAAGCCTTACTGATAGAAGTCATTCAGGGTCCGGGGCTGACAAAGGAGCATTCTCTCCTGGCAAACAAAATTCCACTGTACCTGAATGACAATGGTTATGCCTAAGGCCATGTTCACACGGCTTATTTTGGGACATATTCCAGCCCGTAATTCGCGCCGTACTGCGCGAATCACGGGCTGAAATACGTCCCAGTCATTACGGTAATCCACAGCTCTCAGAGATAATTATGGATTACGTCTCCTCTCTCCGCTCGTACAATACACTGCGGGGGGAGAGAAGTGACATGTCAATTACTAGCGGCGAATACGCGCCGAGAATAATGCATATCTATGGGGCCGGAGGGAGTGGAGTTGGTTCTTGGGGCCCAACAGTGGAGATGCTTCTTATGGCTCACCAATGGAGTTGATTATTGGGAACCACCAGTGGAGTTGGTTCTTGGGAACCACTAGTGGAGCTGATTCTTGGAGCCAACAGTGGAGTGGGGTTGGTTCTTGGGGCCCACCAGTGGAGTTGGTCCTTGGTGCCCACCAGTGCAGTTGGTTCTTGGTGCCCACCAGTGGAGTTGGTTCTTGGTGGGCCACCAGTGGAGTTGGTTCTTGGGGCTCACCAGTGGAGTTGGTTCTTGAAGCCCACCAATGGAGTTGATTCTTGGGTCCCACCGGTGGAGCAGTTCTTGGGGCCCACCAGTAAAGTTGATTCTCTGAGCCCACCAGAGGAGGTGATTCTTGGGACACACCATTGGAGTTGATTCTTGGGGCCCACCGCTGGAGCGGGACTTTGGGTCCACCAGTGGAGTTGACTCTTGGGGCCCACCAGTGAAGATGATTCTTAGAACTCACACTACATCTACTGCACATGACTCTTGCACTCTGCCTCTATTTTTCTGCCTTTCTCTCTGAAAACCATCAAGTGTAACATTTCCCGGGGCCCAAGCGGAGTTTACCCTACTCCCCTGCTGGCCAGTCCAAACCTTGCTATGTCTAAACCAAGCACATGACGCCCAGCAGACTCCCCTCCTGGATCCAGTATAAATGTAGGAGCTCCCCCCGATCTGCACACACAGAATATTGCAAAACCAGGATTTTACGTAAAGTAATAACAAGTTTATTCCATCATATGAATTATTTTGTAACCTTCACCTTTATTCTCATACCTCCCAGGTGTCTCTCTTTGAAGGGACAGCCCAGTCCTCTCTCTACTCCTTAAATGTCCCTCTTTTTGACTTGATGAAAAAAAATTGCATCAATAAATTTACTACCCTGTGGGACTTCCGGTTCCGCCTCGCGTATGAAGAGGCGTTGAGGAGCGCGGCTCCGGACAAATCTCCCTGAGAACGGGCAATCGCTGCACAGAGACGGCGCCAACAAGCGCCGACATCCCGAGCACCGCTCCGACGTTCAGAGCGGGCATAATTAACAGCGCGGGGAGCCGCAGTAGACGATAGGACCCGCATCTCTAAAGACAGCATGGCGGCCAAGATGGCGCCCGATTCTCTGCACGGAGCGGTAGGATTCTCCAGCGGCAGTCCCAGGGAACACAGGAGGAGGAGGCAGACATACCAGGTCTCTCTGGAGAGGAGGTAACAATGGGGCTAGCGTTGAATTGTGACGAGCTGGCAGCTAAAGTGGCTACCTTGATTGCCCCAGCAATAACAGCAGCCTTGGAGGCCACAGTGACTAAGTCAGTTACAGCATCAGTGTCTACCACGCTCTCTGCCCTGCAGGCAGAAGTATCTTCTCAAGCTGCTCAGCTTATAGAATATGAACAGCAACTAGGCTGTGTGGAAGATGACATAGCAGGTACCAGGGGCTCCATGCATAAATTACTGAGAAAAACGGCCCTATTGGAGGCAAAGATCGAGGACTTAGAGAACCACTCAAGGCGCAACAATTTGCGGGAAATTGGAGTCCCAGAAAGCGTTAAAGCATCGGCTTTACCACAGCTATGTGCAGAAATCATTCCTAAGTTTCTGGGCATAGATAAGCAATTAAAGGTTGAGAGGGCGCACAGAATTGGACCCCCTAAAAGTGAGGATAAAGATAATGGTCAAGTTAGACCGAGGCCAGTCATTGTAAAATACCACGACTTCTTGGACAAAACTCTACTAATGCAGGCTTACAGAAAGAATGGAAGCCAGGTGACATATGAAGGGAGGAAATTGTTGCTATTTGCAGACTATTCGGTGGAGGTGTCCAAACAGAGGCGTTCCTATAAGGACATTTGTTCTGCACTAGTCTGTAAAAGAGTTAAATTTGTGCTTCAGTATCCGGCGGTATTAAAAGTCTTTCAGGACAATGGCAAACCTATCTCTTGCAGCACCCCGGAGGACGCAGCAAAGGTGCTGGCATCCATTTCGAGTCCTAGAAAATCTCCAAGTAGGGGAGTACGAGGTGATATGGACTCTGAAGAGGATTTGGAGTCCTCGCAGTATTTGAGGAGACAGAGCTCACCCAAGGACTCTAGTCAGGGTGGTCCGACTAGGCATTCAAAGGAAAACTAGGTGACAAATGAGGCCGTCTTCAGGCTAACTTCTATACCGGAGGGACTTGAACGACAAGTATAATCCTCTTTTACAATAGTTGTTCGGGATAATAGTATATGCAGTACGCAGGAGGTTATGGAAGGTTGCTTTAGGAATACTAAAACATCTAGAATAGGGTTCATATAGGAATATTTTGTTTATAGGGAGGGAGGGATGGAGTTGGAAGAGGAAAGGAACGGGTAATACTCAGGAGGAGAAGGGAGATAGGGAGTGTAGTGAAGGAACTCTTCATACGTGAAAAAAGAGAAGTCAGTGACAGGGGAGGTAGTAAGGAGAAGGAGGGACAGTGTGGTATTTTTTATGTTTAGATTTGAATGTTCTAGCATTATGGTTTCTGTTTGTTGCAATTGTCGTGTGCATTTCAACTTCACTTGGTCCATTTACCCGACATAAGATATCAATATGTTAAAATTAATTAGCTGGAATGTCAAGGGGCTACGGTCCCCCCATAAGAGAAATATGGTTATACGTCATCTTAAGAAGCAAAAACTAGATGTCGCATTATTACAGGAGACACATTTGGAGGAGGCAGATTATCGGAGAATGCAAAAATTATGGGTAGGAGAAGTGTGGGGCTCCCCAGCAGTGAGAGGAAAATCGGGAGTGTTGATTCTCCTACATAAAGATTCGAGATGCAAATTCATTTCCCAGCAGAGGGATGATGAAGGGAGGTGGTTAAATGTGGTTCTTGATACCCCGGCGGGCACCATTAGTATATACAGTCATATGAAAAAGTTTGGGCACCCCTATTAATCTTAATCATTTTTACTTCTAAATATTTGGGTGTTTGCAACAGCCATTTCAGTTTGATATATCTAATAACTGATGGATACAGTAATATTTCTGAATTGAAATGAGGTTTATTGTACTAACACAAAATGTGCAATACGCATTAAACCAAAATTTGACCGGTGCAAAAGTATGGGCACCCTAACAGAAAAGTGACATAATATTAAGTAGATCCTCCTTTTGCAAAAATAACAGCCTCTAGTCGCTTCCTGTAGCTTTTAATCAGTTCCTGGATCCTGGATGAAGGTATTTTTGACCATTCCTCTTTACCGAAGAATTCAAGTTCAGTTAAGTTTGATGGTCGCCGAGCATGGACAGCCCACTTCAAAGTATCCACAGATGTTCAATGATATTCAGGTCTGGGACTGGGATGGCCAATTCCAGAACATTGTAATTGTTCCTCTGCATGAATGCTCCCAGTAGATTTGGAGCTGTGTTTGGGATCATTGTCTTGCTGAAATATCCATCCCGGCGTAAACTTCAAATTCATCACTGATACTTGTACATTATTCTGAAAAATCTGCTGATACTGAGTTGAATCCATGCGACCCTCAATTTTTAAAACAAGATTCCCGGTGCCGGCATTGGCCACACAGCCCCAAAGCATGATGGACCTCCCCCAAAAATTTTTACAGTGGGTAGCAAGTGTTTTTCTTGGAATGCTGTTTTTTTTGGACGCCATGCATAACGCCTTTTTGTATGACCCAAACAACTCAATCTTTGTTTCATTCAGTCCACAGGACCTTCTTCCAAATGAAGCTGGCTCTTGTCCAAATTCTTTTGCAACCTCAGGCGACTCTGTTTGTGGCGTGCTTTCCCGAAACGGCTTCTTTCGCATCACTCTCCCATAACTTCTTTTCCTTGTGCAAAGTGGTGCTTGTATTGTTGACCGATGCACAGTGACACCATCTGCAGCAAGACGATGCTGCAGCTCCTGGGAGGTGGTCTGTGGATTTTCCTCGACTGTTCTCACCATTCTTCTTCTTGCCTTTCTGATATTTTTCTTGCCTGCCACTTCTGGGCTTAAAAAGAACTGTCTCTGTGGTCTACCATTTACTTACTATGTTTCTCACAGTGGAAACTGACAGGGTAAAACTCTGAGACAAAATTTTTTATCCTTCCACTGAAAAACTAAGTTGAACAATCTTTGTTTTTAGATAATTTGAGAGTTGTTTTGAGGAGCCCATGATGCCACTCTTCCCAGGAGATTCAAATAGGAGAACAACTTGCATTGG
Organism: Phyllomedusa bahiana; assembly: GCA_025379985.1. Lineage (NCBI taxonomy): Eukaryota > Metazoa > Chordata > Amphibia > Anura > Hylidae > Phyllomedusa > Phyllomedusa bahiana. Next base: position 66,308 of record JAODAL010000464.1, on the reverse strand, counting down.
CCACCTTAATACCTTTTCTCATCATTGGATACACCTGGCTATGAAGTTCAAGGTCCCGTGAGGTTACAAAACCAAAGTTGTGCATCAGAAAGTCAGTAAAAAATAGTTAGGAGTATTCAAATCAATAAAAATGAAAAGGTAAACCCAAATTTTGCACCAGTCAAAAAATAGGTTTAATGCATATTGCACATTTTGTGTTAGTACAATAAACCTCATTTCAATCCGGAAATATTACTGTGTCCATCAGTTTATAGATATATCAAATTGAAATGGCTGTTGCAAACACCCAAATATTTAGAACTAAAAATGATTAAGATTAATAGGGGTGCCCAAACTTTTTCATATGACTGTATAATGTATATGCTCCAAATAAAAGGGATAGACCATTTTTTACAAATTTAGAGCAATGTATACGCCAAGATAATAACTCTAATATTCTTCTGGGGGGGATTTCAATAGTGTGATGAATAATCAGGAGGACAGGAAAAGAACGGACGCATTACCAAGACAGGGTGACGTGAGAGGGTCCTTACTAAGAGAGCTATGCACAAACGCGCAATTGGCCGATGTTTGGCGATTACATAATCCGGCTGAGAGGCAATTCACGCATTTCTCTCATGCGAGACAGTCATGGTCTCGCATAGACTATTTTTTTACATCTGAGAACCTCACAAAGCAAGTGGAAGGAGCTGGGATTGGAGATTTAGTGATTTCGGACCACGCCCCAGTTAGCATCAGCATACGAGAAGTCCATAAGTGGGGTTCGGATATACTATGGCGATTTCCATCCTCTTTAGCAAATGATGAACAATTTAGGGACCTTCTTAAGGGTTGGTGGTGGGAGTACGAGAGAGATAACAAGGAGCAGGCCGGAAATGTGTTTCTATATTGGGATGCGGCTAAGCTGTTTTGCGGGGCCGAATCATGGCATATCTAGCCTCAAAAAAAAAGAAAGTCACCAAGGCTCTAACAGAAGCAACCTCTGCGTTGAGAGACGCATACTCCCAGTTTCTACAATCCCCCACACCCGATAACAAAGAAAAATGGGTCCAAGCAAAAGCGGCTTACGAGCTGTATCAAGGTAGATTAGAAGACATGATCAGTGACCATCTTAGATTATCCCTTTATAAACATGGAAATAAAGCGGGGGAAACTGCTGGCCAATCTAGAAAGAGGGAAGAGAGCGAACACCAATATTTTAAGTATGTTGGATAATGCAGGGAAATTAACTGGAGACCCCAAGGATATTAATTCAATCTTGAGAGATTATTATTCAAAGTTGTATACGCAAACACCTTATGATATTGGTAAAGGGAAGGACTTCCTGAGAGGAATTACCTTGCCACACATCAGTAATGAGGATAGGGAATTTCTGAACAAGGAAATCTCAGGAGAGGAGATTTCAGAGGTTATTAAGAAGCTCCCTTTGGGTAAAGCACCAGGGCCTGATGGGTTTTCCAGTGATTTTTTCAAGATCATGAGGGAGGAATTAACGCCCAGTCTGAAGGAAGTTTTTAACAAAATTGTAGATTCTGCGGAAATGCTTCACACAGGGGACATGGCGTATATTAAGGTCCTACACAAGCCAGGTAGGGATTCCCATTTGCCAGGTTCCTACAGATTTCCTTAATTAATCAGGACATAAAGATTTTATCAAAAGTAATGGCGAATAGATTTGCTGTAATTCTTCCAAAACTTATAGAGGATCACCAAATGGGATTCATAAAGGGGAGATCAGGAATCAAGAACATAAGAATGGTAATAAATGTTCAGATAGCAGCAGAGAAATTAGGGGACAAAACGAAAAAAACAGCCTTATTTGTCTTAGACGCCGAAAAGGCATTTGATAACGTTCATTGGGGGTGGCTTAATCTGGTCTTAGACCAAATGGGAGTAACTGGCTTGTTTAGGTCTTATCTACATGCTATGTATAGAAACCCGCAAGCAAAAATCAGTACGCCAGGATTTATCTCGGACTCATTCAAATTACAAAAAGGAACCAGACAGGGATGCCCACTTTCCCCATTGTTATTTGACTTGGCTTTAGAGCCTTTAGCGTTATATCTCAGGGAAAGTAACGTGTTTAAGGGAATAAAAATTGGGAAAGTAGAAGCCAAGTTAGTCTGCTTTGCAGATGACATGCTTCTTTTTCTGGAGGACCCCATAGGACAGCTTTTCCAGGTTGCTGTATCCGCTCCAGAACGTGCCGCTACTTTTAAAACACAAGGATCTGAATACGATCAAGGGTGCTTTTCTGAAATGTATTTGGAATAAAGGCAAGGCGAGAATAGCAATAAGCAAATTGATGCTCAGGAAAAATCAAGGAGGAGCACAATTGCCGGATATACGAATGTACAACTTGGCAGCAATGTGGCGGCATGTTCTGGACTGGTGCCATGACACGTCTCTTTTCTCAAATTCCTTGGTAGAATCCCAGTTGGCACATCCATGGGACTTGAAAGGTCTTCTCCTCACACCATACAAATTTCTCCCTAAGATCACTAAAGATAACTGTCAGGGACTGTCAGGGACGCACACAAAGACACAGACAAGTGAGGCCCTGACACTGGTCCCAGCCTCTGTCCCTGCCTTTTGGGGAACCCGACTCCTTAATAGGCCGGCCCCAACCAGAAGGCTGATGGCTGCACTGGTATAGGTGCGACACAGACAGGACAAACAGACACAGAACAATAAACGTAGTCGGGCGGTCCAAAGTCAGCAACAGTACAGGCAGTGAGGAACAGAGACGTGATACAAAGAGGAGAGACGGGGGCGGTCCAAAGTCGGCAACAGTACGTTCAACGAGGTACAGAATCGTGAGGCAGAGTAACCAGAATCCAAGCAAAGGTCAGAGTAAATGCAGAAAGTAACAGACAAGAGCAGGCGAACAATAGGGCAATGAGCCAAAAGACGGGGGTGTTTCAGGCACAATCATGACAGTACACCCCCTTTATGAGGGGCCACCGGACCCTCAACAGAGCCTCTAGTTTTAGCAGAGTGGGTTTGGTGAATTTTTCCCCTTACAGCTTTGGGAGCATATTTCACTGGTGGGACCCGAAGGCGGAGATATTTGGGTCTGGGTCGGCGTTTACCACTAGGTTTTTTGATTCTCAGTTGGGCTTTAAGAGTCTTATGACTCTTAACCCAGACTGTGCACAGTCGATTACCGGCGGATTTTATGTCAGTTTTGCAACCTACATGTACATGAGATCGGAGCCCCCTCCCAGCAAAAGGGAGACAGCTCAGACGGAGAAGAACTCAGTGAATTGGTAGTCAAGGACACTACTCCCGGAGAACAAATATTGTCAGGTTTCTTAATATACAAATGTATAGACTCTAGCTCCGGGGCAGATATGTTAAGCTTTGCCCCCGGAGTGACGTCTTTTGTGCAATCATCAGGCTGGTGCGGAGGCAGATTATCAGTAACATCTCTATCTAAAACGTCAGATTTACATTCTGAAATATCATGTGTATTAATTACAGCACACACCAAGGGATCAACAACCTTCAAATGAGCACCACATGAGTCACCCCATTTGATCAACTCGGTGGTCCTCCAGTCAAACACAGGATTATGGAGGCGGAGCCAGGGCAACCCAAGAATAATATCCGCAGCAAGTTTCTCCATGACAAAAAACAAAATTTTTTCCGTATGCAAACTCCCAACATTCAAAGTGATCTCGGCAGTAAGAAACTTTATTCTTCCCCCGATTAGGGAGGTAGAATCTACCCCTGAAACAATACAGGGAGCACTCAATGGAACTAGTTACAAACCCAAGGCCTGGACAACAACCATACTGACGAAACTAGCAGCAGCACCCGAGTCAATCATAGCTTGACAAGCGAAATTCTTAAAATTAGAGACCAAGGTTACAGGCAAAAAAAACTTATTACCAGAATTAGGAGATATCTGTATACCCGAGTTACCTTCCTGGAAATTACTCAGGCATTTGGCGTTTCCTTGAGGTGACTTGGGCCTAGTCGGACAGTCTTTCAGAAAATGGTCAGGTTTTCCGCAATAAAAGCATAAGGCATTCTCCAACCGATGTTTCCTCCTGGTGGCAGCAAATGTAAAACCCAACACCATGGGTTCTTCTTCAGGAGCAGGTGGTGAGGATAGAAGAGGAGAATTTTCAGAGTAGGAGGAGATTTTACAGAAAAATCTGACTTGAATTGAAAAGTCAACCCCCCTTGTTTTTCCCTGCGTCTCTCCCTCAGTCTTCTGTCAATGGTCACAGCTAGAGTCATGAAGTCATTTAGGGTCTCAGGGGTTGGATGGCTGACCATGGCATCCTTTACCACATCAGACAACCCTTGTCTGAACAGGGTTTTAAGGGGTTGATCAGACCACCCGGTCATAGTACACCATTGGCGGAACTCCGAACAATATTCTTCGGCCGAGCGGCGGCCCTGCTGAATAGATAGCAGGTGAGTTTCTGCCCATGCCACACGGTTAGGATTATCATAGACATGACCTAAAGCCTGAAAAAATCTGTCAATTGAACTCCACTCCGGGGCTTCAGGGGGCATAGCTAAAGCCCAATCCTGAGGTGGGCCCTGGAGGAGAGACACCACAACCGCTACTTTTTCTGCCTAAGTGTGAAATTAGTTAAATCGAAAAAACAGGTGACAGGATTCCCTGAAAGTTCGGAACCTGTCTGGGTTTCCATCAAAGCGATCCGGTAGAAGCATCTTAGACTTGTAACGGACGCTGGGGTTCACAAACGCAGGGGCAGATACGGACACAGACGGAGCGGCAAGTCCAGGTACTGGGGTTGTTATGGCGTCCAAACGCTGCGAGATTTGATTTATAAGTCCCGCCATGCCCTGGAATTGGGTTGTCAACTCCTCTAGACGGTCAGTGACCGACAAGTCGGTACTCATGTTGAACCGCCGGGAGGGTTGACTGGGCTATGGGCCTGCTATTATGTCAGGGACTGTCAGGGATGCACACAAAGACACAGACAAGTGAGGCCCTGACACTGGTCCCAGCCTCTGTCCCTGCCTTTTGGGGAACCCGACTCCTTAATAGGCCGGCTCCAACCAGAAGACTGATGGCTGCACTGATATAGGTGCGACACAGACAGGACAAACAGACACAGAACAATAAACGTAGTCGGGCGGTCCAAAGTCAGCAACAGTACAGGCAGCGAGGTACAGAGACGTGATACAAAGTGGAGAGACGGGGGCAGTCCAAAGTCGGCAACAGTACGGGCAACGAGGTACAGAATCGTGAGGCAGAGAGTAACCAGAATCCAAGCAAAGGTCAGAGTAAATGCAGAAAGTAACAGACAAGAGCAGGCGAACTATAGGGCAATGAGCCAAAAGACGGGGGTGTTTCAGGCACAATCATGACAATAACGTCCTCTTTAGAGATACGTTAGCAAGCTTTTTAAAAGACCCATGCATGTCACCAAGTGGCTACCTTTATGGTCTCTACCAGAATTTACCTAGGGCAGGGATAACAAGCTGTTCAAGGTGTGGAGACAGTGAGGGGTTCAAACACTGGAGCACCTGCTGGAGGGACCAGGGAGCAAATTAATGAGTTGGGACTCGGTAAAGCACCATTATGGGTTAAAGGAAAACCAAGTATTACAATATTTACAAGTAAAAAGTTTTATTATCAAAAAATTGGTTAACCTGGATAACTTAGAAGATCCGGAGGAGTTTACTGTGGTCATGAGAAAAAGCGATGGGTGTGCCACTCTGTCGAAAATGTATTATCATTTAATGGCTTGGAGCACAAGGACGGCAGCCGTAACTGTTTTTGCCAAATGGGAGGAGGAACTGGATGACCCTGAGATAATAGAGAAAATCCTCAAGGGGATCGAATTGGTGAAAAAGGCCACTGTAAGTGAGGTTTGGAGGGAAACCCAATTTAAGATAGAGCCATTTACGCCTTCAATATCCCTGTTGGTGAGAATAGTCAGGGGGTGAGATATATGGAGGCATGTCCTAAGTGCGGATTGCAGAAAGCGGGACTATTGCACTGTCTCTGGGACTGCCCGTACATACGACAACTTTGGGAGGACGCACTGAAATTTATAGAGGAAGTATGGGACTCCAAGATACCTCTAGAACCACAAAGCTGTATATTACAATATATAGTGAGACCTAAAGAAAGGGAGGAGGAAGAGGATAAAGTGATTAGGGATAAGGGAATACACTTGGCATTGCTGGCCACCAAACGTATTATACTCGGACATTGGCTGAGAGCAGACCCCCTGGAAGTTCATGAGGTTCAATTGGCTTTAAAACAGCTACTATTCCTGGAAAAATTAGACACAGAGAGAAATAAGGAAAAGATGACAGGAGGATTTCTTAGGAAATGGAAAAGGTTTATCACAGGAACGTGCAATGAACAGGAGATAATAGACATCATTGACCCCTTTAGATATTCCTCTTACTATATGATGGACAAATTGAAAGGGAACTTAGGTCAGTTAGATATCACAAGTTGAATGGGCGGGTGGAGGGATGCTACACGACAAGGTTACTTAATTTTTATTTATTTTTTGTTAAGTTAAATGTTATTTGTGGTGCCATGCCAAAGAAAAAAGAAAAAATGTGTTGGAGGACGCAGAGTAAACACATGCTACTTTAGATATATTCGTTTGAAGACATGGGTTCATGTTAAATAGTGATTTACATTTGTTCGAATCATTGTACAAAAGTCGTAACATACAGTGTTGTAATGTGAGATGTGTGGTCTCTGTATTTTCCAAATAAAACATTGTTGAAAAAAAAAAAAAAATGACTACCCTGTTTCCCCGAAAATAAGACATAGTGCATTTTTCTTTATGCAATTCAGAGTTTAGTTGCTTATGCTGATGTTTGTGATGAAATCACTACAGTATATTAAAGGGGCTGTCTCACTACAAGGATTGATGCTTTTTATGTTAAAGATCTTGCAAAAAAAAAGTCATTTTGTAATATATGTTCATTAACAGTGTCCTAAGTATTCCTAGATATCCCCTCTTGTATGGGCTACATCAGCTCCTCAGGTCGCTATAGCTACAGACCTATTTGATCCCTCTTGATAGGCTGCCAGCACTGGTTGCTATAGCTACAGACCTGGCTTCTACTGCAGCCTAGTAGAAGCCAATAAATATGCCTTTGAATTCAAAATGAAACCAAGAAAAAAGGACGAATCAATGTAGTGAGACAACGCCTTTAATACATGTTGATGTTTTGTTCAACAATAAATGTGAATTATTGTTCATAGAAAAATAAGACATCCCCTAAAAAGAAGTCTCAGCTCATCTTTAGGGCATGTCCCCACGGCAAGGGTTTTTGGACGCTTTTTCCGATGGTTTGCGGTTTTAGGAAAACCTGCAACAAACTCTCTCCCATAGACTTCAATTGAAAAACCGCCCTGCAGTCCCCACTGAATGGTTTTTCTGCCGGGCGGTTTTTCAGACCACCGGCGGACCGCAAAGCATTGAACATGCACATTCTTCTGACTGGTTTCTAGACAGAAAATTAACATTGGAGTCAATGTAAACCGCTCAAAACGTAGCCGGCGGTTTTTGCAAAAAAAAGTGAATAATCCCACCTATAGTGGTTGTGTTTTTGGAGGTTGAAAAACAGTCCAAAAACAGTCCAAACACCGCTGGGAAAACCAGGACAAAAAAGGCATGTCCCCATGGCACGGGTTTTCTGCCTGGCGGTTTTGCCAGGCAGAAAACATTGAGCAAGCACCATCTTCAGTCCGAAAACCGGACGGAATCTGTGCTTCTCAATGGGAGGTGGGAGGGCTCTTCTCCGCTCATCGGGGAGAAAAAGCGACCCCCCCCCCGCTGCGTGGCCGTGGGGACGGGCGCAAAACAGGACAAATACCGGAAAACCGACCCGTATTTGTCCACTGCCGTGGGGACGCAACCTTAGGAGCAAAAATTTATATAAGACACTGTCTTATTTTCGGGGAAACGGGTTATTAAACCCCCCCCCTCTCCAACACACACAAGTAAGTATCTCCCAGGTCCCTGCCTGTACATTAGGCTACAATGCATGTGAATGCGCAGCCCCGCCCAAGTCAGGTCATGCAGGGAGCCGCTGCCGGTGTAATGTGGGCGCTCTCAGCAGGTGAGTGAATGACCTGTGAGTGTGTGAGGAATGCGGCCGCCTGAAGTTGTGTCAGTGCGGTGACGTCACGGTACCGCTCCACATTCCAGCACTGACAGCTCCTAACAGCTCCTTCCTTACTGCCCCGCCCTCCGCCTTCTGATTGGCTGCAGGTGTAATCCGCTTTGCTTCCATTGGTTAAACCCTGTAATCCCCGGGCCAGGTAATGTGTACTCTGATGCTATTGGCTGCGGTTCCTTAGCCATTCCGTTGATTGGCTCCAGCAGCCCCTCTGGTGTGACGTGATTGGCCAGTTCGCTCTCCCAACTCGTTGCTATTGGCTCAGGCTGCCACCACAGTTATTCCGCCATATTCCGGGAGTCCGGTGCTGTCCGGTCAGGGGTGTTAGTATTCTCCGGTGTCCGCAGAGTTGTTTCGGGCCCGGTGTCTCGGGGGAGAGCGGCTTCTGGAGGCGCCGACAACTTGTTGGATATTGTCGGGTGAGACTGTGGCGTAACTCAGCAGGTGTCGCAGGCTATTAGCGCCCCTCGCCTGTAGGGGGCGTCAGCCTCAATGTAAGAAGTTCAGCAGTCAGTGCTATACATGACCCTGACCTCCGGGAGCTGCTCACCTCGAACTCTCCGCTGCTTCTTCAGTCATGTTCGGTGCCCGGTCCCTCCTTCCTGCGGCTGTGCGGGCTCCGGGGGAGCGGAGTCACCGGCTGTAGCTGCTGCTGCTACTGGCGGCTTCAGGTAACGTTATATGGTCATTTCTTATTCATAGAGCTTTGCCTATTCCTACAGATGGTGTGTGCTGTGTACATGGGCATAGCCCCCGGGGGAGGACGGTGTGTGCTGTGTACATGGGCATAGCCCCGGGCTGAGGACACTGTGTGCTGTGTACATGGGCATTGCCCCCCCGGGTGAGGACACTGTGTGCTGTGTACATGGGCATAGCCCCCGGCTGAGGACGGTGTGTACATGGGCATAGCCCCGGGGGAGGACACTGTGTGCTGTGTACATGGGCATAGCCCCCGGGGGAGGACAGTGTGTGCTGTGTACATGGGCATAGCCCCCGGCTGAGGACACTGTGTGCTGTGTACATGGGCATAGCCCCCGGGGGAGGACGGTGTGTACATGGGCATAGCCCCCGGGGGAGGACGGTGTGTACATGGGCATAGCCCCCGGCTGAGGACACTGTGTGCTGTGTACATGGGCATAGCCCCCGGCTGAGGACACTGTGTGCTGTGTACATGGGCATAGCCCCCGGCTGAGGACACTGTGTGCTGTGTACATGGGCATAGCCCCCGGGGGAGGACGGTGTGTGCTGTGTACATGGGCATAGCCCCTGGCTGAGGACACTGTGTGCTGTGTACATGGGCATTGCCCCCGGGGGAGGACGGTGTGTGCTGTGTACATGGGCATTGCCCCCGGGGGAGGACGGTGTGTGCTGTGTACATGGGCATAGCCCCTGGCTGAGGACACTGTGTGCTGTGTACAGGGCATAGCCCCCGGGTGAGGACACTGTGTGCTGTGTACATGGGCATAGCCTCCGGGTGAGGACGGTGTGTACATGGGCATAGCCCCCGGGTGAGGACACTGTGTGCTGTGTACACGGGCATAGCCCCCGGCTGAGGACACTGTGTGCTGTGTACACGGGCATAGCCCCCGGCTGAGGACACTGTGTGCTGTGTACACGGGCATAGCCCCCGGCTGAGGACACTGTGTGCTGTGTACACGGGCATAGCCCCCGGGGGAGGACCGTGTGTACATGGGCATAGCCCCCGGGTGAGGACGGTGTGTACATGGGCATAGCCCCCGGGTGAGGACGCCTTGTGCTGTGTACACGGGCATAGCCTCCGGCTGAGGACACTATGTGCTGTGTACATGGGCATAGCCCCCGGGTGAGGACGGCGGGTGCTGTGTATATGGGCATAGCCCCCGGGGGAGGACGGCGGGTGCTGTGTACACGGGCATAGCCCCCGGGTGAGGACAGAGCCCTCTTCTGTCACTTGTCTATTTCACCTTATGTGAGTTGTATCTGGGAAAGCTGAGTGACAGTGACCATAGACACTGAGCTTCTCAGCAGCCTTGCTGGACACCTGTATGACAGACCTGCCCCTGTAGGTGGATATATCCCCCTTTGCTATATGTTCCATTTTGTTTGACGTTGTAATAGTGGTAACGTCTCTGTGCCTGTTTGCATCAGGTTAAGGCCTCGTTCACATCACATTTGTTCTCTGCTGAGGGATGAAAAAACCTGGGTCCCATCCACTTCACGTCTTTGTTCTCTGCCAAGTGTAAACGCGAGAAAGCGGAGACTTGTTTGTCTTTTCTACCTGAGATATAATTTATTTATTTTTCAACGAGAAACAAACATGAAGCTTTATGTTCGTTTATCAGATAAATTTTGCCACAATCTGCCTGAGGCAAGGTTCTCCTCACGTTAAACCACTGTGACGGTGTGGGATAACGTATACATTGACTTCTATGGCCACAGTTTGTGTCTTTGGTATTTGTTTCGTGACCTTACGTCGTTCGTCCATTTTTTTTATTTGACAGGTGGAAGTAGCAGGATGCGGCGCTTTTTCAAGTTGTACAAAGACGTCCACGTTACAGTCTGTTTTCTAAGTGCATGCTAAACGGATACAAACATATACTAGTGTATGCCCTCACGTCTGTAAGCGGACATGTTTGCATCTGTCATAAAACTATTAAGGGGGTTTTGCCACAAAGTAAAATTGACGTGGGAAGCTTGCAATTGAAATTACAAGCATTTTCACCATTCATTATTATTAAAAATTCTTCACCGTTTTTGTTTTAGCTGCTCCTTTAGTGATCTATTGTTTACAGCTCGTCTCCAGGGGATACGACCAGGGCTGAGAGCTCCTCAGTCCTGGTCGCACATGCTCAGACATCACCTCTCCGCTCAGGCAGCAACTGAGTGTTCAAACCCCAGGTGCTGCCATTCTACTCCCATCCTCTGTACTCCTTAGTAATTAGTCAAACAGTGCAAATAAAAAAAGAAACCTCAATCAGGTCTGTGCATTGATAAAGAGAAAAAAAAATCCACAGGTTTGGTTCTTGCAGGGTTTTGAACCTAGGACCCTTGTGCCTGGAGGCAAAAACTTTACCTCTCAGCTACTCACAATGCTTTACATAAACAGACCTTTCTTTGACTACAGAGAGGAATGGCCTGGTGATGTCATCCTGCTGGGTCACATGATATGTAATTCAAACAAATCACACACGCCCCCTTCTGAGCACACAGAGCTGGATGCAGGAGGAATGAAATGAGATCATGGCAAAACCCCTTTAACACACCTACGCAGTCACATTGCAGAGAAAACCGGGTGACAGCCAATAGAGAAGCGAGTTTAAAAACTGGATGCTGATCCTTGCCGCGGTTCTGCACCCAGAATCGGCGTCCAAACCGAGTACTCGGGGATTTACACTAAAATCGGTGTCGTCGTTCGGGCGTTGTTTATCTTATTCAAGTGTTCATTGGCACGTAATGGCTGCACCATTTGATATGTGGCTGATAATAATAAAGTGCCCAAGACAGAAATCCACCTCGAACAGTCCGGAATGGCTCGGGCGGAATTTCAGCGAGAAAACCGACACGATTTTGCGCCTGTCAACCCGCCGTGTGCATGTACCCTTAAGGGCCGTTCACACGGCTTATTGCAGCCGTATTGCGCGCCGTACTGTGCTGCAATACGGCTAGAATCCGTCCCGGCCATTACGGTAATCCACAGTTTTCATAGTGAACTATGGATTCTGTCTCTCCTCCCCGCTCGGTGAATCCACCGGGCGGGGAGAAAGTGACATATTATCCCAGCGGGATACGGGCCATGGATAATGAAAGTCTATGGGGCCGGTGGGCAGCGCCCCCGCCCCACCCCTTACTCAAGCCGTAATTGCAGGACGGATTTTGCCCGCAATTACACCGTATGTACGGGGGTGGGGGCGGCAGCCCGCCGGCCCCATAGACTTTCATTATCCATGGCCCGTATCCCGCCGGGATAATGAACATGCCACTTTCTCCCCGCTCGCCGTATTCTCCGAGCGGGGAGAGGAGACGGATTCCATAGTTCTCTATGAGAGCAGTGGATTACCGTAATGACTGGGACGGATTTCATTCGTATTGGAGCGCAGTACGGGGCGAAATACGGGGCGAGATACGTCCCAAAATAAGCCGTGTGAACATGGCCTTAGTGTATAAGTTGTAATGTGCACATTTTGCACTATGGTCAAACATGATATGAACCGAGAATCAGCATGCACTTTAGGAGTAGGGGCCTGGTACACATCTGCCTTTGGCTTTCAACAAAGGCAATGGGATTTTTAGGCTTTGTTTGCTTCAATGTGGCTCTGTTCTGTCAATGTCATTTATTTTTTTGGGGGAAAAATGCTAAATGGATGGGGATCTGTTTGAATCTGTTGTTACATCCATTAGATAGCTCTGTTAATTTTCCTGGACAGGTGCAGACACTTTTCTGACCAAAAACATAAGCAAAAAAACAGAAATAAACTGATGCAAATAGGGAAAAAAGGGATTTTTTTTTTTTTTTACAAAACTCTACAAAAGATCATTTAAAAAAAAAAAAAAAAAAAAATATCTGAAGATTGCACTTCCATTTTCCACTTCCATCAGTTAAAGGGTTTGTCCACCTCATAAGATAATGAAATTAGCAACTCCCCAGGGGATCCCACAGTAAAATAGAAAAAACTTCTACACCTTTTCCTCCGGCTCCAGCAATGCTGCTCTCGGTCTTCTGTTGACAATGTCACTTCTGAACTGGGAGGTCACTGCCTTTGACTGGCTGCAGTGGTCACAGGCCTCTACTTCATTATTTGGAGCTGTCCACTGCTGTAATGTAAGCAGAGACGTCCCCGTTCAGAAGTGACAGCATGTGAACACAAGACCGGGTAGATGTGGCTCTAGAACCGGAGGAAGGTGAGAATAATTTTCTTTTTATTTTTTTTAATTGGGGGCCCAGAAGCTGTTCCTTTTTCTTTCCTGATGAGGTGGACAACCCCTTTAACATCTGTTTTTGGCTTTTAATTTTTTCCATCTGTTTTGAACGGAAATGCAATATTGTTAGTGAATCCCGTTACAGTCATGAGTGCTGGTGCCAGGATGATCATACAGGGTGAAATGGTCGGCAGACGTGCCCAATGTGTCTCTTGGATGTATTTGGCAACATAAGTTATAAAGGATGATACACAGTGAGGTTTTAGTGCACGTGCTCGACTGGAGTGTTCACATTGTCCTGTTTACTGTATGGGATTTTGATTGAGGTATCATGTAAAACGTCTTGCTGCCTAATAAGGTGACGTCCACACAGCAATGCGGAAGTGGCGTCCAAAATCCGATGGCATTTTCACTTTGCTGGACCACACTGCGCCTTTTTTTTTTTTTTTTTTTTTGGTGCAAAAAAGAAACTCTGTCGGATTTCGGATTCCCAGCGGCCCCGTACATTGGGGCTGCGGGAATCCGACGCTGGTCCCGTGGAATCTACAACATGCTCTATATTTCGCCGGACGGTTTTAGCTTTTGGAAACCCTCAGTAAGAAATCGGTGTTGTGTAGACTACAGCGAGGATCAGGCATCCTCAAACTGCGGCCCTCCAGCTGTTGGGAAACTACAACTCCCATCATTCCCACTGTTATAGATTATATAAATGCATGATGGGAGTTGTAGTTTCCCGATAGCTGGAGGGCAGCAGTTTGAGGATGCCTCGCGCGGGTTGTCTATTGAGGGCTACACAGCGCTGGGTGCGGTTACATTCAAAATACTGAATCCACTGAAAACCGACCAAAATCCGGGGCTGTGCAGACCTAGCCTAATACTCTGAGTCGCCCATAAACAGCTACGCCCAGATCAGCAGAAGCTGTATACTTCATTAGGGAAAGGGCATGGTCCCTGGGGTGCTTTGCTCAGCTGTTTCCATAACAAGTCTGTAGCTTTCTCCTCATAGTCCTTCCCTGTACAGAGTCACCGCTCACCACCTTCTCTTGCCAAAGTGGGTTAAAGGGGTCGTCTGTTATATTCAGAAATTCAATTATCAACTACTGATGCCAGAAAACAAAAAGAACCCCCAGCATCCCTGCTCCTCTGTTCCAGCGTCTCTCCAGTCTTCTGTTTTCTTTCTTTCTTCCGCTGATTGGCTGCAGTGCTCGTGTGCCCTTACATCACCTCTCAGAAGTGAACAGCTCCAAAAAGTGATGTAAGGCACATGACCCATGCAGCCAGTCAGCAGCTGCCGCGGTGACGACTCCATAGGGATTGCTCACAAGGTGGATTTGAACGCCAAATCTGCCTCAGAACCAGTGTCCAGTCTGACGGTAAATTCTCAGCATTTAGCAGCACCTGTTAATTTTTCCCACCTATCTCCGAAACGGGCCCTTGAAAGTCTCGGTTCAGGATAGATGGTTGGTCGCACTTGTGCGCTGCTCTCCATTCTGTTCTATGGGAGTTCTGCGCAGAACACACCACACACCTGTACTCGGAACTCCCATAATAATAATAATAATAATCTTTATTTCTATAGCGCCAACATATTCCGCAGCACTTTACAAATTCAAGGGTAAACATACAGTCATTACACATTAAAAGTACTTACAAATGAGACGCAAGGTGTGAGGGCCCTGCTCGTGAGAGCTTACAATCTATTAGGGTGTATGGGTGAAACATACGGTAAGAAGTGCCAAGTTTACAATGGTCCGGCCATGTTTCATAAATAGGGGGTGGTTTACATGAAAAATGGATGAACCTGCCACCCAGACTGTACATCTATATACAGATAAGTGCCTGTGAGTGCCCAAGTGCAGGGAGTGACAGGTGTGTGTGGGTAGCAGTTAGGGATCTTGGTGGGCCAGACCGAGAAGATGTATTTTCAGGGCCCTCTTAAAACTGTGAGGGTTGTGAATGTGCCTGATCGCCCACGGTAGCATATTCCAGAGAATTGGTGCCGCACGTGTGAAATCTTGTAGGCGGGCATGGGAGGTTCGGATGATTGAGGAATGTAGTCTGATATCATCAGCAGAGCGGAGAGCACGGGTAGGGCGGTAGACAGAGACTAGGGAGGAGATGTAGGGAGGAGCAGCGCTGTGGAGAGCTTTATGGGTGAGAGTGCTGAGTTTATACTGTATCCTGTACTGGATGGGCAACCAGTGCAGTGACTGACACAGGGTAGAGACATCAGAACAGAATGGGGGCCGTTCCTGAGGTAAGTGCAGGTTCCAGTGGTGGCACCCGCACCTGTCACATTTTGGTCACATCTCTTATCAATATGCCATCAAAGTGCCTGATGAGGACACGCTTTTAAAAAATTGCATGCAAACAACAGCACTCCATAGGAAGCAGCTATTATTTCATATGCGGAAAAAACATTAGTTTTAAACAAGCTTAAAGGGGTTATCACACTACATTACCTCAGTCCTGTTTTCTCAGTTTCATTTTTGAATTCGGGGGCGTATTTACTGGCTTCTACTGGTCTGCAGTGATGAGCTGCGGAGGACAACAGGTCTGTAGCTATAGCGACCAGCACTGGCAGCCTATCAGGAGAGAACAAACAGGTCTGTTGCTATAGCGACCTGAGGAGCTGATGCAGCCCATACAAGAGGGGATATCTCAGAATAGGTAGGATACTGTTAATGGACACATATTGCAAAGTGACTTGTTTTTGCAATATCTTTAACATAAAAAGCAATCCTTGTAGTGAGAAAACCCCTTTAAACATTTTGGCCATGTTGTAAGCAATTTTATATACATGTGTTTTTGTTCTTTGCTCTTTTGTAACCGATGTCAAGTGTGAGTGTATCACTTTGACCTCTTGGGACTTTGCCAAATAGTTCTGTAGCATTACCAGTTTATCAATTGTGTTTGTAAGGGATGGGGCTCTCTTTAGTTGTAAGATCTGAATGAGTGAGGAAGCGGGGTAAGGTTATAGTCCTCCATTGCTGAAGTTTTTTCTGCATGCACCAGAATGGGGGTTGTGTTCTGCAAGATCCATTAAGATAATAGAATAGGATAGTTGCTGCTGTTCCATACATAGGATTTTCTTTGGAAAAATGCTGAAGTTTTTTGTGCGGTTTTTTTTTTTTTTTTTTTTTTTACAATACATCGAAACCTCTAAAGAAGCATTTATGCTATCATTTGAGAGTCTTAGTTCACACGTTTTGATCAAAAAATGTTTAAGCCACCCCCGGCTTACAACGGGATCTCAAGGCGGGTGGTCCTACGCTATCTTTACCTCTCAATAGAGCAAAATTCAGACTTCTCATTGGGTCAACCGACCTCCATAATCCAGAGAGAAAAATAAAAAAACACCAACCTTGCAAGCATACTGCACTGATATAACAGCCTGTGGAGGTGGGCGGGGTGCAAGAAACCAAAATGGAGGCATCCCTCCCTCCCTATATAGATTAAAAGCAATATATGCCAAATACAACGTATAGTTCTGCACAGAAAAGCATTTCTGAAAAACACAATGTGAACCTGGATGCCACTGGCATGGTTGCGGCATATATACACGCATACCATTACCAGTGGCACACCAACTGCTAAAAGGGCTATACAATACATGGAAACCTCCAAAGAAGCATTTATGCTATCTATCATACATGAAAAAAACTTTGAGATTCTTAGTTCACACGTTTTGATCAAAAAATGTTTAAGCCACCCCCGGCTTACAACGGGATCTCAAGGCGGGTGGTCCTACGCTATCTTTACCTCTCAATAGAGCCAAATTCAGACTTCTCATTGGGTCAACAGACCTCCATAATCCAGAGAGAAAAATAAATTGAGAAGTCTGAATTTGGCTCTATTGAGAGGTAAAGATAGCGTATGACCACCCGCCTTGAGATCACGTTGTAAGCCGTGGGTGGCTTAAACATTTTTTGATCAAAACGTGTGAACTAATAATCTCAACGTTTTTTTCAAGTTTTTTTTTTTCACTGTTTAAGCAAAGCTGGGATTTAATCCAGGAGGAAGCAGAAGTATAAATCCTTCCTTTATATTTCTCATTTCTTTTTATCGACTCTTTGCTTGAAAAAAGTGCAACCCAAAACCTGCAGTGGTGTTTTTCTAAAACAAGCTGTGTGTTGACTATGGTTTTTGTGACTTTTTTGTATTAAAAAACTTGGCATTGCAGTTTTTTTGTTTTTAAATATTTTAGTCAATTTAGGAGATTCTTACCTTACTGCATATATTATATGTTTGTCTATATATGTATTTACATAGTTGAGCTAAAATCTGTTTAAAGCTTGGACTTCATTATATTTACAAGTAGTGAAATAACCCGCACTTTCTTGCTGCAACTACTGTAATTATATGGAAACAATTAGGTTTGTTTACAAGGAAACGCTGCTGCTACTCTGGGTTTTTCCTTCTTTGTCTCCTAATGACTCTTGTCATTATGTTTGTTTTCACGGTTTATAACCTTGACTTCAACTATTTCTACAAATGTGCGTGTGGCTCGTGCGCTTCGGCAGCGCCGCCTTGATAAATCTCTTGTTAAAATACTGAAGATAAATCTACATGAACTTAAAATAAACGCCAGAACTAGCGATGACCACTTCTTTGATCTTGTTCTGTTTCATATCATTAAAGGGGTTGTATCATTTAATTAAATGGTCTTCAGAATAAGGGGACAGTGAAAACAAGCAACTTTGCAATTAGATGTCATTAGCAAAGCTGTCTTGTTATCACAGGATCCCTTATCTTCTGTTTACACTGATCTCCAGTGCTGGTCGGATCCCTCCTCCTTGCATTTCACTAGCTGGGAGCTCCTTTACATTCTGTTCAGCCCCCGGTCGCTGTATTGACAGAGCTTGCATTCATGCCTCTCACTCAAAGTAAGGGACCGGCACATTTTCACTCTGCACAGCCAGAAGAAACAGAATAACTGTGCAGGGCTTCTGCAATCAGGAAACTGCAGAATTGTGTGTCGATCCCGGCCTCTCGTGCATCGAAGGGAGATCTCTGTCGTTCATAGAAAGCTGTAACACATGTCCAGATGTGAGAGGAGAAGAGATCAGTGCTCAGTCTAGATTGAATGCACCCTGTGGAATGTATACAGCTCTTACAAACCAAGACTGATCGGGAGAGACACAGTGACATGTGGACTAGGCGTGGGTGGGGCGGAGTCACAGGAGCCAGCATGAACAGTGGAGGGGGGATGATGTCACCCAGCTGGGAGGGGAAGAAACGCCCCTGCATTTCTACAGTTGAAAAGCTGAGAGCAGTATGAATCAGCCGTACTAAAGAAGCGATACATCCCCTTTAATCAATGGATTAAAATGGCTATAATGTGTCTTGGATGCATTGCTGTTGTTTCCTCCAGTGCTTCTGGGGAAAGATTATTAAATCTAGCTAGTGCAAAAGTAAAGTGGGGTGGTTGTCCATATTAATCAATCTAAAAAAAGTTTGAGTTAAAAGGGGTTGTCTCGCTACAATGATTGCTTTTTATGTTAAAGATCTTGCAAAAACAAGTCACTTTGCAATGTATGTCCATTAACAGTGTCCTACCTATTCCTAGATATCCCTTCTTGTATGGGCTGCATCAGCTCCTCAGGTCGCTATAGCTACAGACCTGTTTGATCTCTCCTGATAGGCTGTCAGCTCCCGTGGTCACTATAGCTACACACCTGGCTTCTACTGCAGCCTAGTGGAAGCCAGTAAACACTCCCCTGAATTCAAAATGAAACCAAGAAAACAGGACGAATCAATGTAATGAGACACCCCTTTAACCCCTTAAGCCCCAGGCCTGAAAAGTTGTTAATGACCAGAACATTTTTTTAGCTTTTGCCTCCTTGCGTTTCAACAGTTGTAACTTTTTTATTTTTTCAATGACGCAGTTGGATGAGGCCTCGTTTTATTCCAGACAAGTTGTACTTTATGGGCGAATAGTTTAAATTCACTTATAAATAATTGCAGAATTTTTTAACATTTTATTTTTTTTTGACCATTCAAATTTCACACTTAGTAACTTGTTAGATTAATTCTACAGGTTATTACGGTCGGGTGGATACCTCATAGGTGTAGGTTTTTTTTTGTTTAATATATGCACAACTATTTTTATTAAATATCTATTTTTTTTTTCTTTTTTTTTCTTTTTTTTATACTTTTTGTTTTTTTTTACTTTTTTAAAATACCATGAAGGGAGAACTGTTACATTTTAATTTTTTTTTTTTTTTTTACAGTTAGTAATGTATTAGCATATTCATATTTGCTAATACATTATAATCTGTGTCAGTTTGACTCAGACAGTGATCAGGACAGCACACGGTGTGTCCTGATCACTGGCTTGTTACATAGACAGTCCTGGGGCTACTCTAGGTCCCCAGGGCTGGCTGTGTAGCCGTTCCCTGGGCTCTTTGGGTCAGCGGGTGTTCCAATCACCGGACAGAGCAGGAAAACTCTTTGATTGCGCTGCGGTGACGATCTGCGGCGACGATCTGCGGCAATCAAAAGGTTAAAGCACCAGGATGCATCTGCTCGCAGGAGATGCTCTGGGATCAGGTCTGTGTACTACAGCCCCGATCCCAGCGCAGCTGCGGCGCCCGGAGCCACAAACTCCGATATCTGCAGCGACACCAAAAGACGTCGCTGTAGACGAACGACCCGCACCAGCCGACGTCAAAAGTCGGTGGGCGGTCATTAAGGGGTTAATAGTCTGCATTAGCTTTGAGGAAGTGGAGTGATTTGTAGGCCTTTGACTGGAAGGAAGCTTGCAGCAGAAACCTACTGGCTGGTTTAGCTATAATAAAGTTCAAAAAAGGGAAGAGCACCATATAGGCGTGTGGAGATTCGAAATTGCCTTTTGCACTCCATGAAGCATCTGCATATCACAAGGCATTATGAGACAGGAGCTGAGAAGCTCAAGCGCCCTCTGTTGGATCCTCAATTTGCTTTTGACCCACTGGGCCTTTGGAAAGGAAAAGGGATATTTAGCCGAGGCCAGCATCACCCATCTGTAGGCAGCCGTTTCGGGGTGTTTGCCCTTTGTCAGTACAGAGCAGAGCGATACTGACTGGCTGAGTGGGAGGCAATGAGTGGCTCAGAAGGGAAGATCTCTCCTTAGGGAGAGCACCTATATAGGCGTGTGGAGATTCGAAATTGCCTTTTGCACTACACGAAGAATCTGCATATCACAAGGCATTATGGGAAAGGAGCTAAGAAGCTCAAGCGCCCTCTATTGGATGTAACAAATCCTCAATTTTCTTTTGACCTACTGGGTCTTATAATAAAGTTCAATTAACCCAGCAAGAAGAAGAAGAAATGGAGTCCATGAGATTTCTATGCTTATTGCTGGTGCTTACTGAAAGTGTTGAAATTTTGCTTCTAGTTGCTTTCTTTTCCTTGTGTATTTTTGTGTTTTGCAAGGCTTTGTCTATACAGCAAATGTTAAAATGCCGTCCAAAATCCAACGGCGTTTTAACATCGCTTTACTGTGGGTTTGTGCTAAAAACAGCGGTCAATTTCTGGATTTCCCGCCGGCTCAGTACATTGACTGTACAGGAATCTGACGAAAGATAGAACATGTTCTCTATTCCAGCAGAGTCTGGCGGATTACAAATCCAACAATAGAAAATCCGTGATCTGTAGACTACACCTCGGATTTCCTATTGCGGGCTATGGGCACAAGATTACAGACGGACTTTTGCAGATTTTAAGTACTGAATCTCGTCCACACGACGAGTAAAATTTACTTGTCGGATTCTGCCGTTAAAAACCTTTGCGAGATGAAACTATCTCCATGTCTCCATCTGCATGTGGAATTAGGGTTGTGTTTTTGTTTTTTTTTTTTTTTTTTTTATTTACTTGCAGTTTAAAGTCAGGGTCACAGTCATTTCTATGTAGTTTTGGATTCAGATCCAAGTTAAAAACCACATAAGAATGTTTTTGAGTGTTTTACACAAGGGTTTAAGCCATCCCCATTGACATCAGTAGTAAATTTCCACATATTTTCCGACTGAAGAATGAAAACTTAACTTGCTGCAAATGCCTGAAGGATAGACATGTCACTAAATTTTCTGGGTTGGAATCAGGCAAAATAAGCAATTAAAAACCAGTGTTGCATAAAAATCATTGGAAATGAACCGGAGGCATTTCATGGTCGTTTTTTGTTCTATTTTGGGGGCGGAATTCGTGCTAAAACGGCGTCAAAATCAGCTACCCTGTTTCCCCGAAAATACGACAATGTCTTATATTAATTTTTACTCCTAAAGACGAGCTAAGACTTATTTTTAGGGGATGTTTTGTTTTTCTATGAACAATAATTCACATTTATTGTTGAACAAAACCTCAACCTGTATTAATATCCTGCAGTGATTTCATCACAAACATCAGCATAAGCAGCCAAACTCTGAATGTCATAACTAAAAATGCACTAGGTCTTATTTTCGGGGGTGTCTTATTTTAGGGGAAACAGGGTATGTGAACATACCCTAAGAGAGAAGGGATGTACAGGTTAGATTGGGAAACTTTAAAGGGGTGGTCCAGCAGAGAAAAAAAAATCTTAAATGGGACCATGGCGATTGGGGGGAAGGGGAGGAATTGTGCCCACCTCCTAGATGTCTCATTTTTGAAAGTGCAGCCCTGTTGGTGTCCCTCTTGATTTAGCTTTTTTGGTAAATGATTCAAAAGTATACACCCATGAGCAGAGAAATAAATGATTCATTAAGAATATGAAAAGCTGTAAGGGCATGTCCCCACGGCACGGGTTTGTGTCCGGTTTTTCAGACTGTTTGCGGTTGTGAAGCCCGTTTGAAAAACCGGCCGCAAACGAGCACAACGGGGCTCTATGGAAAACCCGTGCAGCAGTCCCTGTTTTCGGACGGAATATGTGCATGTCGATGGGAAGGGGCTAAAGCCCCCCCCCCCTCCCCCCCCCCACCAACCTTGTGCACGGCACAAAAACCAGACATCTGCCGGTCGGATAAGCCGGGCCCTAAAGATACAAACATAATATACAAACAATACAGTTATTGAATCATTACAATATCAATAAAAGAAACTGTAATAATGAACAGTAACATCTTGTCACATTGCTACAATGTTTTATCCGTCATAGGAAATTTGAAGGGAAATCAAAGTACACAACCAAATAAAGGTGAGACCAACCCAAAAAGAAAGCACTCGGGGGTTTTTGACGTGGATCCGCGTCCAAAACAACATACAAATGTTTTGGACACATATAAAACCAGGCTTTCAGCCATTTCCATTGATCGCAGTAGTAACTTTTCCATGAGGAATAATGACCATGTTCTAAACTCTTTGTTTTTCCGACCGCCGGAAATACGCACATATATGTTCTATTGAGATGAATAGGGATGACTGACTTTTTGTTTTAAACAAGTTTTTCAAGTTGGAATCCACATGGATATTGTATGGATATAGCCTAACAAGGCTTAACAATCCCTTTAAGAAGGCCAAATACACTAAAAACAATGTTGATAAACCACCAATTTCAACAGGATTAGCACACTAGCCAACATATACTGGGGTCTCCCAGCAGTAAATGTCAGGGGGTAGAAAAGATGTTGGGTTTTAACATGCCATTACAAAACGAGACACCTACAGCAACATTACACCTTCTTCCCACTGTTATTTTGCATTTAAAATCAATAATAAGAAAAAAAAACACCACTCACAAGAAAGATCACTGTAAAATTGTGCTGGGATTTTCACAATATAGTTAAAATATAACTTTTAATATGTTATGTAAAATGCACCAAAATCTAAATAATGAACAAAAAATACTGAACAGCGGGCACTCGGCCCGACAAGGGCGACCCCGCACTGGAACACCCTGACAGTATCTAGAAATACTAAGGAAAGGATACTAGACACAGAACACATGTAGACATGACAAAAAACATATTAAAAGTTATATTTTAACTATACCCATAGGCATTGGTTATATTCTAGGTGGTTCTTTTGTATTTCTATGGTGTTAATGCCGGGTAACCAAACTTTGTGGGCTTCCTCTACCCTTTATCTTTAAGAGGTTGTAGTTTTTTGTCACTTGAGAGAATTTCCCAGAATGAAGACTGCAAATTTAGGCATGCTGAAAAAAAAAATGTGTGCTGCCCCTGCTTAACACACACACTGGAGCGTTCACACACGTCAGCTTAAATTGTAAGGGCATGTTCACACAGCGTTTTTGGACGAGGTTTTCAGAGCGTTTCTTCGACCAAAACCTTGTCCAAACCACATCAAAACTTCGCCTGAAACGCGCTTCTTGAGACGAGGTTTTCGACGAGGTTTTCACCCATACAAATGAATAGCCAGGACAAAAACCGCGCTTACAACGCGCTTCAAGAATTGACGTGACACTTAATCTGAGTGAGAGAGGCAGGAATGCGCGCTCCCGTGAATACGACTGGGGGCGAGACAGAATGTAAATTAATAGAGCCGTCAGCCAATGAAAGGAAAGGAAGTGGAATCCGACGGCCTGGGGAACAGTGGGTTTTCACAAAACGGAAGATAAAGGGAAAACTGTTTAAAACAAAACAGCTTTACAAATTACATCCAATTGCAAAGTTGCTTGTTTTCACTGTCCCCTTATTCTGAAGACCATTTAATGTAATGATACAACCCCTTTAATTCCATAGGACAGGCCATCAGTGTTTGGTGGGATGGGATCTAACTTCTATCACCCCTGATATTGACTGAACCTTGTGTCTTTGTTACTCAGATTATGGTGATTACAAGCGGGAGCAAACCTAGCAGGGGAGCGGGGAGTCGGGCTCGCACCGCGCTAATATTGTAAATGATATTGAGTACAGGCAGGATTGAAAGAGTTGTCCTCATAAGTCTGACTGTGTTTATGTACTCGAGATGCATCTGATTTCCATACCTAGAATGTGTGTATTCAGCTTGGAAGTAAGTGGAGTTACCATTAGATTACATGTATTTTGTAATAGGCAGGTTCTACAGAAGATAAATATAGCTTGGGAAAAAAAAAACCCTTCCATCTTGATAAGTGTTGCTTAACCCTGTCATTGTCATAAAGCGTACTGGAATGCAAATAGTGATTCATTGTTTGTTCCCTTGTAGGAGCCCGGTCTGGTTGGATCACTACTCCTGTTTATCACAAGTGTTCACTCCCCGTGTGATAAGATTATAAAGCTGGAGTTTCTTAATATAATGCCGAGCAGGATGGGGTCAAAAATGGAGCTGTCAAAGGACTTCATTAAAATGAAAGCACACTACAATGGGTGAGTATATAAAGGGGATCAAATTTATTCTCTGTTTAGTAGCTTTCATGGATTTAAAGGGAATCTTTTGAAAAAAAAAAAAATTCTTTAGACATTAAAATAAGACACTAAGGCATATTTTCTAAGCTGTTTTTATTTTCTGATTTTCTCAATTTGGTTGTCTGTACATGATTGTGGGGATGGCATCCACTGCTTTTAGCAGAATTTAGAGAGATGCTTTACAGCAGCTTCATGCACATAGGAGCCTTTAGACTGACTCAGTCCTATTGACTTCTATAGAGAGTTTTCTAGTTGTGCTCTGTGACCTGGTAAGAAGTCAGTGTGCAGGGAGGGGGAGGGGGTGAACTGTGACTATCTCCTATTGTGACTAGTGTATTCTGTTTTATCTATACACATTGGTGTTACCTTTCAGTCTAACCCTGCTTGTGCTGATAATGAGCAGACTACTGAAAATCGTCCTCTACAGAACAGGAAGTGTCAGATTATTGTTAGGCGTAAATGTGAAAACTGCAGGGCTTAAGAATTTTTCTTAAAAATGTTGAAAGTGATATGGAAAATTGCAAAAAAAAAATACCAAAAAAAATCTGAAGAATATGAGTTAAACACTAGGTAATTTTTTGATGATCCATTCCCTTTAAAAGAGTTTTCCATGTCCATATACCCTTTTTATAAAATTAGATAGGGGACCTTTGTTCAAGATGCTCATTGTTTTGGCCATCGCAGTGAGCGAATACAAAAAGTATCCCTCCGGAGGACCTGTTCTAATCTACAGAAGGCAACCTGATTATTTGAATGGAAACTGTGTAATGCCTGATTTTCCCTTTAAATGGGATTTTTGATGTAGCTTTATTTTACATGCACATATTTACATTCGCTGTCATAGGCGAATATAGAACAACCATAAGCTCGGTGACGCAACAATTTCGGTCATGGTGACCTTTGTCAAGCGGCCCCGGAGCTGTTATGTTGGGAGAAGGAGAAAGCAACATCACAGGAGCAACAGGCGCCGGTCAGTGGCAAGAATCTGGTGCATGAATCCTGTATGGGTGCTGCAGGGAAATTGTACCCTTCACTGTCAGGTCTCACCAAGGATTCCAGTTCACTACTGGGGGTCCCAGTAGGGTGACAATTTGTGATCAGTTTATTTTTAAAGGACTCTTCTAACAAGTAAGAATAGTCCAAAGCAAATAACTTTTTAACCAAACAGCTTATTGTAACGTTGTGCTGGGGAAAGGTTGGCTGTACGGTAACTGTATGGATAACGAAATGCAGAAAAAAATGCTCCCATCATCCCTATTTTGTCTCGCATGTCTCCAGTTCTGAGGACTTCCAGATACCGCTACATAAATATCTGATTGTATTCTTGGCTCTGCATGTAAGATGCACTCTTATGTACTGCTGACGGGTTTAATTAGCTTATTCTACACAAAGGCGATTATATGCCTTTCTGTATGTAGGTTTGTGTATGTATATAATATATGTGTGTGTATGGGAAAATGGGTATTTGATACACTGGCGATTTTGCAAGTTCCCACCTACGAAGAATGGCGAGGTCTGTAATTCTTATCATAGGTACACTTCAACTGTGAGAGATGGAAACTAAAAAAAAAATCCAGAAAATCAAATTGTATTATTTTTAAATCATTAATTTTCATTTTATTGCATGAAATAAGTATTTGATCACCTACCAAGCAGCAAGAATTCTGGCTCTCACAGCCCGTTATTTTTTTTTTTTTAAAAAGCCCCCCCCACTCTGCACTTTTTCCCTTATTAATTGCCCCTGTTTGAACTCGATCCCTGTATAAAAACCCCTGTCCACACACTCAAACACCTCCAACCTCTCCTCATGGCCAAGTCAAAGATCGTCAAGGACACCGGGGAGAAATTGTAGCCGAAAAAAGCGGGGATGGGCAAAGGGCAGTGGGACAAGAGCGGGTGAAAGCAACAGCTGTTGGTGCTTTATAAAAAAATGAAAAAAACACAAGAACGTAATCTTCCTCGGTCTGGGGCTCCTACATCTCACCTCATGGGGTAAGGACTCTAAGAAGGTCAGGAAGCAGCCCAGAACTGCACAGGAACCTGGCCCTGACTGAATAAGCGGGGGCCCACAGGCCCTAAGGTTTCCCTTGTAACTAATTAGCCATCATGGATTAAAATTTTGTAGGATTTCAAGGTCCCCCCCCCCTCACGAAAGCACATGTCCAACCCATTTTTAAAAGTTGACCAATGACCATCTGGAGATCCAGGGAGACATGGGAAAAGGGTATGTGGTAGATGGACCAAAATTTTACTTTTTGAAAACCATTTCCAAATTGTCGTTTTTGGAGAAGAAGAGGCGAAAACCCCCGGGGACACTGTCCTACATGAAGCTGGGGTTGGAAACACATTCTTTGGGGGTGCTTCTCTCAAAGGGGAAGACGACTGAAACCTTTTTAAAGGGGAGGTAAAGGGGGCCAAGTATTGCAAGATTTTTGGTCAAAAAAACACGGGAAACGTCTAAACCCCTGAAATTGCAAACAAAGGTTTCTGTCCCAATTTTAAGTTCTTTTTTTTATATTGTTTCAAATACTATTTCAGCAAAAAAAAGAAATTTTTAAAAAATACAATTGTTTTTCAGGGTTTTTTTTTAATTCTTTTCCGTCCAGTTGAAGTGCACCTGGATAAAAATTAAAGACCTCTCCATTCTTTGTAGGGGGGGGAAAACTTGCAATCCCATGTATTAAATACTTATTTCCCCACTGGTAATGGGTGTGTTGTGTTACTTATATAATTTAATTAAATAATTTATATATAAAATTATATATAAAAATTATATATTTAATTTTTTTTGGTTTAAAAGGGCCCGGATTTAAAGGGCCCCATTATCATTGAGCCCCTGCAAAAGCATTTTGGTTCATATATAAGGCGCACCGGACTAAAGGGGGCGCGGGCATTAAATGAAACAAATTTCAAAACCGCAAAAAACTTATTCAACACTTTCAAAATAACTCTCAACTTGAAATTGTAACAAAAATAAATACACTTAAGTACTTTTTCGTTCTTCACACCCACAAACCCAAATTTCTTCATTTTCAGTGTAAAATTTTTAACAGTTCGCGATTTCTGCATAAAGCATTCTCGGGTCCCCCCTCCCCATTATCGACCCAGTCTCGTTGCTGTCCTTTTCTTTCATTGTTTATTCCAGCCTTCTGAAAGCTCGGATGTACTGAGCTGATACCTTCCCCAGGCTCCACATCCACTTGCACATAGTGGCATAACTCGCACGCCGTTGCCTCCCTTTTTTTTGGAATGTTGGTCCCCTTTCTGTCTCCATTTTCCCACAAAGCCGAATTTAAACTTTAAAGGCCCTGTTGACACCGTTTTATCTGCGCTGGCTCTTTGGTTAATCCACCGGTAAAAGAAAGCAAGTAAAATTTTTTTTCTTCATTGGGGCTTTGACAGTATTGGCCCAAATGGGCCGAGGAGCCCACAGACCAATGGGTGGGGTTTGTGAAAAAATCCATCCGGCTCTTGACTAGACCTCCCCTCACCACCCCTCTTTTTTTTCTCCTCGTCCATCCGGCCCTTTGGGTTGCCTTGATGATGACCCCAGCTGGAAACGTTTTTTTGGGCAAAACTTCCTTTTAAAAAATGACCAGGGTGTTAGTTTTTCGGCCATTGGGGCCCAGGCGAGAACCCACATGAAAGAGACTTCTCATGCCCTGGGGTTTACGTAAAAGACCGTACTGGCCCTTTTTTTCTCAAAAGTAGTTGTACAGGATATCAAAAGTGAGGGGGGACCTATCCATGTTAGTGATGTGTTCTGGCGGATATTTTTCATTTACTTTGGCTCTGCAGTAGGGGCGGAAAATGGCCCGTTCTCTTTATAATCCCTTTTTTGGGAGCTGTGGGGGACAGTAGTTCTGGTGCGGATGGGAGAGCCCTTTATGAAACGAAAGCACCCTGAAGGACCACCTTGAAAGTCCTTGACTCCAGTTCGCGTTTCTAAAGCTGTGGCTTTGGTCTAATAGAGGGGCGTGGAGACGCTTCTAGCTCGCTTTCCCCCTGTTCAAAAACCCATGTTCTGTGTCCTCCCCAGATGTGGCCACCTTGCTTTGATTCCCGAAAAATCAGTTTGGTCTTCTTTTTCCCGGCGCAGGGCATCTTCTTGTTTCCTCCACTTAGCACCATATTCTTTAAAAGTTGAATTCTCTGGGAAACTGCCTATTTTTCCTGCCTACCGGGGAGACTTAGCTTTAAAGCTTAAAATCAGCTCATAAGCTGTCTCTTAACAGGAGGCATTTTTGGGGTAGGGGTTAAAAAAATTTTCAGTACGGTATTGAATGAAGACAATGTTGAAACACAGACATTCTGCCACAGAGCTGTACTACACCCCCCCCGCAGGACCTTTTTGACATGGGGCCGATAGGCAATTCTCCCTATTTTCCTGCCTATGCCGCCGCGGATTGTGGCCCCAAAACGTTTGGATTTACAATGAACCTGCCACTTATTTGTGCCTATTTCGCGTCGGAATCCCCCATTAAAGAATGGGAGAAAACCGGCGCGAAATACGTGCCAGTGGGCACGAAAATTATTTTTAAAAGATTCCGAACGATTTACACGGGGGAAAACGTTTCAAATCAGTTACAAATAAATTCACAAATTGCGTAAATACGTTCGGAAAAAAAAAAAAAACCCAATGAAAAATTGATTTTATAAAAAAGGCCATCGGGCTATAAGGCGCCTTTCGATTTTTGAGAAAATCATGGTTTTTTGTGCGCCTTTTTAAACCAAAAAATAGGTATGGTGTGTGTGGTGTATACACCAACAAAACACACAACACACCCCACGGTTTCAGGTGAATTAAATTTAAAATTAAAAATTTTTAGCTTTTATGATATTTTATCCCGAAAGTCGGCTATTTTTTGTAGGATGTGTTGTCTTTTTTCTCTTGAAACAATTTAAAGCACAAAAGCCAAAAAATTGAGGGGCATGTATACACCATCAAAAGAGCCAAAAAAGTTTTAATGTCCAAGTATCATGTGGCCTTTTAGCACAATTTCCCCGCTTGACAACGATGTCTCCTGCTGTTCACGAGTTGAGTTATTGACTACTGAGACCTGGCCTCCCAATCTTCTTGAAGGGCACCGCTCAGGTTATTGAGGTTCAGCGGTACAGGGTTACAAGCCTCTGCATGGTTACTCAGCTGATCCCACTGGTTTTCTAGAGGGTTCAGGTCACTCTCTATTTGAGGTACCCCAGTCTCCAACAGCTGTTCCCTAATAATGGGACGTCGATAGTCTGGAGCATTGTGGTCTGTAAGGAAAATAGGCCTTTGGGGTCAGATAGTCCAGTTTGCTTAAAGGGGTTTTCTCGCTACAAAGATCATATCTGTAATGATGGTCAGTAAAAATAAGCACTTTTGTAATTGGTTTGTATTACCTAAATCATTTAGTATAGCAGCTAGTAGCTAACATGTAAGTGTCTAGAGCTAAATCTGAAGCCTGGGGTCGGGACACGCTCTGTGTGCTGCCTGTACTTTCCGTGCTCACTCCCCTCTGAGTTTGGTAAAAATGAAACTGAAACTATGCTAGGTGCTGGCTGGCTGTGTAATAAAGGCTGCCTGAGCTTTCTATGCTCCTCTCCCAGTGATGGCTGTATGTGAAGGATCTGGGCAATATCTGTTATTGAGGGGGGAAAGGCAAAGACAATTTTTTAAAATGGAAGAGTAAAAAAAAAAAAAAAAAAAAAAAGAAACAAAATTACATAAAAGGCAGACAAGCTCTTTTAAGTAATATTATGGTGCTAAGATTTTTACTGCGTTTTTTGTGCAGCAATGTACAGCATTAATTGCTGTGCCTTCCTGAACAAAAAACGCATAAAAAAAAAAAGCATCAAAAACACACCACTGTGTGAAAGCACCCCAAGGGTAAGTTCACACGGCTTAATTGCGGAGCGCACTGTACGCCCCGCAATTACGCGGGGTGTTCGCGAAGTAACGCTCATCGGCACGTACCCCTGCGACGCATCCCGCCGGCCCCATAGACATGCATTACATGTCACTTATCTCCCCAGGCGTACAATATGATCGTATTGTCCGCCCAGGGAGAGGAAGCGTAATCCATAGTTCTCTATGAGAACTGTGGGTTACCGTAATGATTGGGGCGCATTTCCCTCGTATTTGAGCGCAGTATGCTCTCAATACGTGGCGAAATGTGTCCCAAAATAAGCCGTGTGAACATACCCTAAGGGCATGTTCACACGGCATTTTTGGACGAGGTTTTTGGAGCATTTCCTCGCCCAAAACCTTGTCCAAAACGCCCCCAGTTAATTTCATTGCTTCCTATGTAAAACCTTGTTGTAGTTAACACACGACGGGGTTTTTACACGCTTCTTTGGAAGCACTGAAAAAGAAGTGTCATCTCAATTCTTGAAGCGTGTCGTAGGCGCCTTTTTTGGCGCAGTTCTGGTGCGTTTTCAACGCAATTTTTGTCCTGGCTATTACTTTGTATGGGTGAAAACCTCGTCGAAAACCTGATCAAATCCTCATCAAAAACCTCGTCCGAAGAAGCGTGTTTCAGGTGAGGTTTTGGTTGAGGAAAAGCTCAGAAAACCTCGTCCAAAAACGCCGTGTGAACATGCCCTAAGACTGTAATAAAATAATCCTAACAAAACAAACATGCTCACCTCTGTGCTAGTGTTAATGCCAACATTGGGCAGGTGGAAGACAACAGCAGCAGCCGGGAGAGAAGCTGTAGATGGAAGGAGAGTCAGTTTTTAGGGGTGACGATGGGACTTTTTTTTCTTTTTTTTTCTTCTTTCACATTCTTCGCACCAATCTCGCTTTAAGAAAAGGGTGATGGACAACCATTTTAGATCTTTTTTTTTATTTTTATTTTTTTAAATAAATTTAATTAAATATACATTTTACCTCATCATTACCCCTCCTATCATTAATATTGTTCAACAATTCTATACAGAAAGGAGAGAAAGAGAGGTGCTGTCGTTGTGTTGTGTTTTGGTAGTAAACAAATGGTTATAAAAAAAAAAAACAATGCACTCGCATGATGTGCAGTGTGAGACATCAAGCTCTCCACGTATTTAAAGAAACAAATCCACAAGTTGCTCTAAACCTTAACCTTGCGGTATCTAAGGGTTAAACATCATCCATCCACTAGACTATGGAAGATGCTGAGCTCAGTCCCCGCTTTACCAGAGCCTTGGCCCAGGTTGCGCTTTAGATTCAGATCAATGTCAAATTTGAATGAATTTAGGAGATCCAGTTCTGGTTGGCCCAAATCAAATATATGTTAAAATTGTCCCAAAAAAATTAAACCTAACTGTAAGTTTCAAAAGTTTAGTCAAAACAAATAGAGACCTATTCAAGCAACAGTAATCCCGTGTACTTCTTTGTTCCTTTTAGTGACAACCAGCAGGGTTTGGTTTATTTAGATTTTATTCTATGGACTTGAACATCAGGATAATCGGGGATCCTTTTTTTTTCTTTGGGATTGCAGTTCGAGCCTCTGCACATCTCTATTAAGGTATAAGTAGCCTGAATTAGAGGATAATTCTACCGCGCTTTTGTGTCCTAAACAGACCACGTATATGCTTGACAGAACAAACGTTGTCCAAATAGGATCTATTGATTTTTCTATGGGCCAGCTGCAGCTCGTAGTCATTTTTTCATGGTATCCCGGCAGGTGCCTCCAATGTAGATAATGCTGTGTGCACCCAGACTAACTAGTGTTGTTTCCTCTGCTCACCTCTTTGTGTAGGGTAGGCTCATTTTCTGTATTATTTTTATCTATTTGGAAACCTCTTTTGGGATGTTCAGAGTTTTAACAATGTGGATTATCCTAAAGCTTCATCTACACGGCACTGGTTTACAGTCGGATTTTGCAAAACTCTGACTCTAAACCATCCCCATAGACCACTGTAGAAAACCTGGACTGTGGTCTATACAGCTCGGATTTTGAGGTCTGATTTCAAATTCGAAATCCGTTCAAAAAACGTAGAACATTTTCTATAATCCGTCGTATTTCACTTGAAACCGGCGGATTATTGTACATATCAATGTTAAATGGTCAACCAAAATACGAACGCAAAATCTGCCCCAAAAAAACGAAAACCGGTTGAAAAATACTGGTCGGATTCTATAACCGAATCTGACGGTGTTTTACAGTTGCCCGGTGGACACAGCCTACCCCTTATATTACGCTTCCTTCAATCTCAGTGTCTTTTAAAGGGGAGATTCCATCTCGCACCTTTATGTCCTATAGATAGCATAGGCCATCAATGTGTGAGATGGGTGGGTTCCACCTCAGGGAATCGAACCTGTCTCGAGAGCGGGCTCATGAACGTTTCCGTTCAGTTGGTGGCGTTTTGTGCACTAATTTCCATTATTTTCTATGGGAGTTCCACATGCAGCCAAGGAATTTGTGTTGCTATATTTGTCACTCCCATAAAACAGAATGGAGAGTTGTGCACAAATGCAATCGAGACTCCTTTCTGAGTAGAGACTTTCGACGGTCCGTTCCTGTGATAGGTGCAGGTGCCAGAGGTGGGACCGGCACCTATCCCATATTATTAATGTATCGTATTAATATGCTGTCAATGTGTGAGATGGGAACACCTCTGACTGCCTTCCCCCATATCCCAGGATTGGCTGCATGTGTAATATACGTACCAATCACTACAAAGTCCTTTGCTTCTTTCCCTCATTCGGCAGCAGTTATGACCTCTGCTTGCTCTACTTGTGACCTGTTCTAGATTGTGCATCATTCATTCAAAGTAACTTTGGTTTAATAGCATAGCTAAGATATTAATCATTGTTGGCAGGACATACTTGACTGATACTGTAGACATGAAGTCCTTCAGTTTGTGCTGCTTCCATCTGAATGTTAAAAATGAAATTATGTGGCATCTTCCCAAAACAAGATCTCACCAGCCAGTCTGGGGGTGTGTAGGCTCAGTGCAATGTGTTGCACACAAATACACCCAAGCTGGACAAATTCCAGGATCCAGCAAGTTCAGTTGACTAGAAATGTTCTAGATGAGCCTGGATTTCTTGTTTATATAATGATCCAGTCCATTACAGTCCTCGGCAGTCTCATCCTGTAAGGCACGGGACCACCGAGGTCAGTGATTGGCTGTAACATCATGTGATCAATGAATGTTACGTCATTGGTGGTGAGCACCACGAGTGGTGACGGCACTGCTGGAATAGTGCAGCCTTCAGGCGAGTTAAAGGGTTGTCCACCTTATTCAAAGTAATTTAAATCGCCCCCAGGCCTCAGGTCAAATAGTGTTATATACTTGCCCACCTCCTGTTCCTGGTTCCAGCGGCGCCCCTCTCCAGTCTTCTGTTGACACCCTGTCACTTCTGTACGAGAGTGTCACCGCTGCGGCTGCGGATTGGCTGCAGCCGTCATGTGCTCCTAACTTTACCGTTCAGAAGTGAACAGCTCCAAACGATGATGTAACTTAGCAGCATGACTGCCGCAGCGATGACGTCCCTGTTCAGAAGCAACGGTGTGTCAACAGAAGACCGGAGAGAGGCGCCGCTGGAAACGGGGAGCGGAGGTGGGTGAGAATACACATATATATACACACACGGTTGTGCTCAAAAGTTTCCCTACCCAGGCAGAATTGTTGCTTTCTTGGCCTTTTTTCAGAGAATATGAATGATAACACAAAAACTTTATTCCCACTCGTGGTTAGTGGTTGGGTGAAGCCATTTATTGTCAGACTAGTGTGTACGTACTTGGTTGTTCCATCATGACAACGATCCAAAACACAAGGCCAAGTCGACCTGTCATTTGCTACGGCAGAACAAGGTGAAGGTTATGGAGTGTCCATCTATCATTGAGCCACTCTGGGGAGATCTCAAGCAAAGCGCAGTTCATGCAAGGCAGCCCAGATGTTTACAGGAACTGGAGGCTTTTTGCCAAGAAGAATGGGCAGCTTTACCATCTGAGAAAATAAAGAGCCTCATCCACAACTACCACAAAAGACTTCAAGCTGTCATTGATGTTAGAGGGGGCAATGCACGGTATTAAGAACTGGGGGATGTGAACTTTTGATCAGGGTAATTTGGATGTTTTTGGTTGTCATTATGATTTAAAAAGAGAAAACACAGAAGTTTTGACAATAAATGGCTCCACGAACCATGAGTGGAAAAAAGTTTTTGTGTTGTTATTCATATTCTCTGAAAAAGGGCCAAGAGAGCAAAAATCTGCTGGGGTATGTAACATTTTGAGCACAACTATATATATATATATTTAGAAACTTATCTCATATATATATATATATATATATATATATATAATATATTATATATATCATATATATATATATATATATATATATATATAGTTTTTTTTTAACCTGAATAGACAATACATTTTATTTGACAGTTGTCTCACCATGATTTTGTGACACAGAAAGTTTATATTATCTTACACAACTGTGTTATCTGTTCTCAAATTCGTCAAAAGGCATTAAAGTTATTACTGCCAAACACACTTTGTCACATCAGCTTGGCCTGGCTCCCTGCTTGTCTAAATGGCGATGTGCTCTCCATTCGGACAGGAAGTCTGATCCCTTGTCCTCATGATCATTGGTTCTGCCAGCCATCATCTGTGGAAAGTGATAAGAGTCTAAATGGGAAAAAGCATTTTAAAGTAGTTGTACAGCTTTTTTTTTTTTTTCTTTTTTTATGGCTAATTACAAGCTGCTATTGCTATGCTAGTGAAATAAGAAATCTATACTCCCGTCACCACTCATTGCCGTACCAGTGCTGACTTTACTGGCAGTGTCTCCCTGGTCTTCTGTATACATGCACCTGCTTGGGTGAGGCCACTGCCGCTATAGCCACCAATTGCCTGATGTTACCACTCGGAGCTAGTCGCTTCCAAATGATGATGATGATGGGTAGTGGTAGCAAGCTATAAGACTAGGGAGCCCCTGCTGGCCGTGGCAGCGCTGAAATGGGAACAACATTAGTTTGGGGTCGATCGTAATATGATTTTGTATATCGGGAGGTGGCAGTCTTTGTGGTTCAAAGACCTACAATGCTGCCCAAATGCATCCTAGGTTCTAGAGATGTAAACACTTTGTTTTGAGCTTTAGTATCCATACAACAGTGGGAAAATCTGAGCAAGTAAGGCTCTCTCCACACTAATTCTGCAGTGCATGTGGACATGTGTGCCAAGAAATATTACTGGTGTGTATACGAAGTGTCTGTAGGACCTTGTGACCTAAGGTATGCCAAAGTGTGCTGTTGGCATACCTTGGGCTTATGTTCATTGGCAAAACAGAGGCATCCAGCAGCAAAAAATGTGAACAGTACACATTTTATTGTAATTGGAGTCCATCTATGCATATTGGTCACACCCAGCATGCGGGGAGCTTATACATTCCTCAACGGATTACTTAGAATAACGGAAATGATAATAGTGCTGTGTGGAGGACAGGTGGAGCTCGTCCTGCCAGAATGTGTCAGAATGTAGTCTACCCTGGTTTCTCACATGCACAGGACAGCCCAACACTTCCTCAATCCTGCCATTCCAAGCCGTACACGGATTCTCTAAGTGAACATTTTCTGATTCATCGTTTTAAACTGCAAAGCAGTGTGCAGTCAGATAATAGTCAGGAATCCAGCAGATTAAAAGCCAACATTTATTAGAAAAATTACATGGCAAACAGAGACGAAAAAATGCTAGCGGTAGACGCCAACGCGTTTCCGACCCGTCACAGCTTTTAGGGTATGTTCACACGGACGAATTTTGGCGCGCATTTCGCGTCGTATTTGCGCTGTTGGAGAACTATGGATTATGCCTCCTCTCCCCGGGTGTACAATATGATCGTATTGTACGCGCGGGGAGATAAGTGATATGTCAATTACTTGCGGCGAATACGCGCCAGGAGTAATGCATGTCAATGGGGCCGCCCCCCCCACGCAACAGGAGTACGCACTGATCAGCGCAACTCCCAAATGAGAGAAAATAAGAATTGAGTACACCCCTCACATTTTTGTAAATATTGCGTTATATCTTTTCGTGGGATGACACTAAATTTGGTGTGCACTCAAAATGGCATATCTCCCATGTACATACCTCCAACTTTTAGAGATTGCAAAGAGGGACAAATCAGGCCACGCCTCTAACCACGCCCAAACTCATGACATCACAGCAAGACATGCCTCTAACCACGCCCAAACACATGACATCACACCAAGACACGCATCTAACCACACCCACACACATACATGCCAACTTTTTACACAGCCAAAAAGGGATACATTTTCAGGATTGCATTGTATCCAATGATGAAATATTACCGTAAGTAAATTGTCATGTAATATACAGCGAGGAAGCAATCGGATACTTTTTACAGCAAGATCGTCAGTTTATTGGCAGAAATCTATTTCTCAAATGAAAATGAGGGACATTTATAGAGCTAGGAGGGACAAGGGTTAAAAATAGGGACAGTCCCTCCAAAATAGGGACATTTGGGAGGTATGGTGTTGTCCAATGTAGAGATATAACCAAAAGATTTACAAAAATGTAAGGGGTGTACTCACTTTTGTGAGATACTTCAATATTTTTTACCTTCGTCCAAATAGGAGACTTAAACATGGTCCTAGTACTTGGCATACGTAGAAAGCCCCTGAGTACCATGTAAATCAATCATCATCTCCCTGCAAACACCTCGCAGGGGATGTCAATAAAGCGACTGCGGGGAACCTCCTCCCTATGAAACCACTTAGATTCCATGCTCCCTATTCACCATGACATCTTAGGGGTGAAACAGTTGTGATCTGAAGCCTCTCTAGTCCTAGCCATGGTCCTGGCTATCATCAGACACCTCAGCCCCTGCTTCACCCAGCACTCCTGTGCCATCTTATGTGTTCCCCGTTGACAATAAATGTATTGTGGTCCTTACAGGGGTTGTCTCGCTACAAAGAATAGCTTTCAAATTGTAGGGATCACAAAATAAAGACATTTTCCAAATATATTGCTTTGTTCCTCTGTTTTCCCCAAGGAGATACAAGTGAATTTATGACCTCCCTGGCTATTTCAGTTCCCTCAGTAACAGACCTGTAAACAATTCTCCCCCTGCTGTTTGTTCAATGAGATAAGTGAGTGATGTCATCACACAGGTTGCAGCAGTGTCCTGTGCTGCTCAGCAGTAAAAAGCTTGATTTATGTAAAATAAATAGAACTGTAATTAGGGCTTTTGTTTTGGGGATCAGAACAAACCACTAATCTCCTTTTACTGTTCGGGGGAGAGAAAAGCCCCTAGATACAGACGCCCGGTATTAAACTTTAATCACTCAACCAACTATTTTTACCAATACCTTCAGGCAATATAGGAATTATTGAAAATAGATATAAAATATAACTTTTATTCAGATGTACAGATAAAAAAGGGAGTAATACTAACACACCCTAAACCTACCCTATAAATGACTATCTAAATACTACACAGACCACAGAGCACTCGCCCTGAAAAAGGGCGACCCCGTACCCTATCTTACTAAGCCCTAATATTCCCTTAAGCCAGCCCTGCACACCTATAAGACAAAACAAAAAGAAAACCACACCAGAATGCACACCTAGAAAGTGCAAGAATTAACAAGTGTGATAGCTACATAGAACAAAACAAACTAACTTATATTTACTCCACCATAACAAAAAATAAAGATCCCCAAATAAATAGCCCGACGCGTTTCCCCCACTGTTAGTGCGGGTTCATCAGGGGACATAACCACAAACACAGACAGGAGTGGCAGTAAACAAACAAACGAGAGGAGACAATGCTCGCATCCCATTCGATACAATCAAGGGAGACAATGCTCACGTCCTATTCGATGCGGTTTGATAAAGCGTGGGTCCCGATAATTCACATGGATCCCACGTTGGCAGGATGAGCCGGACAGGGAACCTGATGCACCTTTTTCAGGGCGGGTGCTCTGTTGTCTGTGTAGTATTTAGATAGTCATTTATAGGGTATGTTTAGGGTGTGTTAGTATTACTCCCTTTTTTTATCTGTACATCTGAATAAAAGTTATATTTTATATCTATTTTCAATAATTCCTATATTGCCTGAAGGTATTGGTAAAAAGAGTTGGTTGAGTTTTGGGGATCAGATAAGAAGTCCTGTTAGTAGTTTGAGAAGCTAATCTGATCTAATGAGCATCTGAAAGCACAGCAGGGCACAGAGCTATACAAGCATGGAGCTGTATGCAAATGAGTCAATCTGAACCAGGAAGTGACAGAGTATTTCATTCATGCATTCTCTGAAGGGAGATAACTCCTTTAATGGACATGTTAAATCCCTTTAATACTGCAGCGATATCACAGCTTGGGTTTTTTTGGTCTATTTTGACCCTGCACACAAGGCTGCAGTTATAACGAGCCGCGCCGCTAAGTGATTTATAGTTTGCTAATTGGCAGCATCTGCTTTAGGTGTCTGTGAAGCATGGTCACGCCCGGTGACTGCTGCCCAGTGATGTCACAGGTGTCACGCCGGATCACTAGATTTACTGCATTTATCTTGCAGGTGACAGGAGCTCTAGAGTCGCTGGCATCTGAGTCTGTGTCATTCTACATCATCACATGTTTCTTTTAATAGGCTTGCGTTACACTTGTTATAATTGACACCCAAGCTGTTAAGGCTGTAATTTATCTTGAATTGTTTGAGTAATGCAGTTAGGACTGACTTATTCATTACCTAGCGTGCCATAATGTATTACACAGTACAGGTGTAAAGGAGAACTCCACCTAAATACAGCATTTTCCTGTTGCTTTGCTGCCTTCTCCTCCATTCGCATGAGGAGCCGTTCTAGTCCTTTTTCAGTCAGCCACCTGCCATGGTGGCCAGACTGGTTTTGCATTAAAAACAGCAGAGGATAGCTTGACATGGTGCATTTTTTTTATGGAAAAATAAGCTGTATTATGTGTAGCCAAATTCCGGGTGAGAACCTTGGATTTCTGCTGTATATTTGACTTTTTTTTTTTCGTCACCAAGATTTCACCTAGGACGGCAGGCAAAGCAGGGTTGGGGACGTAGCATGAGAACTGGCAATAGAAAGGCAACTAGGTGAACACACAGGAGTGGATCAACAGGAAGGACACCAACAACTGGGCAAAGAGCATAGGAGGTGACCTAAAATAACCCAGGGTCAAAGATGGATGAGGGAAAAAGTATTGCCAGCGGGGAGGAGGCAGAGCAACGATGATGGCGAGTGAGCTGGCAGGATGGAGCTGGAATCCACAGCAGGGAAAGAGACGTGCGGGCACGGCTGAGGACCCCGGATAGCGGCACGGCCCGCCATGGGCACAGAGATGCAGGCACAGAAGCGGACCGGATACAAAGGCTTTTACAACCTCCAAGAGAAGGAGGACTTGTAACTTGGTATCTATGGTCTACTATGGGCCCAGTTAATATTTTTTTTTACTTTTCTTTTTTTTTTGTTCAGTCTTTTACCCAAAGAAATGGGACATCTTCCATAACCAGCAGTACTTTAGATATTCTGACCTACGGGTATGTTCACACCGATTCCAATACAGAATTCGCTTGAAAACTGTGAGCCTCTTATTCTTTTAATGGGAATCTGTGCCATGTTTTCACAATGATTTGGCACAGAATGACCTCACTTTTATGTGGAATCCTTTCAGATTGCGGATCTAGTAGTTTAAAGGGAACCTTGCACATAGGTTATGCCCCCCGTGCTTAGGGCAGCACAAGCTAGTGTCACACCTGCTGTTTCCAGCGCTGTGTCCCTTATTCTGTAACCTGCAGTGCTGGAAACAGCAGGTCTGACACTGGCTTGTACTGCCCACAGCACGGGGGGGGGGGGCATAATCTGTGACAGGTTCTCTTTAAACATTGCTTAAAGTAGACCTCAAACAGCGTAAAAAACTACCACATCAAAGTGATTCTGCAGCAGAAATCTGGGAGTATAGCAAATTCCACGACAGGCTTTCCCAATGGAGAAATCCATTGTATGAACCTACCCTTGGATGCACTGTATGATATTTTTCATACAATGCCATTTAAAGAGGACCTGTAATATAGTAAATAGTTGGGCTCACTATGAAATAATTCCTGAGCATGTTTTCGTATAATTGTGTGTTGTGCTGTTCCTCTATTATTCTTCCTAGAAAATTGATTACTGAATGGATGTTACCAATTGGGAGTATGTACCTGCAAAGTTTGTCGTTGTGCAGAGCTGGTGTGTGCAGAGATATGATCCTTTGAAAACTGGAATAGTGCTATGCATTCTACAGCAGTGACTGACAGTTCAGCTCTGCTATTCCTGGTTGAGCCTGTTAAAGGGACATTGATGATGGTGCGGTATTAACAGCAGGGCACAAGGCATCAGTGCTATAAAGGATGATAATTTCCACTAAGAAACACAAACCAGCTCCTGTGCTGCTGATAGGCAGCAGGAAGTGACCTCCCTATCACAGCCAGGGGTTTAGAGCAGAGAGGTGGTCAGGAACTAGAAAAGTTAGTATTAACAAACGGGTATTAAAACTGTTCTCTTAAATGAAGCAAAATCAGAAAAGCAATGTATTTGGTAATGGTCTTTATGAACTTTTGCTTACATGTTTAAAGCTAATCAATGTGACCAATGCAACCCCTTTAAGTATTGATAACCGAATAAGAGGAGCAACATGACAGAGTTGATGCTCCAGAATTGTTTTTTTTTTTTTTTTTAAACATTTTATTGACAGAAAATCAATCCACGCAGATATACAGTAGTGGACATGTATAACACGGTCATTAATTGTCTACATACAATATTCATTATCTCGATAACCACAAAAGCTTATTTGAATATTACCCTATCTCTAACAACAAGAATTAACTTCACCTAACATTAAGCCAAAAATCTATATATGGATTTTGCCTATGTACCTTGTCACCTTCACCCACCACCCATATATCGGAGACCCAGATAACTTTAAAGTGTACCTATCACCTCCACACAAACACCTAGAATTGATAGTAGATGAAATTGTAAGACTTTTCTCAAATGCATGTCATTAGCAATCCAGAGGATTTCTCTCCGTTTTACAGGGAAACAGGTTTTACTTTCACTTTGTAACTCAGGAGATCCTTATCAATCTGTTGGGAGATAACAACTGTGCAGGGGGAGCAGAGAGCACAGCTGCTTGTATAGAGTAATCTGAGTCTCTCTACATACAGCACAGCACACTAAGGCTAGGTTCACACTGCAGTGGACAAAAAACGACCTGAAAGCCAAATAATAAAAACTGAGTTTTTTGTCCCCCTGCCTGTCAAAAGCAGCTGAAAAAACGGCCGTTTATTGCTGCGATTTGCATTTTTGCTGAGGAACTTACAACTGTCATCACAGTGATCCATCAAGCTGTCATGTGCCGACTTGGCCCGACTTCAGAGCTTTTTTTAAAGGGACAGCGCTTTTTTAAAAACTAATTATAAATACAGATTAAATGCTTTGGTTTTCCTAATGAAGCTTATTTGAGAAAGTGTTTGTATTTTAGTCTTCTGTTACTTCATGAGGTTTGTCTGAAGGTGATAGGTACTCTTTAAATCTTATTTTGCAACCTTCCAAAGTGCCCCTCATAGATTCACTTAGATACCATTTGGTATATTGAAAAACCAAAATTAATTGATCTATTTCCTCTTGTGTGTAATATTTGTCAATAACTTCCACTTTAAAAAAAAAAAAAAAAAAAAAAAAGGTTTTTTTTTTTTCTCCCTGTGTCGTTCCATAAACAACTGATCAGCGATGAGGTACAATTTGGTGTGAGATGAAATCATCTCATTTAATGGCAAATAAACTTCCAGCAATCTGGCCAAAAGACTTTTCTTTGCAATCAGTAATACTACTTGCTACCTCAACAACAACCTCATCCTCCTCTCCCTGATTATGTAGAAGAAACAGAGGAGACCAAACCACAAAGCCCTTCTAAAATGCTAGAACCAGATTCCTTACCCTCTGCCGGTACATTTGCACTCTAGGGCATGGCCATAAACCATGATACAGATCAGTGTTTGACTCTCCACATTTAGGACATGCTGTTAACTGGTCAGGAAAAGAAGCATTCGGTGGAATATTGAATGTATAGATGGCAGAATGGACCATCTTGAAGCATCTCACGCCGTGTCTCGTTTATGACACATTTTCTTTTTTTTTTCTTTTTTTTCATATTCAAGAAAAACTTTATTGAAGAACATAGTGAATGCAAATAGGACACAAACATAATCATGTAGAAGAACTGCATCCATAAATGAATCAGAGCAAAATATTGAACGTGCGGAGTTCTGCACCAAACATAACATATGTAACACATAATGATACTAAAACCATGACTTAAGGCTCAAGAAAGAACTGTATCGGGTTAAGGGGCCCTTTAAAGCACATTGCCCCACTCAGTATATGGAATAATGAGACTTTATAAAGCCCCATAAACATTTTAAAAATTAAGATGTAGTAAAAAACAAAAATAAACCCGACACGAGACAAACAAAAAAAAAGATCAAAAAAAATTTTTCAAGGTAGGGGGAAGAGAAGAGGAAAAAAAAAAAGGGGGGGGGGGGGGATAACCCTAAACCACCGCCACCAAATTCCTCACCACCCAAGACTTCCCAACGAAAGACCGATCCCCTTTGGTAAAGAAAACCTATCACGCCCTTAACAAAAAAATAGAAAAAAAGATATAACTGAGGGGAAATTGAAAGGGCCCCAAAAGTAAAAACCGGGTTTTCTATCACACAAGAAATTGATTTTGGGCTATTGGGGAAACCCGGCTCCCCACCTCTAATGGACTCAGTCTTGAAAACCTTTCTTCC
Source organism: Phyllomedusa bahiana (assembly GCA_025379985.1). NCBI lineage: Eukaryota > Metazoa > Chordata > Amphibia > Anura > Hylidae > Phyllomedusa > Phyllomedusa bahiana. Next base: position 23,181 of record JAODAL010000464.1, on the reverse strand, counting down.
AGCGGGGGCGCGACGCAGGTTTTTCCTTTCGGGGAATAATAAAATTTAGGGGGCCTACAACAGGAAACGGAGGGGGTTTTCTTGAATCTATTGATGGGCATATCAAACATGTAAAGCAAAATGCCTTGGAGAGTCAGGAACCTTTAACCCCTTTACTTTTTGATTACAACAAAAATTTTGTTGACCAAAAAGCCCCTAAGCCGGGGCTCCCCCCCAAATATTGGGGACAGGGTTTCCCCTTTCCCACCCCCACCCTCCAACATTGCTCTAAACACCGGGGTCCCACTTATGGGGGACATTTTGGAAACCCCCGAAACCACCTGGAGGCACTTAAAAACACGTTTCCTGATATTTAGTAGCAATCAAGCTTTTGGGGGCCCAAATTGGAAACATCTAGCCACTGAGCGTCAGTAAAAGGTGAGTCCCGCTCGCTCTCCCAATGAGGGAAAAAGGCGGGAAAGGTTGGGGGGGGAGGGGTGGGGGCGCAACAATTTTTTTTACCACCGAAAGGGGCATGAGATGGGCTGGGAAGAGCTAAAATCACCCTCTCAAAGCCCCGGGGAGGGGCCTGCCCTCGGAAAAGCCCAAATTTTTGGGTTTTTTTCTTATTGAAGAAGGGGGACAACCTGGTTATGTTGAAGCCCCTCCCGGGGCAAAACATCCCTCCAAGGATGCCCCCATATGACTTAAATTCTCCTGGGGCAGAACTTTGCCCCAAAGCGTAGGGGAGAAGTTTTTGTTTCCCCCCCCAGAAGACAGCCCCTGAGGCTCCGGGGGGAAAACCCCGGGTGGTAAAATGCCCGGGGTACGCAAGGGCCATCACGATCAAATTCAAATTAAAAGGGGTTTTTCCTCTGCCAAAAATGTTTTCCCAGAGTGTGCCCTGTCAAAAGGGAAGCCCCAAGATACAAATGGCCCAAATTGGAGTCCGATCCAGGGAAAACCCGGGCCCCGACGGGAGGGCTTTAAATCCCCCCCCCAATCGCACCCAACACCCTCGGCTGCGTCCAGCCCAATCCCAAAAACCCGCGCATTAGGGCCCTGCACCCAAATGTTTACACCCTGCTTTCCGGGAAGCCCCAAACTCCCCCTGAACTTTTGGTCTGATCAAAACATCATAAAGCAATTTTTTGGGTTTTTAGGGCCGCCCAAAAAAACTTAAAAAAACACCTTTCAAAAGATTTTTTCCAAAATTTGGGGAGGGAAATGTTAATGGGGGACGTTTGAAAATAGTTTATAAAAAATTTGGGGATAAAAGACACCCTTCAACGAAATTAAATTCTACCAAACCAAAAAACCCCCCTTTTTACCCCAAGCCTCCAAAACCTTGGTTGCTGTTTGGGGCAGGGGGATGAAAATTTTTCAAGAATAATTTAGAAAGATCAGCAGGATACGCACCCCAAGGTAAGAGATTCCCCCCCCTGGGCCCACGTAAAAGGGAAAAGTTGGGTTTCCCGGGAGCTGTTTTCCACCAAAGAGGGGGCCCAAACATTGAGCGCTTCCGTTTTAGATAAATTGACCTTAAAGTTGGCCCAAATTTTCCCAAAAATTGCGATATAAACCGCCATAAAGGCCCGGGAAAGCGAAAAAATGCGGGTTTGAATAGAGCCCAGCGGGGTCATCAGCAAACCCCTGAGCATTTGTTTTCTTCCCCTTTAAAAAATTTTGATCCCTTTAAGTCAGAACTAGCTCTGAGGGGAAAACCCCAACGGGTTTTCCCCATAATCAGTAGTACTAGAGGGGGGGCAAAGGAAAAAACTCTGCCTTTTTCCCATTAAAAATGGAGAACATTTCGGAGAGGGACCCGTTGCCCTTTTAACACACCCGAGGGAGAATATAAAAAGGCTAAAATTTTTTGCAAAAAATTTTGGGGCCCCGGGCCCAATGTGAGCCAGGGTTTGACGGGGGAAAAACCCAAACGATATTCTGTCACGGCCTTCTCCCCCCATCAAGGGACAAAACCATCGGGAATCTTGGGAGCCGAGCATGGGGGATAATGTCCTTTTGTTTTAAATCGTGTTGTCTCGTGCCTCTCAAACCCCCGGGCAAAAAAGCCTTTTTTGGGGGCGGTGCACGAGGAAAAAAAGCAAGGGGGTTAAGCCGGTTCGAAAATTTTTTTGGGGTATATTTTAATTAAACGTTCAGAAGCAATTTTGGGGAAATAATTTATTAAAAGTTTGTGGACCCTTTTCCTGGCTTGGGGAAAAATCGGGTAAATGTGCCAAAAGGTCCCCTTTTGAGGGGGAAAAAAAGTTTCTCCGGGAGATGGCTTTAAAATGTCTGAAAAAGCAGAGGACAAAACTGGTCGGGAAAAAAGTCATGAAAAATTTGGCTGTGAACCTTCAGGGCCGGGGCTCTTCCCCCCCCGGGAAGATCCCTTTTAATAACCATTTTAATCTCCTCCAGTAAAAAAGGGCTCCTCTTATTTGCTGGGGGGATGATGATGGGATCCTGGAAAGGAGGGACTGAGGGGGAAAAGGTAGTTCCTGTAGGAGGGGCTAGCAGGGGGGGGGGAGGTTGTTTTTTTTTTTTTTTTTTTTTTTTTTCCCCCCCCAACCTTTTTTTTTTAAAATTTTTTTTTCCTCCCTTTTTTTTTCTTTTTTTTTTTTTTTTTTTTTTTGGTTTGTTTTGTTTTTTTTTTTTTGTTTTTTGCAGGGGTTTAAAGCCAGGCCCCATGCTTAACCCGAACCCCCCCCGACCACACTTTAAAGAAGGCCTCCCACTGGGTTGCCCGGGGAAAGGGGTCTTCCCCATGTGCTGTTCCTAAAATTGCGAAAATAGTCCCAGTGACTTTCCGCCGCACAAAAAGAATCTGACAACAGAGATCGTTCAGTTTCAATTCCACAGGTCGTTGTTTCCAAACCGGGAAATTTAGGGAGGGAAAAGACTGGGGGGGCGGGTTTGGGGGCCCCACCCTAGGAAAGTTTCCCCAAAAAAAGTTGTCGTTACCCTCGCAAAAGCAGAGTGCTGGAACCCAAAAAATGTTAGGCGGGGTGTACGACCCCTGGGGGGGGGGACCCAAAAAAAAATTTAAACTCTGTCGGAAGGATGTTGTATCCTCCATACATCGCAGAGTGCCCGTCAGAGGATGCCCTTTTCCCTTTTTTAATGAAAGGGTTTTTGGGCAAAGCTGATTTTCCCCCGAATTATCCCGTGTGGGGTCCAAAAATTTCTTTTAAAAACGCCACCAAAAAGGATCACCCTCCCCCTACCAACGGTTGGGAGTGTCCCCAAATGTTTTAAAAAAGGGGCCCGAAATAACATTTTGGGGGCGGAGGGATTAATTATAGTGAAACAGCCCGTCCTTTTATGGAGAGGATGGGAATAAGGTAAATTTAGCTTTAGGGTCAATTTAGCAGGGGAAAAGGGCCCGGGGGTTTCCACAGAACGGGGGAAACGTATGGCTACTCCCCCGGATCTGGACTAAATGAAATTTGCGAAATGCCAAAGTAGTGTAATTCTATTCTGATATTTTGGGGCGCTTCCCACTTTAAAATGTGTTTTTGGAAAAAAAATTATATCTGTCCTAAAGTCGATGGAAATGATGCCAGTACCCGCCCCCCGCTTCTCGGGGGTGTTCCAAACCTTTAGCGTTGGAAGGGAAACAAACGTTGAGGGGCGCCAAGACACCCGGGAAGGGCCGGAAGGACCCCAGTCCCAAAGAGGCGTTAAGGGCCTCAACACAGAACCCAAACAAAAATAGAACTTTTAAAAAACCCAGGAAAAAGAAAGGAAAAAAAAAAAAAAAAAGGGGCGGGGGGGAAAAGGGAAAGGGGGGGGGAGAGAAGGGAAAGGTAAACACAAAGGGAGGGGGGGCAAGACTAAAGGGCAAGACCTAGACAAAAAAAAAAAAAATTAAAAAATAAAAAAGAAATGAAAGCCCAAATACACGGGCTGCGGTTTTTTCTCAAAGCAAGACCACTACAAGGGGAACAGGTAACCCGCGGGCCCCCCGGGGAACCAGTGCGGGAGTTCCACCTACTGGGGAAAGTGGCACAACCAAAGGGACGGGAGAAGAACCACTTGGGGATTGTACGCTAATCCGGCAACTAAAAGAACTCCATTTTGGGGAAAAGGTAAAAAAAAAAAAAAAAGCAAAAGAAAATGATAAACAAAAACCGGCAAACCCCTTTTGCTAACCCGCAAATTTCTGGGGGCAACAAAAAAGGTAATAAGGGAATTCCCCAAAAAAGTTAGTGCAAAATAAGCCCGCATGGGGCCCAGAAATTAAGGGAAAATCTCCTCCCTTAAACCCCTCAGGGTTCCCCCAGAGGAAGACGGGAAGGGGGGTGGAAGTCGGTGAGACGGAATGATCCGGGTCCTTTGGAAGGGGCGCTTTTGCCCCATTTCTCCCTGGGTGAGGCCCCCCGACAGAGACGCGGGGGAGACGGGAACATTCCCCCTTCCTTTGGGGCATGTTGGAGGGAAAAAAAAGGACAGAATGGCCAGTCCGGCAGGGAAAATTTAAAAAGTTGAGAGCTTTAAAAACAACATCAGGGAAAATCTTTAAGGGGGGCGGATCGAAGGTTGCTTGTCCTTTCGGTATGAAGAGCAAAGGGTACCCCCCAAAAAAAGGGGGTGTTTTCTGTCCCGAATACATCCAGGATTGGCTTCTGAGGGGCCCCCTGAGCCCAAGGGAAGTCGGATAAGTCCTGCAGGAAAATTTTGATGGGAGTAATTTCGGTAGGTCACATCTTTCTCCCCTGGCTTCCCTAAAGGGAATCCCCCTTCAAGGAAATAAAGAATCCGGGGAAAATCACGTTCGGGGGTCTAGGGTCCTTGGGTTGGCGGGGGAGGGCTTGGTTGGGCCCTTTTTCAAAACTCAATTGGGGTTCAGTCCCGATGCCCAACAATTCATTAAAAATTTTTCAAGGCCTTTGGGAAAAAGGTTTAGAGGGTTTGGAAAAGGGGTTTAGGGAGGCCCCTAACCCCCAGGTTATTTCCTCTGCTCCCTAAAAATTTAACCCACGTCGTTCCCAAGGGTTCTTGGGAAGGAGAAAAGTTTAGCGGGAAAGCTGGGCCCCCTCGCCCTTTAATGAGGCTAGAGAAAACAGAGGTCTGCGTCTGAGATTGGTTTTTTTAAGTTTCCCCCAAATTTGGAATTCAAGATGTTTAAACCCCCCCGAAAGGGGTGAAAATTTTTTGTTTTAATCCCTTTCCAAACCCTTTTCCCTTTGCAAGACAGTAAAATCTTCTCTGGGGGGGGAGATTGTATTAAAAAGTCGCAATTTTTGCAAGGTGGCCGCCTATTTTCTTCTGATTTTTTGCCGCAATCCAAGGCAGCGAGAGGAAGCAAAAGGGGATTAGTGTTTAGCCGATTTTTTTTTCGACAAAAATTGGGAAATTTGGCCCAAAGGGTTTTTAATTTGGGGATTGAAATTTTCCCGAAACATGCAATAATTAAGGTTAAAATCTGAGCCCTTTTATTAAGATCGCGCCCTTTTTTGGGCTTCCCTTAAATTTTTGGGGGGCCCGCAAATCAGATTACAGAATAAGCAAAAGGGTGGGATTTTTTTGGTTCGACGTCAAAATGGGATGTGTAATTGGTTTTCCCGGGTTGGCCTGGAAAAATCAAAATGACCCGTTTTACATTGAACAGCGTTTTCCTTTTTTCAGCCCCATGTCTCTCCAAACGTTCATAGGGTTTGGATGTGCGCTCGCCTGTGGCCAAACGCTCAGCGAAATTAGCTATTTTGCACAAGAAACCTCTATAGCGTGCCCTTTCCCAATTTAGTTAGATTAAGATTTAAGATTTTAGTATTAGCTAGAGAATTTTAAAGCACATCCCGCTGTAAATTCCGGCGGGGGGAGGGGAGGGGGGGGGGGCGGGGGCGAACAAGACAAGCTCTATTATAAAGAACACTGATAAAGTTCCCCAAGCATTTGTAGACTTTTGTAGGGGAATATCTTATTAAAACTTTTTGCATTGAATTTTATTTCCTGGATATGGGCACCTGAATTAAATTTTGGATCAACATTTCTAAACGCAGGTCTTTTTAGCTGCAAAACTCCCTTTTTATTATCTATAATTTAGATGGGGTTTTTTTCATTTTTTAAAAAAAATTTTTTTACCCTTTACACCTTACGTTGTTATCCCCCCCTTCAGTTAAATTACAATACAGAATTTTTAGTCAGCACGGTTTTTTGTTCCCCAAAAATCCCGTGTATCTACAAAACACACAGTTAGGGTTTTTTTTTGATTTTTGGGCACCCATTTTGTTATTGACGCACATCCAGAAATCTTAAAACGGAAATTTATTTTCACCACAGGTGAATTGAAAAGGTGCAAAAAAACCGTTACATACAAAAAACAAAATGGACACTATGCAAAAGTTTTGTTTTGCAAGATTTTTAAACATAGCTATCAACCCCGTATTGAACAACCCTTTTAATTTTCCATGAAAAAAAGAGAAACAAAGCAGGTGGATTCCATCTTTTTTAAAAATGTTTTTCAAAATTTAAACTACTAAAAAATTTGCATGTACAAAAAGGGTAAAAAAATTCCCCTGAATTGTAAAAGGGAGGTACGGGGAAAACTTTACCCGGAAAAGGTTTTTTCAGAGACATGGGGTAGGAGCACGGACAGGAACAAAGTACAGGCAATTTCCTCCGCACGTTGAGTAAAATGAGAAAAAGAATGCCAAAAAAAAAGGGCACCCGGTGTAACAGGAGCTTAACCACCTTTTTTTCCCAAGTGAACTAAATTGGTCCGCCTATACGGGGGGGCAAGGCCCACCCGGTATTGCTGTTCTGAGGAAGGCTGGAGTTTTTCACACTTTTGTTCCGCACTCTGTTCAGCAGACATTTTGTTGTGCGTTCGGGGTTTTTAACCTGCTGTTAATAGATGACGGGCGCCACCGGCCTCACCGCACCCCTTAAACCCGGCCCTGGGGCATCGTGCCGGGCAGTTAGCAATGTCCAGTTCAACTAAAATTGGTTAAAGACCCTTTTGCGGCACTTTTTAAAACTGGGGGCTGCAGGTTTTGGGGCCATCGCGTTCCGGCAGGATATCAATGTTCAGTTCAAGTAAGATGAGGTTCAAATAAAGCCTTCGGGATTTTTTTATTGTGGGTGATGCAGGGTTTTAAGGGTCAGGCTGTGGTACAGAAGGGATAGTAAAAGGGCCCTTACTTTTTTTTTTGTGATTTTTAAAAAAGTGTTTGCAAAATGAGACTACCATTTGACTGTTTGGGTTTAATTTTAGCTTTCCCGGCCTTGTTTGGGGTAAAATGAAGGTGTTGTTCTCTACCAAGACTTTAATGGAATCGCTCATAATCGATGCTCACTACGAAAAACCTTATCGAAGCGGCCGCATGATATCACTCGATCTCGTTTGCCAACGCAATCCTCAACATAAAGATAAAGGGTTGGGGTGGGGAGAAGGCAAAAAAATGCTGGGGTGTTTTTCTAGACTAGCCGCCAATTGTGGACAGGGAGGCGGGGAGCATAGGATGGGGGAAGTCCAAAGGGCCTGAGCTCAGTTGGTGTGGAATTCGCATAACATACATTGATAACGTGCCAATGAGGGCGGGCCCCATTAGAGTTGGGGAAAGGGGCCCCCAAAGGGTCCGTTGACCATGACGGAGAGTGAGCCATGGGCCTCATGTTAGAGGAGGGGGGCCCCGGGGATCTGCTGGGGGATACGGGCCCCCGAGGATGTGGGGCCTACGCAGGTGTACCACGAAACTTATTTGGCATGACCCCCCGGGGGTCTCTAGGGGGTTTGGGCCTACCGTGGGGCCTGATAATGCCGAGATATCCTGGTGGGGCAGAGGTTTCCCCCGGGAAAAGCCATCTTGTCGCTCAGTGATGGGGAAAAGTCCTCCCCGGTCGGGAGAGGGCCACTCCATACACAGGGCATCCCCCAGGCCCCCCCTCCCAGTTCTCAAGGGTGGACTAACCCTTTAGCCCCCCGCACTTACTATCAAGGGCAGGTGGCCTCTTCCCTTTTTAGGGGTGGGATCTGATGGAGAGCTGCGGCAAAACAGGATGGCTGCGTGCAGGCGCCGGGCTCCGCCGCTCGAGGGGCTCCGGGGGGATCGGCACTTCCCCGCAGGGGAGAGCTTCCAGGGGATTCCCCAAATGCTGGCGATCCGGACCGCGACCGCCTACGAGAGGCTCCGGGACTCGCCGACGGAGATCGCAGGGTAGCAGCAGGCATCTCGGCTGGCGCTGAGACAGGCGCGCTCCGGGTCTTCACGCTGCGGCGGCCATCTTGTGGGATCCCTGTGTCTCCCGCCGGCAGAGAGGAAAACGGCCTCGGCGGAGAAAAGAACCGGTCCACCTTCTCTTGGGTGACACCAGGACACTGGGCAGACTTGGACCGCTGCTTCTTGGTGGATTTCCCCATCTTCAGGTCAGTGTAGACGCCGGAATGGTAGGAGAGGCACGAGGAGCTCCCAGGAACACGTCCTCACACCACCATGGTTAGGCCACGCCCCCATGACACATTTTCTAATTGTTTCCCCGCCTCTAAGTGTGACCGGTGCTGTGTGTGAAGTGGAGGTCCAGCTGCTCCAAAGCTGATATCACTTTTAACTTTGATGTATTGATCTGTTATTATTGCATAGATAGATGCGATCACCCACCAAATCATCGAACTTATTGTTTCCCTTCTCCTTACTGATATCTCTGAGCCTGGAAAACCAGAATGATTTAATTTGTGACTATTGCAAAAACTGTGGGCTAGGGATGCTATAATCTACTTGGAATTCCTCAAAAGTTTTTAACCTATTCTCTGAGGGGTAGAATAAGTGAGAAATGTTAGAAACCCCATGATTTTGCCATAGGTTTAAAAAATACAAATGAATATCTCACCCGAATCCAGTCACGTAATGATAATGCTGCAAGATCCGTAATGGAGAGTCTCTACTCTAGGTGCTCCGCCGACAAAGCGGTATACAAACAGCAACCTCCAGACATCCGCATGTAGCCAAACCGAGGCTTGCACCACACATAAGTCCTCCACTCCGGAGCAGTAAAACAACAAGCTTTATTGAAAAACGTTTAAAAGACAGCCATACAAATACGATACTTGCTGTATCCTACAGACACGTTTCGAGCCCTGAGGCTCTTGTTCACAGTACTGTCCGGATGTCCGGAAGTTGCTGGTTATCTTCAAGAAAGCTGTCTTGTCCTGTCGGAAACGCTAAATGATCCCAAATGGGCAGATATTTTGAGAACTGGATAGATAGTTTATAACAGTTCCTTCTACGCCATCAACGTATCCCTCAGTAGGATCAGAATTGTTTGTTTTATAGAGGACCCCTGTATTTACTAATAGAAACATTACAGGAGACGTCGCTGGTCCTCTTTGGAGAAGTGTTCCCGTTGCACTTTGATGAGATATGCCATCAAATTTTAAATCAACGCGCACCTATCTTGGGACCTGGCTGCTGAATATTTCCATTTAGAACAGAGTTGGTCACACTTGCGCCAAACTCTCCATTATGTTCTATGGGAGTTCCCAGTATGGCCGAACACACCGCTCACCTGCAATCGGAACTCTCATTGAACAGAATGGAGAGTTGTGCGCAAGCGTGACCGGCTCTTCATTCTGAGCCGATGCCTGAAAGTGTCCATATTGATGTACCATCGAAGTGCAAGATGGTAACACCGCTTTAGCTCTGGTTTTTGTTGGATGAAAATAACATACGAGATTTTCCTGTGAATCTGGGTTATTTTTTCCCAAGAACCCTTTTTTTTTTTTTCTTCCCCCTTCTCTACTTAATTAGCAATAAATGACTCTTGTTATGTAGAATGTAGTTAGATTAGCAGACTTCCAAGGAGCGATGCCCCCATTGGTTTTATTGTGCTGACAACCGCAAACTACTTCCGTGTAATAACTTATGAACAAAGTCTCCTACTACTCCGTAGTTTGAGACTATAAAGTCATTCACATTTGGATATTGAACATATTTCTCTAGATATCCCCTACACCATACCAAGCTAATTTGGCAATGTATTGCTTTATATTTATTTTATTAATACTTAAAGGGGTTTTATCATTTCATTAAATGGTCTTCAGAATAAGGGGACAGTGAAAACAAGCAACTTTGCAATTGGATGTCATTAGCAAAGCTGTCTTGTATTCACAGTATTCCTTATCTTGTGTTTTGTTTACACTGATAACCAGTGCTGGTCGAATCCCTGCTGATCCCTCATCCTTGCATTTCACTAGCTGAGAGCTCATTTACATTCTGTACAGCCCCGGTCCTATTCATGGAGCGAGCATTCCTGTGTCTCTCACTCAGGGACCGGCACATTTTCACCGGCACACAGCCAGAAGAAACAGAATTACACTGAAAGGCTTACACAATCAGGAAACAGTACAATTTGTGTCGATCCCTGCCTGACTAACTCTCCTGCATAGAAGCAGATCTGTGTCGTTCCTAGAGCTGGATTCAAATGTAACACATCTCCAGCTGTGAGAGGAGAGGAGATCACTGCTGAGTCTAGATTGAATGCAGCCTGTGGTATGCAGCTAAGACTGATAGGGAGAGACACAGTGACATGTGGACTCAGAGAGGGGGGGGGGGTCTCGGGTGCCAGCAGTGAAGGGGGGATGATGTCACACAGCTGGGTGGGGAAGAAACGCCCCTGCATTTGAGGAGTTGACAAGCTGAGAGCAGTGTGAGTCAACCGAACTAAGGAAGCGATACATCCCCTGTTAAGTTATGCTGAGTTCAATACTCCTTTTTTTTTTTTTTTTTTTTCCCGAGGCCCCATTCACAAAGTCAATCAGGATGAAGTGAAAGACTGTGTCCAGGCGCATACCATGCCTGATTCATAGAAAACCACAGCGCAAGTGTAGTCTTAGTTGCACCGTTTTGCTCTATTTCCCAAATGTACATGCTTTCTGTGCCAGACACAAAAGCGTGGTAGACCATGTTGCACTGTTTTCTTTGGCTTCATCGCTGTATGTGTTAACCCCTTAAGCCCCGGACCTGAAAAGTAGTTAATGACCAGAACCTTTTTTTGTTTTTTGCCTCCTTGCGTTTCAACAGTTGTAACTTTTTTATTTTTTCAATGACACAGTTGTATGAGGCCTCATTTTATTGGAGACAAGTTGTACTTTATGGGGGAGTAGCTTACGTTCACTTATAAATAATTGCAGAATTTTTTTACATTTTTTATTTTATTTATTTATTTATTTTTTTTACACCATTCACATTTCACACTTAATAACTTGTTAGATTAATTCTACAGGTTATTGCGGTCGTGTGGATTCCTAATATGTATAGGTTTTTTTTTGTGTGTGTAATATGTTCACAAATTTTATTAAATTTTATTTTTTTTCACTTTTTTTGTTTTTTATTTAATTTTTTTAATACCATGAAGGGAGAACTGTTACACTTTTTTTTTTTTTTTTTTTTAAACATTTAGTAATGTATTTGCATATTCATACATGCTAATACATTATAATCTGTGTCAGTCTGACACAGGCAGTGATCAGGACAGCACACGGTGTGCCCTGGTCACTGGCTTGCTACACAGACAGCTCTGGGACCACTATATGTCCCCAGGGATGACTATGCAGCCGTTCCCCGGGCTCTGTCGGGTCACCGGGTGTTCCGATCACCCGGCAGAGCAGGGGAACCCTTTGATTGCGCTGCAGTAACGCACCGCCGCAATCAAAGAGTTAAAGCACCGGGATGCGGAGGTTTCCTCTGCTCGCAGGAGATGCTCTTGGATCAGAGCTGTGTAGCACAGCCCCGATCCCAGTGCAGCTGCGGTGCCCGGGCGCTGCAAACCCCGAAGTCTACAGCGACGGCAAAAGACGTCGCTGTAGACGAACGACCCGCACCAGCCGACATCAAGACGGTGCGCGGTCGTTAAGGGGTTAAACAGTATACTGATGGTTCGTGTGGATGGAGCTAAAAATGAGGTGTAAACTGCGGAAGCTCCAACTACTTGGTATTTTTTAAAATTTGCTCCTGTACATGTGACGAGCTGCTCTTTACCAGATGAAACGAGCCCTAATGCAATGTATGAAAGTAGCAAATCGGCTCCTAACAAATGGGCAAAAAATTATCCAGAAGGTACAATGAATTTGATCAGGGCACAAACAAAATAGAAAATCATCCCCGAGGGAGCCACATTGGTGGCGGTACCTGTAGGCCACTGATGTCCATCCCATCTGGCCATACTTTGACATAACTGTGGTACACGTGTTTTTGAACTGCAGCTTGTATTTTAACCAACATGGACGTTCTATGCATGTTGTGAAAGGGAATAAGTAACCTTTCATATATACAGAATATAACATTTTAAACAAAAAAAAAAAGTGTCTGTGGAGGGGAAAAGGGGATTAACCAAGTGACACAGCTGCTACATGAGCCCGACCAGAGATTTCTTTCATTTGAGCACAGTTTGGCATTCCCACTTCTCACTTTTTGGCTTACCGACAGATCATCAGTTTTTGCAAAAGTGTAATACCTGATGTGGCTAACTTTCTGCCGTTTAAACCATTTTGATTCCTTTCTATCAACACATAGCTCTTCTTACCCTCTATCTCCCATATATTCGGGATTGTGGGACACTTTCCCAGACAGGCCGGCCACTTCATTGTTTTGTAAGTGGGAATCTGTGTTCCCGGGGATCAATATTAATCAAACTATTTTAGAGGCATGGGCCAAGATACGAAAATTTGTCATCTGCGAACGTTGGAGAGACGCCTATTTTCGATTGGCACATTTTTGGATTTGATATACCCCCTCATCCGTCCTGCCTCGATCGTATTACAGTTTGTCCGAAGTGTAATCTTTCAAACTCCGACTTGGCCCGTGGTATTTGGACCTGCCCTTTCTCTAAGTCTTTCTGGGAGGGGATAGTGGAATTTATCCACTCAAAATTCAAGGTTAGGGCGCATCCCCACGGCATAGGACAAATACCGTCCGGTTTGCCGGCCGGTATTTGTGCAGTTTAGCCCCCGTCCCCACGGCCGCAGGGGGGACGGCTTTTCTCCATGATGAGCGGAGAACAGCCTTTCCCCCTCCCATTGAGCAGCACAGATTCCATCCGAAAACCGGATGAAAAATTGTGCTTGCTCAATGTCTTGCCGCCGGACCGCTAGCGGCAAAACCGTCGGGCGTAAAACCTGTGCAGTGGGGACTGCTGCACGGATTTTCCATAGAGCACAATTGTGCTAATTTTCGGCCGGTTTTTCAGGCGGTCTGAAAAAACGCAAACTGGTCGAAAACCCGTGCCGTGGGGACATGCCCTTAGACACAGCCCCAGCACAGCCCCAGCAACTCCTCTTCCATGATCTCCCAGCTGATTCTACTAATCAACCTATAATTCACATCATTTTATTGACAGCCAAGAGAGGATTATTGAATAAATGGCTATCCCCTTCTACACCCTGCACCGATGAAATCCTTCTAATGGTTAAGCATTATGCACATCTAGAGAAATTGGATATGATCAGGACAAGGGAGACACACACTGAAAAATATTTTAAGAAATGGAGAACCTTTTATTGGAACATGTTGCACAGATTCTGAGACTTTTACCTTCACGAAGTGTTACTTAATGTCAGCTTTTGCGGGTACTTTAGGTAGACTAGCGGTGGATGTGTGAACTTTTTGTCCTGCATAGTTGTTCCCTTGCTCTTCTTTTTCTCTCTTTCTGCTTCTACTTATGGGACGTGGTACTGTTGTCTTCTCTAAGATTATCATAATGATAAATTTGCTGGGACCCATCTTGATTCTTGGGTCTTGATTTCTGATCCATGGGGAGTGGTAGATCTATTTGGTTTTGCTCTGCGACAGGACGATGATGATAATGATGTTAATGTTCTTGTAGTTACTAGAATTTTATTTGCTACCTTGATTTCTGTGGGTCACGGTATATTTGTTAATGGACTTGATTTATAACCTCAGAGCTGCATCGTTGCTGGCTTACCTCCTGTGCCCTTATGTTCTTATGCCTATGCCTCTATGTATATGAGTTTGAATTATATAAACAGTATATTCGCCATATAAACACCGCACATATGATAGAGGTCATGGCAGGATGAACGCATATATAAGCGTGCACTGAGGAGTATAAGCCATCAACCGATGAAGCTCTGAAGGCTGTGTGTCCGTGTCCTGTCATGTCTAGTCCTCTGTGTTTTTCTCCGTGTTTAAATCTTAATATGAAATAATTAAGCAGCCCCATATGTTTCATAAAAGAGATAGATATAAGTGTGTCCCAGAGAGCATCGGAAGTGGATTGCTCCATAATCTGGAGCCAAGAATCGCCGTCAAAGCAATAAGAGAGTAAAATTTAGTTAATAAAATAAAAACATAATTGTTAGATAATATAGATGATGGACTATGGCTACAGAAATTCGGAGAGAATTTTAAGATGTGTCATGATGATGTTATTAAGACTGTTGTCTATCACCTGCCAATGTTATATGAGAATAGGACGTCCAAATATATATCCGACGGCATTTTAACATCGCTGGACCACGGTTGTTTTCGAGGGCTTCCACTAAAAACCACAATCGGTTTTCGGATTTGCCATCGCCCCATACATTAAATGTACGGGAATCTGACGGCCAATCAGGCGGAGGTTCTCGATCAGGCTTGAAAATCCGGCGGATTTCTAAACTGACCTGAAAAAATCTGTGCTGTGTAGACTTCAGCACCAATTTATTTTTAATTGCGGTTTATAGGGCACAAGTTACAGTCGCATTTTTGTCTGATACTAAATACAGAATCCGACTACAGACCCGTGCTGTTTAGACAAGGCCTTACATTTGTCCCCCCCTCCACCCTTTTGGGGAAAATATGCAGGGTCCGCATACCCTTAGGAGAAGTGCTATTTTCTGGAAATGGAGGTTACTACACTTGTGGATTAAAATGCTTATCTGTGATGTATAAAAGTGATGTAGGACTTTTATATGTATAATTTTGGGTGTGTAGTTTTTGATTTCGAACCTTATATAAAGGTTGCCTTTGTTGAGTGATGGACTATAGGGTTCACTTTATATTTTTTGCACCTTTTTTTCTACTTCTTAATTGCTTTGAAATATTCTAGTTGTCGGTCTTTGTTTTTTTTTTTATTTGTTGCTTTACTTTCACACTTCACTTTCTGTACTTGCTTATTGTGGTGTTACATAACTGTGATAAATTAGATCTCCAGGTTATTTTGGGCGGTGCCAGCCTTTTTGCTTTAGTTCTAGCTGCTCTTTGTCCTCGTGTACCCTTTTTAGTGACGGGAAATTTCAGCACTGAAAGCTTTATAGCTTCGATTTCTGCCCACTGACTTTTATGGATACCCCTGAAGCATTTGGCTATGGGTTATATATTTTTACTGTATTTTCTTCAACCAAATATTCTCTTTATGGGGGAAATTCCATATTATTCTTCTCTTTACAGGGCAATGTGCAGGATACTGATGAAAGGTTTAGCAGAGATGTAAAGTACCTAAATTTTCCTGCACAAGCTCTTTCATGGGCTTTAAACATGAGAACAATTTGTCGTGAAGTTGATGAGCTAAAATTGACAAGCCCAAAAACAAAATGTTCCCGTGGCCACAGTGCACTTATAAATTTGTTGCCCAACTTTAAGAAGTTTTGTCTCTTTTGGTTGTTGTTACGCATGTCTTTGGAGTTTCCTCTTGTCCAGTTACACAAAGTTCACTGCTCAAAATAAAAGAACACCAATGCAAACCTCAAAGAAATCACACTTTCTATCAAATCAACCTGCTACCAGTTATGATAATCAACACTAATTGTGAATCCATTTCTCTGCCGTTGTGTAAATGGAACAGACAACAGGTAGAAATGATAGACAATTAGCAAGACAACCCCTATAAAGGAGTGGTCCTGTAGGTGGTGACCACAGATCATTTCTCTGTTCTTATTCTTTTTGGCTGTTGTTTTGGTCACTTTTGTATTTTGTCATTGCTCTCACCCCTAGAGGTAGCATGAGGCGGTGTCTATAACCCCCAGAAGTTGCTCAGATAGTGCAGCTGATCCAGGATGGCACATCAATGCGGCCCATGGCAAGCATGTTATTTGTGTCTGTCAGCACAGTGTCCATAGCATGGAGCAGAAACCAGGAGACGTGGAGATGGCTGCAGGAGGGCAACAACCCAGCAACAGGACCGCTACCACCTCCTTTGTGTGAGGAGGAGCAGTGCCAGAGCCTTGCAAAATGAGCTCCAGCAGGCCACTGATATTCATGTGTCTGCTCAGAAATAAACTCCATAAGAGTGGCATGAGGGCCACGACTCCTATATAAATCGATGTTGTGCTTACAGCCCAACACCATGCAGGACAATTTGCATTTGCCAGAGCTGGCTGCGAGGTGACTGTGTTTTAGTAGAGCTTGTTTAATGTAACTCTGTTGAAGGGTTGAAGATGGCGGGTCTACTGGTAGATAAGTGAGAGCGGTATACCAGAGTCCCGAACCACCTCATACACACTGTTGCATACCTGGAACGAGCAGGCCTTTGTGCGGTTTATTCCCGAAGTAAGCTGGAGCAGGAGATGAGAGAATTGTTCGTAAAGTCGGCTATAGAGGTACAGCGACTGATAGTGCTTGGTAATAGAAGCCGCGTTGAGTGTCTGTGTGCGGCCAGAGTGACCCATCCGGAATCAACCGGCTGCTAAATCCGTCGTCCTCGCTCGAGATAACTGGCTGAAAGTTATGCTATTGAGAAACCGACACTTAACGGTCGTTATGGGTTTAATTGTTGCCTCAGGAGGTTTTGTTTTAGCCAAACTAGATATTTCTTTATGGCGCTCCTCTGTTGCACGTCCACTGCCATACAGATCCAGCTACGCCCCCTCAAGCTGTATTCCATACAAATCTCATATAGCAAACATTTTTCGTGTCCAAACAGGACGTATATCAAGTTGGACTTGTATTAAAGTGGACATATGAATGGGATAGAGACTTGTTCTTAAGTTGAATTTGTTGGTAAGTCGGAACAGGTACATTTATTAACTGCTTAACAAGGTCTAAAGACATTGCTGCAGACAGAGGAGATTTGTGGGTCCCAGCGGCGCAACTGCACTAGGAACAGAGTTGTAGTTAATAGCTCTGTTCCTAATGCAATCTGTAAGCATCGGGGAGCAGAGAAAACCTCCGATCCCCGGCATTTAAACCCATTCCATTTGCGTGGTCCGTGACCGCAGAATAATCAAAGGGCATTCCCCTGCTCTATCGGGTGTTCGTGACTCCCAGTGACCCGATAGATCACAGGGAATGTCTGTGCACTCCACCCTGGGGACTTAGAGTAGCCCCTGGGCTGTCTACAAGCCTATGGTCAGGGCAGACTGTGTGCTGCCCTGACTGATGCCTGTGTACAACTGACACAGATTGTAATGTATTAGCATATTCATGTATACAACCACATTACCAAATGTAAAAAAAAAAAAAAGTGTTAAATAGTTATCCCTTAATGGGATTAAAAAAAAAAAGTAAATAACCAGTTTAGAAAAAAAATAAAAATGAATAATAAAATAGTTATTGTGGCATCACTCCAACAAAAAAACTACACATGCTAGGTATTCTATTCGACTATAATAACCTTGAGAATAATGTGAATGGATTGTAAAAAATAAAACAAAAAAAATGCAGAAAAACACTCGTTTCATGCTGCAAAAAAGTAACAAAAATTTGCAGTAATGTATTTGTAAACCTAAACTATGCCCCCAAAAAATACTACTTCACCGGCATACAAGAAGTCCTCATAAAAGATATAAAAAGTTATGACTGTTGAAATGCAGTTTTGGAAAGTCCAGGAAAGGGTTTTTACATTTGTTTTCATGTCTGTGCCCAAAATAATTTCACCTTACTTAGGGCCACATGTATGTAAACTGTTTAGGTCTAAAACTCACGTTTTTGCCTATAGGTTACGATGGGTAAAAAGGGAGTTTTAGACCTAAATAGTTTTCATACATGTGGCCCTTAGTGTGTCATGTGCTGATACAGTGCAGTACTATATTTTACATTGAAGGTTGTGGGGAACCAGGAACCATAAAAACATACCTGCCGTGCCGGGACCAACAGCACAAGGCAAGAGCGGCGTGAGGGAGAGCTGTTGTGCCGCCTGAAGATGGAGGCTCCCAGTGCAAGGTGGGTGGGAGGAGGTTTAAAAAGACCGGAAGACGCAATGGGCAGAGGAAGGCTTGGGACATGGTTATGGGGCGGCTCGGTGTGTGAGGTCAGCACGCTGAACCACACCCCATAAGTTCCCATTTGTAACAAGAAGACAGATGTAAGTCAGAACGTTGTTAAAATATTTATTTCAAAACATCCCTCTTTTGCCACTTTATACATAGAAAAATAACAAAGGTAGCATAATTAGACTTATATGGATGTAAGAATACTGCATGGGGGAAAAAAGAATCACCGATGCCACAGTATTTTGGTCACTTCACCTCCCCAAAAATTGGAATAAAAAGTGATCAATAAGTTGTATGCATTCCAGAATGGTTCCTATTATAACTATACTTTAGCTTCGCCGAAGCAATGCAAAAAGCTATCCTTAACAGGTCGCCGGAATAGAATATTAAAAAAAGATGGTGCTGCAAAGCAAATGAAAAAGAAATAAACTTTTTTTTAAAGTAGTTAAAATGGTACCGTACTGACCTGCGGAATAAAGATAACATATCATTTGTACTTAGCAGTGAACTCCTTTCCTTTTTTTCACACCCCACCACACACACACACATTTTTGTTTCCCATTACATTATATACGCTACACATAGGACTCTCCACTACCTTTATAGTTCAAAATGTCCGAATACCCTCTCTTGGGAAATACCCCTTAACCTACAATAACCTTTCTGCTAAGGGTGCTTTTGCACCAAAAACTACTGTGTGTGAAGGCACCCTATACAGGGGGGCCAATAGGGCAGTACTCCTGTCAGGGGCCTTATTCAAAAAGAGGCCCACTGATATGCTACAAAAAATAGGAGCTAGTAATGAGTGGGGGCCCCATTTGATTTGGCTGTATGGGGCCCTGAAACGGTTAATAGATGACTGATGGCAGCCCTGACCCTATATATAAAACTCTATATATACCATCCCTTCTCCGTTGTAGATTGTAAGCTCTCAGGGGCAGGGTTCCCTCTTATTTCTTATCGGTGTGGTACCTAATGTTATTGTATTTGTTTTATATTTGTATTCTATTGTGTGCCTGAACCCCTTGGCTTGTACAATGCACTAGAATTAATGGCGCTCTAAAATAAATAATAATAAAAAACAATAATAAAAATGGTACCATTAAAAAGTACAGTCTGTCCTGCCACAAATAAGCCTTTGTATGTCTGTGTAGACAGAAAAATCAAAAAGTCATGGGTCTTGGAAGGCGGAAGAGGAAAAAAACACAAATGCGACGTGAACAAAATCTCTGCAGCAGGATGGAATTAAGAATAGATTTAGAAAAAGTACTTAAAGGAAATGTGTCATCAGAAAATGACCTATTCAACTCTTATGTTTTTATGCTGCACACACTTTAAGAATTTTTGTTTTTCACTTCCCATATTACTATCCATATTTTTTTAAAATACCGTAGTAATATATATTTATTCAAATCATTTTCTTTTTAAATAATCCTGAAATCTTGCAGCTTTCACTTTGGCCGCTAGGCCTAATAGTTGGAAATCTCTGTTCTGTAGAGAGAACTTTTCAGCAGTTCCCCCCATTTAGCAAGGTAGAATTACACTGAAAGGTGACACCAATGTGTATAGATAACACGGGATCCACCATGTGCAATAGGAGATGTCACAGCTCTCCCTCTCCAGTGACAGCAACTTCTTCCAAGGTCTCAGGGCCTAGAAAACTCGCCTGTAGAATAATCATATGAAAAAATCTACAATCAGAAAATATAAATGGCTAAGTCGAAAAGAATATGCATCAGTGTCTTGTTTTAATTAGAAAAATAAAACTGGAGATATATTTCCGTTAAAATTGGCCCCCCACATGCCCTTTGCAGACAGAGGGGGGAATTATGTGTAAAAGAAGTATTATGGTAACATATTACTCTTTGCCTTAAAAAATTCAGATAATTAAATAGATAAAGAAAATAATAAAATGTGTAAAACGGGGGGAACCCATTTCCTCCCGGGGAAAACCGAAGAAAAGTGGTGGTTAATAATTTATATATATTATATATATTTATATATTATTATATATATGATATTTGTGTTTATAAAAGTTAAATTATATTAAATTAGTTTTTGTTTTTGTCCTAAAGGAGTAAATCACCCTAAAAAAGGGACATTTTTACTTAAAGGATTGTCTATTAAAAGCTTTCCCCAAACCCATGTGCCTGGCAGGAAATTTAGGGGCGTGCTTCGTCGCCTCTTTTCCCCCCCTTTTTCCCCCCCCCCCCAACAGAAAACAGCTCTCCCCTGTAATTCTTCCAGCAGGGGGGGGGAGGGGTTTTTCTGCCAAAGGTTAACCCGTGTGTGCCTGCCTGATCTATGATGTGGGCCAGAGGTCTGTGAAGCGTGTAGCTAATAGAGAGCAAGGGGAAGAAAAGGCCCCCTATCCCCCCTGTTTTCTTCTATCTCCACACCCAAACAACAAACCCGTAGAACAGACACGGGGCAGCTGGGAAGTGTTCTAAAATCAATGTGTACTATACGCAAGCATGAAGCATTCACATGCCCCCTGACTGAAAGTTTTTGAATAGTCACGTTCCCAGACCAACCAGATTATAGTAACACACAGGGCACGCTGTCACACTATTGATACCCCCCTCTCTCTCTTCTCAATCTGTGTAGAGAGCGGGAGGAACAGGCACAACAGGGTTAATCCGGCACATGGACCAGAACCAAAAGCCCCCCCCCCCCTCCATACAAAAGTTTTTCTTGGGGGAGGGGCCTCTGCTCAGACCTGTATTCAAGGCTGATGAGCATACAACTGACAGCCAGTGAATAAGGATAAACAGGTCACTGCATAGGAATTGAGGACTGATGTAGTACCTAACAGGGCTAATCATAATCATAGGAAAATTTGTAATGAACAAAATTCAAACCCTTTGTTTTTAAAGTTTTTAATTTTAAAACCCCAAACATTTGGTACAAGAAAACCCCCCTTTAAAGAAAAACCCAAGGCCAAAATTACAGCTCAGTGACGCACAATAAACATTTCCAGTAGGGGGCAATGAAACCCACTGTGCTACCGGGGAAAAATGTAACGGGTGCGCCACTTAGGGGAAAAATTTGCTCCCACCCACCACTAGGGGTGACTGCCAAGTGAAAACTGCACACTGCATAAGTACCAGTTCACATCATTTATGCAGAAAAGCCACAATACAACACAGGGGAGATTGCAAAGATGCAAAAATGCTGATAGACAACCAGTCACACTCCTACTGTCCAAAAGGGGGGTGATTGCTAGTACTACAATTGCATATAAATAGGGCTGATAAAGGTGCCACCTGTTACATTTCTCCCAGGTAGCATTGGGGACTGTGTTGCCTCCTCCTGTGACTAGTTCATTGTCCATCCATTGAGCTGTAAGTGTGGCCTTGTGTCTGTATTTCTCTTCATCTACTATTCATTGTGATCGCTTCTCATTTTAAAGTCAACGAGCAATCTGATCTGTGAGCGCATTTCTAATCCTTCTTCTGCTGCTGATCTATGTGGGAAGTATTTGAGCAGATACATTCCAGGGATTTAATATCCTGTAGATTGTTTTAGGGTATATCACTAAAAACATGACCACCCTTGCCAAAGGGCCTGATCTTTCTTCCAATGCCAATTTGTCTTATGCATTTGTCTGTTGTGTGTTTTCTGCAGAGATATTCTGATCACCCGCCTGGGAGCTTCGATGAATTATGATGAACTGTGCGATGAAGTGAGGGAGATGTGCAATCTACACCAGGGGCAGCCTATCACATTGAAGTGGATTGATGATGAAGGTATTGGGGTGGACATCTTATTCACAGTGAATGAAGTACGGTTCCTCCACATGACTCCTGCTAGCACCAAGATGAATACAGACATCCTACCGCCTCCCATCTCCTATTTTATAGCCAGAGTCCAAAAAAAATCTTTTTAATGCTTTTGCGGACAAAAAGTATCACAAAACACAAAAAAAAAAAGGCAACCCCCAAAACCAATTTTAGGCCTGGTTCACATCTGTGTCGGAGGTTTGCAGTTTGGGGAGGGGGGGGGGGGGGCGAGTGTAGTTTTCTTCCCCAATTTTTCCTGAAACTACAACAGAAATCCAACAAGCCCCATTGTAGTCAATGGGATCTGTCGGGAGTTGTTAGTGTTCATCATAAAACGGATCCCTGTCCTCCTCTGTGACAGAGGCTCAGAATAGGACCTCTGTTGCAGATGGGAGCCTGAAATCTTGCATTCCAAATAGTGTTTAGATCAGAAGTTAGTGAATATGTACTAATGAGGGTCTACCTGCCCCCCATAATCCCGTTTAAGGAGAAAGCCGTACAATTCTTATGTGCAAAGGCAAAAAAGCATTTTGCATATAAAGTTTGGAGCGCACGTTCTTCTTGGACTGCAGAATAGCAGTTTGTCAGCATGTGAAAATGTTCTGAGGATCTTCTGTATTACTACATAGTCTAAATAGATGCTGAAGCACAACCTATGTGGAGTCCATGCTACAGAACTGTAGCCACTAAAGGCAAAAGTTCAATCTTTAACTCGGAGAAGTGAAGGGGTTGTTCACACGACGTTTTTGAGATCCGTTTTTTTCGGGTCCGCAAAATGGGTCTAACAATTGTCGGGGGATTAACATTGAATTCAAGGCAAAAAGCGCATCGTGTTCCCCACGGGGGATGGCTTTCGCTTTTGAGGCTCTCCCGCGCTTTTCGCATCCGCTTTAAATTTACAGTCAATTCTTTTTGCGTTTTGCAAGTGAAAAACCCATAGGAGTAATTTGGGGTCCCCTTTTGGCACCGTCCAAAAGCGCTCCCACTCCGGGGGTTTCAGCTGCGCTTTCTCCTAAAGCGGGTGGGCGGGGGGCAGGGGGACGCAGGGAGCGGCGGCTGGAAAGCGGGGGACGGGTCATGAAGGAGGTGCGGAGATTGAAATGCGTGAAGGGTGTGGGGATGGTGGAGAGAGGGGTGGAGCTGTGGGGATGTGGAGAGGGGCTGTGAAGGCTGTGGGGAGGTGGAGAGGGGGTGTGAAAGGGTGTGGGGATGTGGGGGAGGGGTGTGAAGCGCTGTGGGGGTGGTGGAGAGGGGGTGTGAAGGCTGTGG